>CM031237.1:618972800-619013974 GCA_018340775.1 Taxus wallichiana var. yunnanensis
ACTCAAACATGCCCTCCTCTATATGCACAAATGAATCTTAACTTTTATTTAAATCTTTTTGAACTTTGATTTTTAGTTTGCTAGTTCCTAATGTTATTCACGAGCTAGTTAATTACTTTTTAGTGTTTTCACTATGTTGAATATTTCTCACTTTATTATTTTATTTATATTTTGACCCAACCTTCTAAACCATTTCCTAAACCGTGTAATTATATTTTAAGTTGAATTGATCCCTAATCACCAATACAACAACTCCAAACTCGAATTTGGACTTTCATCTACCATAAATTCGAGTGTTTTGTAAGCAAAAACATATTTTCATGATTAATGAGGCCCTTATACCTGTACCTATAGGTTGGCGGGCTTTTGTAAGGGGTTTCTTGACTTCTAATATACATGTTTTCCTTGATTAAGCTGCTTATTTCTCCTTACAAATATTTTTCGTACGTTAGCAGTTATATGGTTTAGTGACCCTTATTGAGAGCTTGTTCCTCTCCCTTATGATTTCTTCTGAACTCTTGTGGCTTAGGCTTGAAGGCTTGTAAATTGTGGCTAGAATTTTAAAACATTTCAGTGTCTCTTCATTTGAAAGTGAGCTTTATATTGGGATCTTGTAGCTTGGTCAAGTGAATGTATAAAGTTTTCCCCTTTGTTGATTTGTCTCTTTGATGATTAAGAAGTTTGATGTATATCTATGCAAAAAGAAAAGTGGGTTGATTTGATTGGAAGTGAAGTGATTGTTTGCAAGAACATCCTTTTCTCAACTTTCTCTCTGTCTCTTTCTTTTTTATCTCATTTGGGAATTGGAGAGAATTGTTTTGAAATGGAAATGTTTTGCTTCGAAAATAAGGTAACATTGAATAAAAGTAGGTGCATTTGTATGGGTTACATTGAGAATTTTGAATAAGAAGTTTGAGATAGAAATACTTGCAATTTGAATGTCCAAATGAATGCAATTAATCCAATCTACTTGTTTCTCTATTTACTCTATCTCTTGATTGAAATCCCATTATGAGGAGCTTCTTCTAATAAAATGGAAGGGATATGCTCTTGAAATTTGAAGTTAAGTTATGGTATATTAAATTGCATGGAATTTTTTTAATTCTTGGTCGTTGCAATATGATCCAGGAAGTGAAATTAGTTATTATATTACTTGGAAAATCCTCCTTACCTTCTCCCTTTGTGCTTGAAATTTTGCAAATTAATCTAACTGTTTGAGATCTTCTACCTCTTTATCCACATCAAAAGAAAAATAGATGTATATGTATAAAGAAATAAAATCAAATAACTTCACATATTAAATTGAGTGTTGTTTTTAATTGAAAAAACATATACATATAAAGTCTTATTTGATTCGTTGGAAGTGTGTGTATGTATTTATCCATATATTTTTTTAAATGTTCAAATAGCCAAATGGCCTTACAGAATCTCTTCCTTCTACAAAAAAAAATGCAATTTCCCAACCCCGTTGATATTATTTTTATTATTAACAAAACTTTATTGAATGGGGGTCAAGATTGTCCTGCCCCTTTATCCCATTCACTACACTTTATTACATACATAAAAATAACAATTTATGGCCCTGCAGACTGTGGTGAATGGGAGAGGAGGGGTGCTCTGTCATAGTTTATAGAGGAGAAGGGGGACAGCACAACCATCCATGTTTGGTGTTTGGGGCGGCCGTGTAACTCGCGTCCCTAGCCGGATATCATGGCAGTCAGTGGGTGGGGGCCCACCCGCCTATATTTTTCCTTAGGGATTGGTCCTACATGTGGACTGTGTGCAGCCTTGCCTTATTGCCTTTGCCTTCCACTCATGACCACATATATATACACACATATACATAAATATGTATACACACATATATATGTATGTGTACACAAGTTGAGACATATCTACACTTTTGTGTACATTCAAAAAAAAAAAAAAAAACAAAGAAATTAAATTAATAGCCTATATACTTTGTGTACATACAACAAAAAAACTCCCATCTTCCTCCTCTCCCATATGTTAGACCTGTAAATCAAAAAATAAAACTAAATGAAAACTAAGGAATGACGGAAATGAATTTTGTTAGCTCACAAGGAAACTTATGGCAACCTAGGGAGACCCTAGAGCTTAGAGTGGAGGCTTATTTGATCTAAGGGCTCTTATTTTATCCACTAAAGTGCTTTGGTGGGGATACCCACTTCAAATTTGATCTAGATTTAATTATTAAATGCACTTTATTTAACCTCCATGTGAAGTGACCATTTAATAACCCTCTTACCTTTTTCACTTTGTTGCTTATTGAATGTTGTTTAATTATATTAATGTATGTGGTGGATTTATCTGAATAGATCAATGAGTTAAGAACTCCTTAGGAAGTTTTCTAGTAGTCTAATTCACTTGGTCCCTCTTTAAACAAGAAATAGATTTTAGTGTCTCAATTTATTGAACCGGTTCCTTTAGAGTTATTGAAGTCGAATTATTTTAGCCTTGAGAACCCATCTTCCATAACAGCTTGCATTTACACAAGGAATGTCATGCACCCTGCAAGCGTAACCTTAGTAAACATTATTAAGTAATCAAAGTAAAAAAATAGCCCCTTCAAGAGTTTTTTTTTTTTTAATATTGGTAAATAGTTTTTTGAAAGGGACTATACCCTTGTGTACAAAAGAAGGCCTAAAAGCCGGAATAAGAGAGAGGAGCAGAGAAGCTGTAGCAAAGCACAAAAGTTACAGCAAAGAACAACGAAGCCCAGAACAGCTACACAAACGAGACTTAACAGCAAAACAACGGCAAAAAAACAGCAAGCCTACAGCCAAGAAGCAGTAATAAAAACAATAAGGACCAGCAAAAGTAGTCGGGACTACTTCTTGGCCGCTTGATCAATACTCATCTTTACTCTTTTCCAAGCATGATACATGCCCAACGTGGTCATATGAGCAGCATCCGTCTTATCGAGCTCCTCTCTCTGGTTCTTTTGCTCTCTTTCTCATTGCCCCAAAGTGTAATGGGACACCGCTAAGATGTGAAACACTTCGCATGACCTTCGATGAACTCCTCGATGGCCCCTCAAGGCTGCAATATTATACTCATGCCTAGTCTTCATCTTCCCAGGCGGGAGTCTAAGGAGGTCGATTTTTGTATATGTCATCAATCTGCTATCGCCAATGCTCCCTTCCCCTCAATGCTTTTTTGCCTTTTTGCTTAGCAAGGTTTTGACCTCATCCTTCAAGAATTTAAGCTCACCTCTAAGGCCTCCAATCTCTGAAGGGTTATCACTGGTGCCGCCTCGGGACCGGCACTACTAATGTTCAAAGCAGATCACGAGCAATGTCTTCCAAAGGTTCATCCCCCTCGGCAGTAGACTCCAAGGCCGAGTCTCCTGTAAGTCCCTGGTGACACGTTTAGACAGAGACAGGGGGTGGGTGGCAAGAGAACAGAGGAAAAGAAGGAGAAGCATGAGCAGCCGGCATGGGGGTAGCAAGACCAGGCTGGGCAAGGCAGCAGGGGCGAGGCGACAGGGAGACAGGATCGGCTAGCGGAGCCCAACAAAGCCGGGCCGGGAGAGGAAGGGAGACTGGGAATTTAATAAGGCAGTGCTTGTGAATAAGCAAAATAAGCCCTTGGTGTAAGGGAACCGCCTGGTATGCTTCCGGAACTCCAAAATGGAGCGCTCAAGAGAGTTTAATGAGATAGTGAGGGAAGCAAACCAACCTACTCCTACGAAAGTGATTCAAAAGACAAGGTGCTTGAGACAGGACAAGAATAAACCTGCCTTCCAAGGATATGAAGCGAATCATCATGCGGGTGACTTCATCATACGAGAGATGGAATTGAGTTAACAAGCAGATCTCGCGGTGTTGAATATAAGCTTCTCCTCCTCCACAAATCTTCTCTCTTCAACCTCTTTGATAACCCTCTTGCAAGAAGCGGTATCCTTATCGCCATTTATGAGTTCCTCATTAATAAGAATTTTCTCGCCCTCCATAACGACCGTCCTCTCATTCCACTCCTTGGCAAAGCGAACAGAGATGCTTTGATCATGTCCTTGCACTCTTTCCACAAAGTTGGTGAATCCGCCGATGCTAAGAATGTTCCAGAGCTCAGTGTTTTCTTTCCAGTCAGGGTCCGCGCACGGCTCAATCTGGCAGGGAGGCCCTCCCATCTTCACAATGATGTGCTGGTTACAACAATTTTCAGAATACCTTTGGGCGTTGAGAGTGGTTCGTTTCTCACTGTTGCGGGTCGCATAAAAATGGGAACTGTAGCCGTTGGTCCTCCCACGAACGGTCAGATCGTATGATCCGATTCGAGCCTGCGTGGAGTCGCGCGTGAAAACCCTTTCCCTGTCAGCTTTCACCTTGTAGTTATCTTCGGTTTTCGCGGAGCTTGGCATCCGAATATCAACAGCTATTGTACCTCCCGCGTGCGCTGTTTTTAAATTTAGACAACTCCACTTGAAGTTCCTAAACAAAATCTTGCTATCATTTGAAGTAGATATCATTTGCCACGCCAAATAAATTAAAACAGCACATGTGGAAGAATTTATGGATTTCCTCCAAAGATTAAGGCATATCTCTAGAGATTGTTTGCGTGTGAAGGTCCGCATGTATGCTGTTGTGAAGCTGATTAGGGATACTATCATTATCCCAAATAGTGAAATTTATATTAATGCCATAATTGGCCAATGCATCGCATCGGCTTGACTTGTTTCCCTCCCCTCGTAAGTATGTATGATTCTGATGTTGAAGGTATGACTGATGCTTATGGATTCAGAGATAAAATCTTTGATATTCCAGCTAGGAGAAGAGGACTGATTAAGCAGTTTAATAATATTAAGGGAGTCCCCTTCAACAATGAGGTTCTGGATATTTTGGGCCCGTGCAACTCTCAATCCCCAGAGAGCAGATAAAGCTTCGTAAAATGATTGGTTTGGATTCCCATTTTTCCAAAGATATTGCAATCAAATTACCTTTATGGTCCCGTATTGCTCCTCCTCCAAATGCTGTTCGTGGTTCCCCTTAGAGGCTCCATCAAAGTTCACTTGAACCAATTGGATTCGGGGGATGCCATTTAACCAAAGATCTATCCACACTATTCCTGGGGGTTGCTTCCAATATCCGATCTGCCAATTTGATAAGATGTGCTTTAAGTACAATTGTTCTTGGGAGGTTTAAATCTGGCCATGTCCTCTTTGATGCCTTGGGAGATCTTGCCAGTAGTGAATTTAAAATTCTGCTTCTTATTTCTAAAAACGATATTATTTCTATCCTTCCAGATCCTCCAAATTAAATGCGGGATGGCTAATTTCCAGATTCTTTTGATAGCACAATGTCTGAATGGTGGGTTCCATTGATTCCATAGCTGAATAAGATCCTCCGGCATCACCCAGAGAGCTTCAAATTTGGAAAGGACAAAGTTCCAAGCTCTAAAGGCATAATCACAATGTATGAACAGATGGCTAATGTCTTCATAGTTATTCCTACAAAGGTGGCACCAATTGGGAATGATAAATCCTCTTTTCATCAAATTGTCAGTGGTGAGAATTTTGCTCTCGATGGCCAGCCAAAGAAAAACCCTTTGAACTTGAGGTGTTATCTTCAAGCCTACATCATATTCCCTTTCTACAAAGCCTTTCCTCCTTTCATTGGATCTTTGCACACTACTCCACTCTGCTACACTTGCACTACTTCCTTATGCCTACGAACTTTTGACATGTCACTTAATACTCCTCTAAAATCCATCTTTTGCATGTAACATTTGTGGTATCCAACATGGACTTACTAGTCTACCATTCCACTTTTCCATCTTTTGGATCCAGATACTCCTTATCCTAGTGATATCTTAGATACTTCTAATCTCTCTGCTCTATATGCACACTCTCCACATATCCGGCCCAAATGGGTGATATACTCTTAACCTATATCATGTATTGGGTTATGTATGGCTGACTTGTGGCTAACATAATATCTTTTCTTGTCATATATTCATTTCTAATGCTTTGTATTGATAAGCAGGGTCGTCCTAGGTGATATCCATTGCATAAGTATGGTCTATATAGGAGGTATTAGTGAGTACTTGATCATCATATTGAGCATTTGAGTCCTATTGTAATATTGTGGAGGTTGCCCCTCGAAGTGGCTAAGTCATGTATACTTGAATATCCTGATCTTATCTCTATTTGGTGTTCTATTATTGTTATTCTTTTGATCTAAGTAATTTCATTACAAGTGGTATTAGTGCTTCACTTCAAGCCAAAACTAGGTTGAAAGCTTGATTTTGAGGATTCACCTATATCTCGCAAAACATTGTGAATTTTTCTCCAACTTTTTAACTAAAGTTGTGACATTATTAGAGGCAGGTACCCTCCAAATTTCAACTTGTTTTGATCTGTTTTGACAGGTTTATTTTCATTTTAGTTGTTTTCACAAAGTCACTCCACATGTCGTAAATTTCAGAATTTCTGTCTCATTTACATTTACGGAAACCCTCTGAATTTTGAGGGGGTTGTTCTCTATGTTTTTTTGTAAAACACCAACATCATCCTGAAAATCTAAACCCTAACGTCATGGCAGGGGGATCAACTAGAGCCCGAGGAAAGGATCAGCCACTCCAAGGAAAACTCCAAACAAAGAGGAGGTCAGTCGGAGTCTAACTTGGGTGGAATTTATGATGCAATGTCTCCTTTGGTGGATGACAAAATGTGACCCCTTGAGGAGAGTATGCATGTGCAGTTAATTTGGAAGAGACTATGCAGCAACATTAAATTAGATGTGGGAATGATGTGTTGCAACATGAATGGAGATGTGAATGCAATGAAAGGAGATGTGAAGGTGCTGAAAGAAGATATGGCTCAGGTGTGCGAAAAGATGGAGTTGTTAGCCTCTCAACCAACTCAAGGTGGATCTAACAAATATCTCAATATGGATTCAAACATGCTCATCATTCCCCTGTGGCTGGCATTAATTCTGGGCTGCAAAATCTCAAAGGTGGACATGCATAAGTTTGATGGAAAGGACCCACTCAACTGGATCAACCAAATGGAGAATTTTTTTGATCTACATCAGATCCCATGTGGATAGAAGGTTACTATGGCATCCTTATATCTAGATCTTAAATAATTCTCTTGGTATTGAAAGTTGTGTTCTCAAAGGAAGAAGAAGGCTCTCAATGTCACCTGGACAGTGTTTGTAGAGGAGCTACAAATGCACTACAGTAGTATTGTAACGGAGAACTACTTCAGCCAATCAGAAAATGTGCTAAAAATAGGGTCAGTCAAGGATTATGTTCAGCAATTCTAGAACCTATCTCTGCGTGTAGAAACGACTATAGATGAGAATCTGAACAACTTGTTCTAGGAGGTCTCAAAGACCACATTGAACATGAGGTATCCCTATTTAATCCAATTAATATTTACAAATATATTATCCTAGCACATATGGTAGAGAAGGAAAAATCCTTATCCAGCTGGAGGCATGCAATCACTAACATCAGAGATCATAGCAACCCATCAACATCATTCCCTCAACCTACCAAGTTGGCACCTCAAAAAATTGACGAAAAAAAGGCAAAATGGTTATGCTTCAATTGTCATAGCAAGTATAGTCAAGGAAATAAATGTGTTGAAAAGAAATTCTCGATTCTGTGGTCCCAATGAAGATGAAAAGGATGAAGAAGGGGAATTGAGGATGTTGTTGAACCATAGGAGTTAGGTGATCCTCAACCAACAATCTCTTGCCACGCAATTTCAAGAATTAAAACCCCGTAAACCCTCAAGGTAGTGGGAATATTGAAGAAACAGAGGGTGACAGGTGTTAATTGACTCAGAAGTACTCACAACTTCGTAAATCATAAGTTGGCTATGCACTTGAATTGTTTTGTTTATCCGGCTCCAAAGTTTTAGGTCATGATTGCATATGAAGGTATAGTTAGTTCAAAAAATGCCATAACGTTGAACTCTCCATGCGAGATTGTAAGGAAATTACTTAGATAGATTAGATGAATAATAGAAATAGAACACCATATAAAAAAAGAGAAATAATATTGGAGTATGCAAGTACATATGACTTAGTCACTTGACGGGCAACTTTTACACCTTACAATAAGACTCTAATGTTCAATATGATGATCAACTACTAGTTACTACCTCCTATATATACCCTACTTATGTTATGTAAACCACCTAGGCCAACCTACTAAGAATATGAAATCATAAATAAATGTGATATGACATGTTAACAAATTATATTAGCCATAAGTCGGTTATACATATCCCAACATATGACCTAGGATTAAGGGCGTAGCAATGCACTCCCCTTCAAAGCAACATTGTCCCCAATGTTGACAATTTTTGGATGTTGCTTCAAACGTGCATAGTCCTCCATGTTGATGATCTCTAGATTCAAGTATACTCATTAGTTACTCTCTTCTTCACCCTCTTAGCATGCATCTGAAGAATTTTCTCAGGTTCCAAACTCATTTGGCATTCGTTATCCAGCTTGGGTAACTTTGTCTAGGCTAAAACATTTTGTGTAATGACATTCTCCAAGCCAGAAATGTGACTGTTATGCGAAAGTGGAAAACTCTCTTTGAGACTAGAGAGCTTCAAATCTTCAAAAACTTGAATCTTCTTACCATCCACTTGAACTTCCTTTATATTCTTTGCTTGAACATGTAGATGTTGAGTTACATCCATGTTGATGAAGTTATACTTACTACTAGGGTTTATGGACACAATTACCTTTTCCTTTGGATGCACTCTTCAAACTAAAATATGAAGCTTCCATATTTGGAGCTACACTATTTGAACTCTTATCCTCTATTTGTTCTTCATCTTGATCCTCTACCTCTCCTTCTGCATCATTTGTAGCCTCTTCATCATCATCATTGTCTTCTTCTTCTTCTTCTTCTTCTTCTTCAATATCATCATTATTTTCTTCCTCATCCTCCTTTTTTTTCCCATCTAGCCAAGAAAACTTGTTCCATTTCCTCCCAAGATCAATCTGAAATCTCTTGTTTCAATTGAGAGACCCAACTCGTGTTGAACTAAAAAGCCAAAATGAAAACCAAAACCTTGTCCTTCTAGAAGAAAAATAATTCTTCTTAAATTGGATCCACCATTCGCTAGCATCATTCTCTCCATTTCCATAGATAGATGCATCCCGTGATGCACAAAATAAGGGTTTTAAGAATGACTCTGTTGACCAAGATTTAACCATCCAGGTTTCACAAATATGTTGGCCACAAGTCAAAAAATACAAAGAATAGAAGCCCTTTAATTTTTACTAGCTTTCCAAAAATGTAAAAACTCATAAACATTCTGAAACGTACGGCCTATAGAGCAAATTTGTGAAAAAAACACTAAAATTGCAATAACTTCCTCAAAACAAATAAAAAAATTTAAAATTTGGAATGTATCTTCCTTGAAACGTTTTTCAACTCCAATAAAAACTTGCAGAAAAATTCCAAGATGTGTACAAGATATAGACAAATCTTCAAAATTAGAGGTTTTGGCCTAATTTTGGCCCGAATTAAAGCTCTAATACCACTTGAAAGGAAATTACTTATATAGATAAGATGAATAACAGAAATAGAACACCATAAAGCACAAAGGGAGAGAGATAATATTAGAAAATGCAAGTATAGATGACTTGGCCACTTCGAGGGGGCAACCTCCACACCTTACAATAAGACTCAAATGCTCAATATGATGATCAACTACTAGTTACTACCTCCTATATATATCCTACTTATGTTATGTAAACCACCTAGACGACCTACTAAGCATATGAAAGCATAAATAAATGTGATATCACATGTCAAAAGATTATATTAGCCACAGGTTGGCTATACATATCTCGATATATGACATAGGATTAAGGGTGTAGCAAAGACTACATGCTAAATTGTCCCATTTATGCCATCTCCATGGGGGAGCAAGCATTGTGTTGGGAGCCCAATGGCTACTACCTTAGGAACTGTTGAGATGAACTTCCAAGAGTTGTTCATGCATTTTCATTCAGAGGGTAAAACCTTTGAGCTGCAAGGGATGTGTGCAAAATCTCCACAGTTGAGCTCTCATCAAATGCAGAAGATGCTTAAGAAGGGTGCAAATGGGTTTGTGGCACAATTGTTTTCAGTCGAAGAACTACAATCAAAAGGTCCTATATTGTCTGGATCTGCGGGCCATCATTAATGGGCACTCAATTGATTTTGGGGATATTGCGAAAGATTTGCCTCCCAAAAGAGATCATGATCATGCCATTCAGCTAGTACCAAGAAGCCAACCACCCAAAATCAAACCTTATTAGTACCCATATCTACATAAGATCAAGAAAATGGTAAAAGAGATGTTAGAAACAAGTATTATTCATCATAGTCAAAGTGCCAACTCTTCTCTAGTAGTAATGGTGCATAAAAAGGATGAAACTTGGCGCATGTGTCCAAACTATAAGGAGCTCAACAAATACACAATAAAAGATAAGTTTCCTATTCCTGTAATTGATGATTTGCTAGATGAGTTACATGGTGTTGTTTATTTTACCAAATTAGATCTTCGATCTAGATATCATCAAATCAGAATTCGAGATGAGGATATTCATAAAACAGCATTTCGGACGAATGAGAGCCACTATGAGTTTCTAGTGATGCCTTTTGGCCTCACCAATGCACCATCTACAATTAAGAAATTTATGAATTTTATTTTTCAATTTTTTTATGGAAGTTTGTCTTGGTATTTTTGATGACATGTTGATATATAGCAAGACATGGGAAGAGCACTTGTTGCATGTGGGTCAAATGTTAATGATTCTAGAACAACATCAACTTTACGCCAAGCCTTCCAAGTGTTTTTTTGAAGTGAAAGAGGTGGAGTACTTGGATCACATTGTCTCCCACGAAGGTGGAAAGTAAACCCCCTACAAAATCAAGGCCGTGGTGGAATGGAAAGTTCAAAAAAACCTCAAGAACCTTCGGGCTTTGCACGACTCACAAAGTTACTATTGTTGTTTTGTAAAAATTTATGGCACCATAGTTGCACCACTCACAACATTGTTGAAGAAGGATTCCTTCCAATGGAATGAAGCAGCTACCAAGGCATTTGAGACACTGAAGGAGGCCATGTGCACCACCTTGGTATTGGCTACCCTAGATTTTTCAAGACCTTCACATCATGGAATTTGATGGATCATGGTATGGTATGTGGGCAGTACTCATGCAAGGATGACCCATCGCATTTAAGATTTGCCAACTCAAAGGGAAAATTTAGTAAAGCCCTATTTTTGAGAGAAAATGATGGCTATTCTTTATGCTTTCATGTCATCAAATAATAGTGGAGACCATATTTGATAGATTGACACTTTAAGGAAAAGACAGATCATGATAGTCTAACGTACTTCTTGGAGCAAAGGTTACCATCTGAGGAACAACAAAAATGGGTAACAAAAATGTTGCGGTATGTCTTTGAAATTATCTAAAGAAAGGTAAAGAAAATGTCATGGTAAATGCACTCTCCATGAGGGATGAATCCATAGAGACACTATTATATGCAATGTCCCTCTTATAGGTTGATTTGGTGGATGAGGCAAGGTCGGAATGGGAGAATGACATAGAAACATGGGTTTTGATTTAGAAGCTCCAATGTGATGCTACAAGTATTGGACAAATTTGAATGGAAAGAAAATGCCCTGTGGTACAAAGATAGGTTATACCTGTGCAAGAATTCTTCCCTAAAGCAAAAGGTTCTCGTAGAGCTACATTCATCTCCCATAAGGGTGGCATTAGAGATTCTTGAAAACTTATCAAAGCATCAAGAAAGATTTCTTTTGGGAAGGATTCAAGGGGGAAGTCCAGAAATTTTTGGTAATGTATGGTATCTCAACAAAACAAAGGTGAGATAATTAAGACATCAAGTTTTATCAAACCCTATCTATTCCAAGCAAAGTGGGAGGAGGTTTTCATGGATTTCATTACAAGGTTGCCTAGGTCGGAAGGGGAAAATGTCATCATGGTGGTAGTGGACAAGATCACAAAATATGCACTTTTTTGTGCCTTATCACATCCATTTCGCAATAAGCATAATAGCATCTACTTTTATCAATATAGTTCAAAAGTTACATGGTACCCCCAAGATCATAGTAAGTGATCATGATCCTATCTTTACCGGTAAATTTTGGACTACTTTATTTCCATGTCCGAGTACACGGTTGGCACGTAGCTCATCATATCATCCTCAATCAAATGGGCAAATAGAGGTGGTCAACAAATGCCTTGAAGGATATCTTCGTTACTTTGATTCAAATAAACAAGAAATGTGGGTTCGGTGGTTGCCCTGCCTGCGAGAATGGTGGTACAACACTCCTTCCATACCTCGTCCAAAATGTCTCCATTTTTGGCATTATATGGGTACCAACCACCATCCATCACCTCTTCCTTGAGGGTACAACCAAAGGTTCGAGTCGTGGAAGATCACATTTAGCACCAACATGAGATATTAGCCAATCTCGGAGAAAACTTGGCCATGGCACAAAATGCACGAATGCATGAAGCAACAAGCGGATCATAATGACAGCTTAAAAGAGTTTAGACATTGGTGATTGGATCTTTGTGGGGTTCAACCCTACAAAAAAAGTTTTGAAATAACAAAAGAAGGATAACAAGTTGGCTCTCAAGTATTATGGTCCTTATCAAGTCTTGCAGAGAATAAGCAGTCTATCATACAAGCTAGAGTTACCTCAATTTGTGCACGGGTACATCCAAAGATTTCATGTCTCCTACTTGAAGTAGGTCATCAAACAATGACTATCAACGCAAATAGAGTTATCGAATGGATAAAGAAGGTAAAGTCATTCTAGAACCTAAGGAGATCCTTCAAACACGAACTAAGAAGCTACGAACGATAATAGTTCGGGAGTATTTGATCAAATGAAAGAATCACAAGCAAGGATGTAAAATGGGAGGGTGAAGATTTTGTGCAGAAGCATCCAAAGCTAAGCGCCATTGAGGACAACATTGGTTTAAAGGGGGGAGTGTATGTTAGGCCCTTAACCTATAACATGTATCGGTTATGTATGGTCGACTTGTGGCTAACATAATCTCTTTCCTTGTCATATATTCATTTCTAATGCTTCATATTTGTAATAGGGTCGGCCTAGGTGGTTTTCATAAAGATAAGTATGGTATATATAGGAGGCAATAGCGAGTACTTGATCATCATATTGAGCATTTGAGTCTTATTGTAAGGTTGTAGAGTGATGGAAAGTGGTGAGCACACGGGTTTAAGAAGAAGACCACTAATTCATATGCAAATATTTTATCTTTATTGCATCAAAACTTCATTACATTTATTTATTACCCGAGAAGCTTTTAATAAGCTTTCGGAGGTTGGGTACAGGACGCATCCAACTAATGGGCACAACCAACTACAACTCATGTCACACCTAACTAACAACTAATCACTAACACAAACATTAATTTAAGTAATTGCGTAAAATAGAGCACGAGGCTCATTTAGAAATGTTGCCAAAATGAGCCTCCCGCTCTATTTTGAGCAATTGAACTACATTTCCTTTGTTTTCTCACATGTTCAAGAGCTTCCACATCTCTTGGGTGTTTGCAGCCTACTGAGCTTCTATCATCTTGCAAGAAGAGTTTTGAGAGGAAACGGAGCATGGAATGGTGTTAACTCCTCGGTGTTCATCCATTCAACGTCCCCCTCTCTTCTTCCCAACTTTTCTCTTCTTTGTAGTTGGCCTGGAAGGATTTGAGCTCTATGTTGTGTTACAGTCAGCTTAGGGATGTATCCATGCCTCTACAGACGCTCTTAATCGCATTTAGAGCCTTAAGCGAGCTCTGTTAGCCTTTGGTTCAACACAATAGCACTTGAAGCTCTCTAATGCCGGTTGCCTTTGCTTTTTACTTTGGGGATTAATCCCACATTTGCAAGGAGAGGGTCATAGTGGTCTTTATATACAAAGGGGTAGATCATAGGCTCTGCATGACTTAACACTTTTGCAAAGCATAAAAATAGACTAAGTGTTCGGCCTTGAACACAAAGAAAAATTCGCTAAGGCATGGGTCAAAGGTAACATGGTACGATTTTGGGCCACTTGATAAGAATTGGTATCAAGGCTTAGAATGTGGCCGAAATTGCATAAGATTGCACCATGTGGCACAATCCCATGTAGTTAAGCATTGGGAAAAGTTTTCACCTTGGGGATTAGTCCCACATTTAGCGGGTGATCTGTAAACCTCAAACTTTGGAACTTTACAAACCACAACTTTTATCTGTTCTACTTTCAACTTTTGAAAATGACAATCCTTTTAATTAATTGTGAGCAAACTGAACTTAGAATTATGTTGCAGCAAAGGAAATAACAATTCAAACACCAAAATTTTATCCTGGAAACCCCCAAGTTGAGGGAAAACCAATGGGAAGGGCAATTGCTCTTTCTTCCCAAATTTTATTGCCAATTATAAAAATTGAATAATGGAGGAAAGGAAGAAAACAATGTAAACACTTCCTTTCTATACTTGGTTGCTTTATTTCTTCACCTTTCTTCTACAAAACAACTCCAGCTCCAATGGTTTCTTCTCACTTCTTGCATCCAACTCTGATTGTCTTCGATAATTGATTCTTGCCTATGCTCCTTAAATAGCCTTCTTCCCATGTCCTCCGTGCACTGGAGAATGGGAAACGTCCTCCAAGGAAGAGACACGACAAGACATTTGAATTTCGTGTTCGTTTGTAACTCCATTTATATTTTTCATCCATAAGTGACAGGACCATCGAAGTCCGCGTGATCGACGGTTACACAACCGCCGCTCGCAGTAGGGGTGGTTACATAACCGCCTCTCTACACAAAGGGGCGGTTCTCAGAATCTCTACAACCTCGCTCTTCATTTTGCTCAATTTTTCCTTCTTAAAACAGTTTTCGATGAAGTAGTGTTTATTTGGATCCCTATGGATCACACCTCCCCTGCTCAGGAGGCTTTTGGTCCCACAAAAGCTTAGTGGGGGAGTAGATGAGGAAACATTTCCCTCACTTGCTCCTTTGAGTACCACCGGGCCTGCCTTGGTGTCTTCCCTTTTAGTCCAACCTACCAAGACTCCTGTGGACCTCTCCTTGTCTCTCTGATCTTCTCGTTGCAGCACTACGTCCTCCTCCATTCGCCTCGTGAATCCAAGACGCAATCTTCTATGGAAGGTAGCAACTTACATTCTTCTTCTTCATCAAGCATGGATGGCTTATATAGGTGCAAGTTCTCACAATTTAGCTCGAGTACATCCGCATGAATGGTGGCAAATCAAGCCTGAAGGCATTTTCTCCAACTTGCTCCAATATAGTGAATGGTCCATATCATAGTGGCTTGAGTTTCCTTGCTTGGCCTTGTAGTCTCTCCTTGCTCAAGTAAAGCCAAACTCGTCTCCAACATGAAGTTTGTGTTCCCTCCGATGTTGATCGTGTCTAGCCTTATACTTGGCTTGAGATTTCTCTAATTGTTCTTTCACCTTGAGATGGATTTGTCGGATCCTCTCAATGAATTTCGCTACTCTAGTCACCTCTGAATCACATATCTCCCCTTCTTCCTGCTGCCCAACTGCTATGTCCAATGGATTCGTAGGTAGATATCCCAAGCATGCTTCAAATGGTGACTTCATAGTGGATGTGTGTACTGCTTGGTTGTAGGAATGTTGAATGTAGGCTAAGGACTCATCCCAAGTCCGTGGATATTTTCTATTATACCCTCTAATCAGCTGCACCAAAGTCATGTTCACCACCTTTGTTTGCCCATTTGTCTGTGGATGGAAGGTCGTGCTCCTCTGTAACTTGGTGTCCATCTTGTCCCACAAAGTAGTCCAAAACTTCCCAAGAACCTAGAATCTCTATCAGAAACAATAGACTTTGGCAAGCCAAAATGCACCCATACATTAGCAAAGAAAAGTTCAGTTGCCTCATATGCTTTTATTGTCTTTTTACATGCCATAAGAACACACATCTTACTGAATCTATCTACAACAACATATAGATAATCATGGCCATGTTTAGACATAGGTAGTCCTACAAAATCCATAGAAATATCTTCCCAAGGACGAGTAGGGACCGGTAAAGGCATATATAAACCTTCCTTCCTGATTTTAGGTTTGCTTGTACAACAAAGTTTACATCCTCTTATGAATTTAGATACTTCTTCTTGCATATTGGGCCAATACATACCTTTGCAAGTGGGCTAGGGTTTTACCAACACCGAAATGTCCCGCTACTTTCGAGGTATGTGCTTCCCTCATCAACAAGCCTTTCTTTTCTTCTTTTGGCACACAAAGCTTCCTCATCGAGAGTAGCCCATCTTTGAGATAACAATCTTCAATACCGTCCTTTCAGCCCCTTGAGACTGCAACTGCTGATATGTCACCCCAAAGTCTTTGTCTTGAGCATATGCCTCCCCGTAAGCTTCCTTCGTGAAGGGCTCAATCTAAGAGATAGTGGCCAAACAAGATATTTTATCTTGTGTGGGCAGCCTAGACAACATGTCTGCCACCAAATTTGTGCTACCTTTCTTATACTTGATCACCAAATGGAACTACTGAAGGAATCCCATCCACTTGTAGTGCCTTGCCTGCTGCAATTTAGACTGTGCTTGCAAATATTGGAGAGGTTTGTGGTCAGTGTGCATAATAGTTTCTTTTCCCAACAAATAATGTTTCCATTTCTTTATTGCTTGAACTAGTGCATACATCTCTTTATCATAAACAGAATATCCTTTAACTACTGAAGTGAAAGTTTCGAATGATAACATACTAGCTTACCTCCCGTAAAGAACACTACTCCCATAGCATAATCATTGGCATCTGTCTCTACTTCAAAGGGCTGCTGCAAATTAGGAAGAGCAAGTACTGGAGCATGACTAATCTTGTATTTCAACAACTCAAAAGCCTTATCTTGTTCCTTACCCTAGTCAAAACCCTTACTCTTTCATGCACTGTGGTGTAGAGGTGTTGCTGCAATAAAAAAAGCCCGGAATGAACTTTCTCATGTATTGTATTGCTCCCACAAAACTTCTAGTCTCTATGGGCTTCTGTTGGTGTTGACCAGTTGGTGATGGCTTCCACCTTCTTTGGATCCACTCGTAGCTCTCCTCCAACCATGTGCCCAAGATAGACAAGTGACTATTTGGCAAATTCACACTTCTTCATGTTGCATAGCAATTGTTTCTCCTTGAGAACTTGCAAGACTTGCTGCAAATGTGTTAGATGTTCCTCCCATGTGGCACTAAAAATCATAATATCATCTAGATAAACAATGACACATGAATCTATGAATTCCCGCAATACATCATTCATCAATCTCATAAATGTAGCGGGTGCGTTACATAAACCAAATGGAAGTACTAACCACTCATACAAACCTTGTTTTGTTTTGAAGGCAAGTCTTCCATATATCCTCCTCCTTCATCCTGACCTGGTGATAACCCGACTTGAGATCCAACTTCGTGAAAACTTTGCATGTTGAAGCTAGTCCAAAAGGTCATCTATGCGTGGGAGTGGATATTTGTTCTTTATGGTGATCTTATTCAAGGCTCGGTAGTCGATGCACATCCTCCAAGAACCATCCTTCTTCGGCACCATCACAATAGGTGAACGCATGGCGAGGTGCTTGGGCATATTACCCTTGGTCCAATAGCTCCTGGAGTTGTTTCTTTACCTTCGTACTCTCCAGTAAGGATTGCTATACAACTTGAAGTTTTGTAGAGGAGAATCCGATAATGTTCTGAATCTCATGCTCTACCTCCCATTTTGGTGGTAACCCGCCAGAGTCTAAAATACTTCCGAAAAGACCGAATAATGCTATCCAAATCTTTCATCCTTGTTAGAAACATCTAAAATTTCCACTCCATCTTGTTTATCCTTTTATAAAAGTAAACAAAAATGATTATGATTTTCCGAATAAGTCTTTTTGCTTGGTTAGCACTTACCATAGCAATTTTTGTCTTATGTTGGTGTGCCGGATGTTGTAATTGATTCCATCCTTGACCCATCTATATTGGTTATCCCTTCTCATGAATATGGCATCCCTAATATACAAGTAAGGACTCCCGAAAACAACATCAAATGCATCAAGTGGAATTACATCAGCTTCCAATACATCTATATACTGAGAATTTATCCCAAACTTGAACCTACATCTTCTTGTTACCGAATCTCTACACCATTCTTCACCCATCCCAAATGATATGGATGTGGATGCTCGTAAGTTTCAAGACAAAGCTTCTTTACAACTGCATCAAAAATCAAGTTAGACCGAGAACCAAAGATCAACCAAAGCATTTCCTTAGATCTCTTGATTTGGATTTTGATCTCGAATAGCTTATAATAAAGCAAAAGCACAAACCGGGAATAGCTGGAACATGTGATAGTAGTCCCATAATACATTGTCCTCCCTTTCCAAACTTCCTTCAAGGCTTCCAAAGAGATGAGAGTTAGCAACAATTGGAAAAGGTAAGGAGATGATATCATTGCATCCAAATAAAGCTTGTAATGCTCCTCAAACCCAATTCCTTTTACCTCTTTATTCCATGAAGCAATATGTGCATGATGACATCCCAAAGTTCCTCTACTTTTATGCTTACAAGGAAAGGAGAAAACTGAAATATAATGCTTGCATTCATGAACACCATCATAGGAAAACCAAGGAATGTTGTGCCAATGAATTTCCTTTATGAGAGGGAGCAAAACATATGGAGCCATATGATTAGAGTTGTTTATCATACCTTCATGCCTTCTAATGACGTATTTCTCATACAGACCAGCCAGCTTATTGTTATGGTTTCCTTCATTGGGAAGAGTGTTAATCACTCTTTCTTCTTTGCCATCATGTTCCTTATGCACCCAAGTGTTAAGAGCAAAAATACCAACAAGAGTGTGACCAATATACCTCATGTTGCAAATCATATCCATCTTTCTATCATGCCCATAACCATACCCATCAAAGCTCAACATGGAAGGAGAAATTAAATGTGAAACAACATACCTTGGGCTGCTCCCAACTTCTCCAAAACTCAGAATTTCTGAGTTTGGTACAACACTCTTTTCTTCATCATTTTCTTCACCCAAAACCCCTTTTTCTTCCTTACAAGTGTTCATGCTTGGTGGGTAATGACTTGGAACCTTTATGAGACTCATGCTTTCTTCTTGTCCTTCAAATGACTCACGGTGGGGTTGAACAATTTCCTCAAATCTGATTTTTCCTTCATATGTCCCCTTGCCATCATTTCCCTTTCATCATGCATGTGCTTGTTACCAATGTCCTTTTCATGCTCTTCAAAAAATCTGATTTCTCCTTGCAACCACTCAACTCCATGCAATCATTAGATGTCAACAATTCATCATCAAAAACAAAAGAGCTCATACCTTGGATACATGTCTTCACCTTGCTTGAACATTGATCCCCAACTCTTTTTGCTAAGGTGTGAGCAATACAATGTTTTTCTTGTCCCAAACCTTCCACAAGTATGGATAGCAATGGTTGTGGAGGATCCTCATATTCATTCAACATTAGGGACATTATAGTTTGCATTGCCACCATTATATTTTGTGAATGATCCTCATGTAGGACAGCAAAGAAAACTTCAAACATGTGGAAAATGAGATCATCACAATCAAGATCTAACATTGGTATGCAAGATCTTACCTTAGCCATGTTTCCCAAGATCTTAACCCTCTTATCAAAGTAAGGGTTGAGGTGTCCCAAAGCTTTTGAAAGCTTCCTATCATGAGCTCGTAGACCTCTTCCATGGTAGTGTCATCATATGGCAAGCTTGGGGTTGTTATCCTTGTCACCTCGCTAATGCAAGTGATGACCAAGAGCCTCACATCCACCTCATCATGCCTCAATAGATCGGATCTAGCCAAATGGGTCACCAAAGGGTCCATTGTTGCAGACATAGAGCCATAATCTGATTGCTCTATCAAAGATAAACAACTTGCCGCTTCTTCAAGAGTGTTGAGCAACACACTCTTCTCATGAGGAGTAAATTCGAGCCATCTCCCAAGCCTATAGAGCTTGGCCTTCACATCTCCATCACTTGCTAAATCCATGATTCACAAAATATCAAACCTCACAAGTGCAGAAGAACATGCTCTGATACCACTGTAATGTCCCCTTTTGGGACAAGTTAGAAAATGGAGAAATACTTGTCAAAGATTAGGCAAAGATTGGATAAACCCTTTTGTATCAACCTAAAATATCTCAATGTCAGTTATTTTGCACCCAAATGGGGTTGGAACTAGCCAAGGTGGTGGGATAGATTGGAAGAAAACAATCAAAATTCAAACACATTCAAAACCAGATTTTACACAGCTGGAAATTAATTAATATTCAAACCCTGAATTGCTGCAATTTTCAAAAATTCATATCTTTGGCTAGAGAAGTCCAAATGAGCTGAAACTTTGGATCTTGGGCCACAAAAATATGAAGAATAACATTCCAAAATCAGATTTCCCATAGCAAACACAAAACCTAATTTTGCCCTAAAAATTAGGTCTCCTAACACATTTAGGGCATCAAATCAACTTCAAATATTATGAAATTATTTTCTCCTTATTCCTCCTAATTTTTACTACCAAATCCAAATATTAAACTGACCCCAAACTGCAGATCTGCGATAAATAACAACCAGATAGCTTCTAGAAGGCTGAAATCTTCTAAACTTCATAACTCATTCAATACTCCATATTTTTACATGAAATAAAGTGCATAATAAACTAAAATTAAGATTTTTCTAATGCATTATAGATCTGAAATTTCTGAGCATTAAAACCCCTCAAAACAACCCCAAAATCTGAAACCAAGTTGTTAGGATTAGAATAAATTATATAAATTAATTCCAGCTCACTTCTAGCCTTCCAACACACCCAAAATATCAGCCCTTGCTCAGAAATAATTAATCACCCACAACAGATTATAGATCTAGCACATATGACATTAAATCATGATAAAATAAACCCCAATCCAAGTCGCTATGGCTAAATAAATTGCAGCAGCAACAGCAGTCACAAAAAGAGTCCAAACCCTTCAAGGATTACTTCAAAATGAGCAACAAACATGCAGATTTCTCCCACAAATAAATGTGTCACACTCTATATCAAGTCACCAAGCTTAGGAGGGTTTAATCATGCACAAATATATTCAAAACCAGCAGCAATGAATTTGCAAATAAGATCTTCAACAATGGAAGAGAGAGCAATTAGCAACATAGGGCATACATCCCTTTTCTCCAAGCATGGAGTAAATTCAAAAGTTCAATCAACATAACCCACTAAAGGAAATGCGACCTCCTTTTATAGAGTTAAGGGGTGCAACATTCAAAAAGACCGACCTTTCCCTTTTGGAGGGAAAACATAAACTCTTATTATAATAAAGTCTCTAATAAACTAAGACTATGTGCACTTTATTATTTTTAATTAAATAATAAAAACAACTATCGAGTCACAGGTTTGCCAAACTTTTGGCCAAAAAATCAAAATTGGCCGAACTTGTCCATAATGTCCCTAAAAGTTCGGTGAAATTCATCAAAAAGGGGACATTCCCACTCTGCTTTAAACATATCAAATATTTTTAGGTCAAACAACAAACAATACAAGGTGTGATAGTGGCGCCAACTTTGTGGGCATTCATTTAAGTTATACCATTCAAGGTGGGTAGTGTCGTGGACAATGAGAATCTTCCATTATTCTTCACATTGGAATATAAGGCCACTATTAATTATCGAGTCTTAGATCTTTGTCACACTTTGGTATAATGGAGCCTCGGCATTATTCTTCATGCTCTATTAGTTGGTCAAGTCTTCTTTGTATATGCTTCCTCACGCATATTATTCTTCACGATGCGGTATTAGGTTTTGTTTTAGTTTACTTTTTATCATGTTATTTTTTTAGGTTTTGTTTTATTTTTAGTTTATAATCTTTATTATTATTTCTAAATTTTAAATTTTCTTTCAAACGTTTTAATCTTTTTAAAATTTATTATATATATTTTATATTGGTTTAAAACTTTTATTTAAATTTGTATAATTTAATTTGTTTATTATATTTATTATTTTTTAAATCTAATATGAAATAGCTTTTATTTAATTATATATATATAATGATGTTTTAAATGTTTTTTCGATGTTTTAAATGTTTCTTATTTTTATTTTTAATCGTTATTGAATTTTAATGTTTTTATGTTTTTATTGATCAGATTATTTATGTAAAAATTTTTTTGAACTTCATCCATTGAGCTAACTTAAAGCCGAATTTTATCCTTATCGAACTTAAACTCAAACTCAAAACCTTGTGACTTAGAAAGCAACTATCCTATGTGCACATTTAAACTAACTTAAAGAGCCCTCCTCAGAGCGCAAGACATGCCAAGGGGTTACAAAATAGACAACAGACATCTTAGGACCATCTTCATGTTTAATACTCAAACCCATGAGAGAGAGAGAATGGGCGAGGGTCTTCGAGATCTTCAATTTCAACAATGTCCCAAGAAGGGGGCATTAAATTTATCTTTATTACATCAAAATCCATTACATTTATTTCAATCGCCGAACAAGCTTTCTGGGAGGTTGGCAAGGGACCCAACCACCTAACGGGCCCAACCAGCTACAAAGATGTCACACCTAACTAACAACTAACCACTCACACCTACACATTAATTAATATAACAATAAAGGGGTGTCTCATACAAGATGCATGCCCCACATAACCAACTAAATAAACACAAACATTTGGATCATAACAATGTTCTAACTTTGGAGGTTGCCCTCGATTTAACTAAGTCATTTATACTTGACTATTCCGATCTTATCTCTACCATTTGGTATGTTATTGCTATTATTCTTCCGATCTATCTAAGTAGTTTCATTACAATAGGTTATCCAAAAAGTATCACTACCCTTTGACCACTACTCTCAAATCATCACTCATCATCCTCTGTTTTGAACCATGTCTCATGGGATTATCATAGCACCATAGGCATCCCAAAAACAAGGATAATTATTGGCTTCACAATCTCTATAACTTCAAAACCAGCGGCAAATTTCACTCCCATAATATTTTTATATCCTTCGATCTAAGTAGTTTTAGTACAATAGGTCATCCAACAGTAGATTAACTCCCACCGGACCAAGACTACTACTCAAAACTCATCACCCTCTGCTTGAACCATGTCTATGGGATTAGCATAGCACCATAGACATCCCGACAACACGGGATAATTGGAATTGGCTTCTACGCAATCTCTATAACTTCAAAACCAGAGGCAAATTTCACTCCCATAATATTTTTGTATCCTTCAAGAGTTCAACAGCCTTGCTTTAGTTTTGTTCACCAATCCCAAGAGACTAGTATTGGGTTGTAATGTCGACCTCCCCAGTCTCTTCCATGCATCTTTTGTGGGATCGTTTGCTTTTGCAATGTCCTTTGGTATCTATCGGGACGTTTCGTCAATTCTCGGCCATTTATTTGTGCCTCAGGAAGCAAGTCCTTATAATATGATGAACTATACACAACTCCCAAACACTTACAACTCCTTCATTTTTCTTCCCCACACTTTGACAAAAAGCCACATCTTCAACAAAGGCAAAATTCCCAGTGCTTCATCATCATGGCTATCTCCATTAGCTTAACCAATTCTTTGGAAGTGGAATATTTTTTGTTGCTCCTTCATTTTGGCCTCTAACTCACGTTTGCTCGAACCTTCCTTGAAAAGTTTCTCGTACACACAAGTCAACATAGTCTTATACCCTACATGACATCATATTGGTTATGCAAGAATACAAGTCTTAACTTGTTTATTCAGGAAATTCTAAGTGTTTGTGATGCATCATCTTTGGATCAATTTTTTATCATGATCCTAATGTAACCTCCTTGGATTCCAAATTTTACCTGCTAAGCAACTTTACCATTCCCGTAGCCTTCACTCTTTATCACTTTCCACAAATCAAGGCATCCTTGATCGTGTGCCCCTCACTGCGCAATGGGCACAAATCAGAAACTTCAGACATTCCATTGGATGGTTTACAGCTCCACACTTGTGAACAAGCTTTCTGAAATGTCCTCCACTCCTACCACCTGAATGCTAGACAATCTTCATCCATATCCTGACCGTGGAGAGTATGTGGGAGAATTACTTACCTTGTTTCCCTATTGAAACTTGTTGCATCGCAATGACTCCACCTCAATAGTATCACATGTGCCATTTTCACACACCTTACACCAAGAAATGATCACAATGCACCACAGGACATCTCATGATCCTCCTTTCACTCGAACCTGTGGAGAGTATGTACTAGGATTCTCTTGCCTTGCTTTTATTCCAAGTCCATTGCATCTCAATGGCTCCACAAACAAAGTAACATGCATATAATTCTCACACACCTTGGGACAATAATCTTTAACCATAGATGTCACAAGGAGAAGACATTATGATCCTCTTCACATTATCGCAGCACATTTATCGAATCTTGTGTAATGTCCCCTTTTCCAAGCTAGTCACTATGAAGGCCTTGGGCCCATTCCACCTTTGTGGGCTTCAAGGAAGGAAAGCAAGGGAGGTGAACATTGCCATAATTGTAAGTGATTGTATTTTCCTTATTTATTTAATTACTAATTATGGCTTGGAGTGATTTGACTAGGTGATGGGTGAAAAAAAATCAAAAATGACAAAGCAAAAAGAATTTCTAGTCTTTCTTTCCACATGAATGGAGATAAAAGAAATACTCTTTTCTTCTTATGAGGTCGGACAAAGTGAAGATTAAAAGTACACTTCCCCTTCATTAAGAGGTCGGCCATGGGAATTAGTCCTCTAATTCATCCTTGGCGCCAAAGAGGGGTACTTAAGGAGGTTCGAATGGTGGAGGAGCATATCATTATCATTCATCATTTGACATTTACTTGGATTTGGAGCTAGTGTAGCTTCTCTTCTTTCCATTGAAGGATGAAACCCTTCCTTGGTTACCTATTGAGGATGAAAACCTTCAATAGGATCACACTTGGGGACGGAAACCCTCTTGTGTGCATTGGTGGCTTCATTCGGGAGTCACAAGTGGACTTCATTGGCAAATTTGGAACAACAAGGTGTTTATCCGTGCATAGGGCACTTCTACTCCAGCTAGGGCACTTTCAAGGGTGTTGGCACCCTTCCTCCACTTGATCTACCCACTTGGGAAGTTCGGGATCACTTTTGGAGGGGTTTCCATGGTTGGAAAATTGTGATTTCACTTTTATTTGATAGTTGGTCTCTCCAAGATCATTTTGAGCATTTGTTTGTGTTGAAACTCCAAGTATTGATGGAGTTATGAATTTTCAAAGTTTCAGTTGTGTTTGCACTTGAATTAAAATTATAAAATATATATTTGCTCCAGATTTCATCTTGCTGGACTTATGAAGTGTTTGGGATATTTCTATATTGATTTTCAGTCTATATTACATGAGAATATTGTCTTGAAAAGCCCATACAGTTTGCTGCCCTAGGAAATAGAAAATCAGGTTCATCACTAGGGCTAAGTGGTGATATTGTTGGCTGTCATATGAATTCCTTTGCTGTCATAAATATTCAGATCTCTCTTGGTTGCTAATGTCATTTTCAGTTTGTTCCTCTAGGTTGAAGTGATTGACAGGTGGCTGTAATAAAAATCAGAAGTTGTGATTTGGGTTTGAGTCCAAACCCTTATTTTCAATTTCATGCCCTAGAAAGGGACATTACAGTGGTATCAGAGCTTCGATCTTCCCATCCTAGAGGGTTTCATTCAAAAGGAATAGATAGATGGCAAACATACATGAGAGGTTTTTGCCCTAGGGCAAGAAAGATTGGCGAATAGATGACACAGTTGATCCAGGCCATGCAAAACCACAATGGAGAAGGAAGTTCTTTGGAATTCATAGCATGAGGCAGCCCTTAGGGTCAAGCTTTGGAGTTGTTGCTAGGCCATTTAAGCCTACCTTCCTCCCTAGGGAAGAATCCATTCCAAGAGATTGAGACACAACATTCGGTGGGCCACAACATTGCTACCATCTATGAGGAGTACAAGGCTCTTCCGGATGAGATTCGTGATGCCATGTCACTCGCCGAGTTCATAGGGTTGAAGAATGGTAGAGTGGGAATCGGACCAAGGTCTAAACCCCGAGCTATACCCAAGGAAAATGGGAAACATGTTCCAGCCCTAGAGGGAAAGAATCCCTCCATTATGATCAAAGAAGAAGAAGAACACTCGAAGTTGTTCGGGCATGGATAGGAGCACTCACTCATGGAAGCCCTAGAAGTACCTATCATTCTTCATAAGGGTTGAGCCCTTGACTGATTTTCAAAACAACAGTATAAAGGGGCATGTGTTGGAGGAAGAAACCATGGAACATGAGCCCAAGAAGGAAGGAAAATCAGATTTACAAGAGGGTGAAGAAAGGTTGATGGTTGAAGCTCAATTGCCCAAGGATAAGGATGATGATCAGCTCGTTAGGAGTTTCCAAACAACAAGCAATGAAAAGCAAATTGATGATGTTCATGATTCCGGTAAGAGCATGATGTTGTTCCCTACATGTATCAACAAAATGAGGATGCTTCAACAAATTCTCATAAGGTGAAGAAAGATGAACACTATGAAGACAACCAAAGGTATGAAGGTAATTCAGATTTGTTGCTTTCTACTATGCCATTTCAGATTTGTGGTCATGGGCAATTTGTTGAAAATGACCATGGGGCAAGTTTGATACTCCATAGTAAATCACAAATGGGTGATCATCAAATGGGTGGAGAAAATCAGAATCAGGTTAATGGTGCTAAAAGATGGGTGACCTTGTTGGGAGGCATGCCCATGGAATAAGGGCCTCTCTTTATGCTCATCCATACACTCATCCATGCATCACACATTCATCCATGCACTCAAATTATGCGAATAACCACTCATATTACATATATGCAAGAAGAATACATTATATTCAAAACCGAGAACAGTATATGCCTATGCACTACAAAATACAATATAATACATCAGTTTATACCAATGTTTTAAAAATCAGAACCGGACTGGAACCGGTCAAGGGTTGGAGACCGGAACCGGAACCGGACCGGTTCAAACTCTATGAACCGGTTTACTAAAAAACACATAAAAATTACATTTTTAAAGAAAATAATATATTTGAAAGATTAGAAACCACAATTCCAACAATTACACACAAAATATGCATAGTTTGCTCATGTATATTACTATATAGTACCATAGTTGGAATATCAGCATTCAGCAAAAATACTCGGCAAACCCCAAAAAAAAAAACTCGGCAATATTCGGCCAATACTCGGGAATACTAAGCAACTTAAAAAATACTCAAATTTCTTTAAAAAAACATAAATTTGCAGCCAAAACCATGTATTTGCAGCATTTTCTTTCATTGATTATTAATGCTTTCTTTTTGTTGGGACCTTTACGATAGCATTTAATCTTGTGTCCGAGGATGCAAATTGGAGTGTAAACACAAAAAAACTCTTAAAATAGAAAAAAAAAAAAAACCTACGCATGGGTTGATATGTGAAGTCAACATTTGAATAAGTCAACATTTGACTAAAGTTACCAAGTGGGCAGTGGGACGATTAGTCCGAGCACGGGAGAATACTCGCCAGAGTTTTGGAAAGCTAGTTTTGGAAAGCTATCCAATATTTTTAATTACTAATCTGTCTACAGTGATCAAAGCTCATGATTCTTTTAGAAGATTGCAAGAAGTTGCTTGGTCCAAAAAGGTGCAAAAATGGATTTTATGAAAATAAGAAAAATATTGCCATCAATGCGTAGAGCTCGAGAAAATATACACTTTAGAGAAAAACGACACTGAAACGGAGCCACAAAATGAAAGTTATGGCACATGCAAGTTTTTGCTGCTACATCTTCCTGGACCCTTTCCAAAAATGGCAAATTTTATTTCTGTCCTTGTGTTTTCTTCACCAAAAATCCAAAAAAGGAAAGAAATGCCAAAAAGAAAAATCGACTCTTGGTTCAGGGATGAAACGGACCGGTCGAGGTTGGTTTAAACCGGCCGGTTCTTACAAAACCGATTGGTTCCTTACAAAACCGGCCGGTTCAATACCAAACCGGTCAAACGGTCCGGTTTTTTAACCGGTTCATGTCTAAATATGTTTATTTCTAAACCAGCTGGTTCCGGCCCGGTTATTAGGGGCATTTCCCGGTTTTTAAAACACTAGTTTATACGGTCATCTTGTCACTAATATATTCAACTATCATGAAACCCTTTAAGGCTTTAACCCTTAATACCATTATTACAAAAGTCATAAGTAAAGTCTCAACTTAGGTTGTAGTTAAATGCTCACTTTCAATCACTGCCTCAAAATAAGGAACAAAGGGATATTTATAGAATTCACGGACAACCTGGCCCAGCCAGTTGTCTCACGAATATTCCTTTTTCCATCTTGGATTCCTCAGAGCTGCATGGTTGTAGCTGGTAACTCATCATTCCTAGAACCTTCCCGTTCCCTAAGTTGACCACATGGTCCCTATCATCCACCACTAATCCAATCCATGCACCAACATGTGTCCAAAATAAATATTTCTGCACCAACAAATCACTTTGTCCGCATGTCTCATCCTAATGCTCTGTGAAAGGACTTAAAGATACGCTGTTTTGGGGGATCAACACCATTGTTTGGAAAGACATCTAAAACTGCTACAACATCCCTCAACACTCACAATCTTAGTACCATCCCTCCTTATGACTTGTAAATCCCTCTTCCAGATCTGTGATCTCATCATTCATGATTTAGTATCTTCACAACATTGTTGAAGATACTTATGCTCAAGGCTCATTAGTTGAGAGCCTGTTTGGGAGAGTAATTTGACACAACATTTTAGAGAAAAAAGAAAAGCAGTTAAACTTATACAGCAATTTCCCAACAATATAAGAGCCTTGTTGGAAGGAACTAAATGTGAATTACAGGACATTAATGAAAGCCTTGCTCTGCATCTGCGGGTGTTTCCTCTACCTCCTTGGGCTGATATGCTTATTTCAGGTTGATGAGCGTAATAGTTTTTGTCCCATAATTAAATAAAAGCCCTGAAGGTTTTCTTAAAAAATTGAGAACACAGAAGTTATACTGAATGGAGTTACCTTTGGATTAAAATATGGATGGACAATATGCAGCATGTGTGTGTGTGTGAAATGTGTGTGTGTGTGTGTGTGTGTGTATAATATACATATATATATATATATAAAGGTAAATTTAAGTACGAAATTGGGCTGCAAACCAATCATATAGATTGATTTTTATGCTAACAAAGTGTGAATGAAGGACCTTTTATAAGCCTGAATTTGTGCATATACTCACATAAAGCTTAAGTACAATGACTCACATAGAGCTTAGCAGAAGCATAAGCTTAGACTCACTTCAAGCCCAGCGCAATGACTCATCAAGCCAACATGACTCACGCCATGAATGCAGGACTCACAATGGAGCAAGACTCGCATTATGGAGTACAAAGACTCACACAATGGAAGTGAAGGACTTACATCACACACAAATAAGGAACTTATCTAGTCAAGCATATGAGTTACATGATTCAAGGAGCATCTAATTTGTATCATCATCCATCAGCATGCTAATTAACATCATTTCAGTTGGAAACTTGGATTATGTGGATGGCAATTGTCTTTTAAACAAACATATTATCTCCTCCAACAAGAGTAAACTGGCAGCCACCACTATGTGAAGAACTCAAGTACATGAGTTGTTTCAACTCTAGTAATCTCCAAAGTTTCAATTGGGCGTTGTTAACAAGGACTCCACTCATATTTAAAAGGATAAATCTGATCAATAAGCTACATGCAATTGTTACTTCAAACTTGTAACTCCCAGTTATGTTGTTGTTCTCATACAATATGTTAGTTAACTATTAGATAAATTTTGCATTATTGTTAAAATAACAAGTCCTCTTGAAGAGGAACTTGACTTTGCCTATTATAAAAGGCAATTTGTATTAGGATAAAAAAGGTTAACATTTTAAAAAAAAATTATTGTATTAAACTATTGATTAATAAAGCACATGATTCTAAGTTCAATTTTTTTAGTGTAATTTCAAAGTTAAGGGCCACTCCTCCCAATGTGAAGGGAAGTATTAGATGTTTGTTTAATTTTTAATTATTTAGTAGTTGATTACTTTTAGGCATTACAATATTTACAACATTTAAGATTGTCATTTTATTTCAATATGTTTTAATTCTTTTAATTCATAGATTTAGGAGTCTCTTTTTATTTCATCAAGATTTGATCAGATAGAACAAGTTCTTAGGAATAGTAGTTGGTTAAATATTTTAATTAATTTAGATACATGCTCAATACAATTTCAACCATGCTTTGTTGCAAACAGCCTCGACACCACCTTGGTATTGACAATTATTGAATGATTAAAGTATGAGTATCAATGACGCTCGTCACTTTTTGGCGCCATTTTTTGGGGATTTCTAAAGGTGTTATCAAAGATCAAGGTACTAACTTGTGTGCTTTTTGATAACCTGGTAAGTTTCCATTTAGAATTTATTTTTCCATACTCTTTCTTTTAAAATATAAAAGGTCTTGTAGTGACAACAAGTGTCTTTTTGTGCTTTTGGAGTATGTGGAACATGGTAATCAACTAAGCACTTATAGTTGGGAAATTGTTATTAAGCATGATAGGATTTTATGTTTAGACCTAGAGATCATAGAGGTAGGTTTGTAAGAGTAAACTTGAATAACCCCCTCAAAATTTACTTGTGGAACAACTTGATCAACAAGGAAGGATGGTGGATGGAGTGGAAAATCCTAATGGGGAAAACAATGGTAATCCACCATTGGGAAGGACATTCACTTATCCCATAGAATTGGATCCCAATGACCAAGCACCTATGAAGAATATATCCCCCTCAATTTTACCAACTTTAGAGGATTAGTCTCAGAAGATCCTGATCAATTTTTGTTTGAATTCAAAGTGTTATGCCAAACCTATGATTATACCTCTGACACTCAAGAAGCTGAAGTTGTTTCCTTCAACCTTAAAAGATACAACCATGAGATGGTTCATGGGGCCTAACCCCAACTCTATCCATACATGGGAAGAGATGGAAACAATCTTCTTGGACAAGTACCAAGATTATAGGGTTAGGGACCGTAGGGAAGAACTTTTTAGGATACAACAAAAGGAGGATGAGAGTGTAGAAGACTATCTTAGATTGATTCCTTTTCCTTCACAGAGAGGTGTGGTATAGGTCTTGACATTACCCTTTTAAAAACAATATTTCTTAAAGGATTGGATGAAGACACTCAAGAGGCTTTTTAATTTAATGGGAAAAGGAGATATGAACAAACTAGATTTTATAGACATCATTGATCTCTGTAGAAATTATTCCGAACTCGCCCAAATATTGTAAACATAAAGGCAAGATTGTCAATGGAGACATATCTAAACTAAGAGAAGAAATTGCAAACTTAAGAATGGATCTCTTAGTTCAACTCAACACAAATGGTGGATAGGAAAAATCTAAGAACACAGAGCCATTGTTCATATATTGTCCAAGATGTAGGATAAGCATGGGCTTAAGGATTTTCCATTAGATAAAACAAATGTTTTCCTTGTTTGTGATTTGAAACATGCAACTGATCAATGTGGATTGTTACCCTTGCTAAAAATTCATTTAAAACAAAATACACAAAGTGAGCTTGAGGTTAACTATGTAGCTCAAAAGCAAGGAGGCAATTTTTCTTCAAATCAAAACCAACATTATGCCCCAAAAACCCAATGGTTTCCAAATCAATGGAACACACCATGGTCATATCCTCAACCTTGGACTCAACAAGTTCCACAAGAATGGGGTCCTCAAGTGGAATGCACAACCAACATATTATCAACAACCATGGACTCCAAACCCAAACATCTCACCATCATTCCAACAATTCAACCCACAATTTTCAACAGCAATGGAATGCTTCTCAAGGATTTGGTCAACAATTTTATAACCAAGAAGACCCAAGGACAACAACAACAATTTGTTAACTAGACCCACAACTGTTGTTCCAACTGAACAACCTACCCAACTCAAATCCCAGCTCAAATTGTGGCTAATCCAAAGAATGTTAGGTAGGGAAACCCAACATACACTATTGAAACCGATAAAATGCCCACAATAAACTCCATGGATTGTAGAAACATATTTTTACGCTTAGGAAGATTACTTCAAAACCTTCATCCCCAATCATAGAGAAGTTTTTAAGAAGAAAAAAGAACCAAAGGAGACACAACCTAAACCTACTTTTGAAAAGACATCTTGAACCACTTTCAAAAATGCCATTCCCATCCAGACTTTTGAATAAGGACAATACTTCAAACCAGAGGGACTTGAGTCGGATTTGATTCAAGGATTAAAAAAATTAAGCATTGGAATCCCTCTTTTGCAAGCTCTTAGAGATATCCCTAGAGCTAAACAAAACCATCAAAGAACTATGTGTCAAAACTCCTAGGAAGAAGAAAAAACCAACCAAGAACAATACATGTCGATGGAAAATTGGCTAGTATATTGGAAGGGAAGATGACTCCTCCCAAATATGGTGATCCTGGAAGTCCAATAGTCACAGTTTGTATTGGGAATGTTGAGATTCCAAATGTGTTGATTGACTTAGGAGTTGTAATCAATGTAATGACTATTGATACTTTGTCACATTATCCCTTCCGATTTACAATCAACTCCAGTAGTCTTACAAATGGTTGACCAATCTGTTGCTAAACCCAAGGGAGTCATAGAGGATGTAACCATTACAATTGAAGCATGGGATTATTTGGTAGACTTTATGGTTATTAAAACAAAGAACAAGAAAATTGGATATCCCTTAATCCTAGGACGCCCATGGTTAGCCATTCCTGCAACACTCATTGATTGTAGGACATGAGATATGACAATTACTAATGGACATGATTCAAAGAAACTATCTCTATACCAACTACAAAAAACCTTTTTCCACTTCATGCAAACAATGGTGGATTGGTGACTCAGAGGAGGCTGAGGATGTTGTTTCCTCACTAGTTGTGGTAATAATACAAGAACACTCAAAAAGATCCAAGATTGGGATTCTTCGAACTTCATTCACAAGCATTAGAGGCAAAGGAAGACATATTAGATGAAAACATGAAACCAATAATCTTCCCTTTCACAAGGAACATAGATATGATTGAGTGTATTTTCCATAACATCTCTAAAATCCATATTTTTGCCTCATAAATGCCCCTTGAATTCATTACTAAGAGAGTATCCAGTGGTAAATTCTCTCCACCTAGATACAAAATAATTACCTATTTTTCTAGGAAAGACATTCAATTAATTAATAGTTGGCTGACTAATCAAGAGGAGAATACCTGTTTAAGATTTTATGCTCTCATCCTCAAGATTTTTCTTGGGAATACAATGATATGAAGGGTATTCATCCTAACATTTGCACACATCACATTTATACAACTGATTCTAGACCAGTTAGGCAGCCCCAGAGGAGGATAAACCCTGCCTTGAGAGACATTGTAAAGACTGAAATTGAGAAACTACTCTCAGGTGGGATTTATCTATCCAATCTAGATAGTCAATGGGTCTCCCATTGGTCATAGTGCCCAAGAAAAATGGAAAATGGAGGGTTTGTGTTGACTATAGGAATTGAACAAAGCTACTCATAGAGACTATTTCCCTTTACCCTTCATTGACCAAGTTTTGGATAACCTATGGGAAGATATATTTTTCATTTCTAGATGGCTTTAGTGGATACAACCAAATCATGGTAGCACTAGAAGACCAAGATAAGACCACATTCACTTTCCCATGGGGACATTTTCTTATAGAGTTTTACCTTTTGGTCTATGTAATGCTCTCCTGCCACTTTTAGAGAGCCATGCTAGCAATTTTTTCTGATCTTACTCATGACTATGTGGAAATTTATATGGATGACTTCATAGTCTATGGAACTACATTCCAAGAGGAAATAGATAATTTGGATAAAGTTTCTCTCTAGATGTGAGAAACATCAACTATCTCTCAACCATGAGAAATGTCTTTTTATGATGGAACAAGGGATAGTTTTAGGACACCATGTTTCAACAGAGGGAATCAAAGTAGATCCTAGATAAAGTCAAGATCATTGTACAACTCCCATCACCCAAGAATCAGACTAAGGTAAAAGTTTCTTAGGACATGTAGGCTATTATAGGAGATTTATCTCTGATTTTAGTAAAATAGCCTCTCCACTATTTTCCCTTCTAACTAAGGATTTTGAATTTAGTGGACAGAGGCTTGTCAAAAATATTTTGACATTATAAAGGACAAACTAACTAATACTCAGTTTTGAGAGGTCCAAATTGGAAGCTACCTTTTCATATTCAAACTGATGCTTCCAATGAGGCAATAGGTTAGGGGGTTGTTTGGGACAACAACAAGAAGAGGGAAATGCATGCAATCTATTACATTAGTAAAAAATCTCTCCCAGTTGAAAGAAACTATACTACCAAAAAAAATAATTTCTTGTAGTTGTTTATGCAATCAACAAATTTTTCCATTACATCACAAGGGTATGAAGTAATCATTCATACAGATCATTTCCATTAGATATTTAATGAATAAACCCTTGGTTCATGGAAGAATTGTTAGATTGTTGTTATTACAAGAATTCAATATTAAGATTGTTGATAAACTTGGTAAAGAAAATGTGGTAGCTGATTTTCTTTCAAGATTAATTTTTAGGTACAGATGAACAAGTGAATGATGATTTCCCAGATGAGCATTTATTTTTTGTTTCCACCATCTCTCCTTGGTTTGTTGATATGGCTAATTACTTGGCTACAGGAAGTTTCCATATTTTTCTCACACCTAAACAAAGAAAACAAGTTAATTAAGCAGAGTGTGATGTATAAGTGGTTAGATGGAATGTTTTTTAAATGTGGACTTGATTATGTATTACGCAGTGTGTGTAGCTGAAGATGAAATCTTTGATATACTTAGAGCATGCCATGATGAACCATCAAGAGGGCATTATTTAGTCAAAAGAACAATTCATAAAGTTCTAGGGGCTGGGTACTATTGGCCTTCAATGCACATAAGGATGTCAAGAAATATGTGTGGCAATGTGATAAGTGCCAAATGTATGGGAAACCAACATTGACAACAGAGATGCCTCTTCAACCTAGAATAGTTTTGGAACCATTTGAGAAGTGGGGATTGGATTTCATAGGACCAATTGATCCACCTTCTCAAGGAAGGAATATATCTTGGTATGCACAAATTATGTAACAAAGTGGGCTGAAAGTAAAATCTCTCAATATGCTAGAGATGAAAAGGGAAAATTTCTTGTATGACATATTTTTTAGAGATTTGGAGCACCAAGATCAATTGTCTCAGATCAAGGACCTCAATTCATGTCAAATGTGATCAACTCTTTTGTAGAAACATATCAGTGAGGCACAAGAAGTCATCTCCTTATCACCCCAGTCTAATGGTCAAGTTGAGGTTACTAATAGAGAACTAGAAAACATCTTGACCAAAACAATAGATGTTTCAAGAAAGAATTGGGTGCAGAAATTACTGAAGCAAGTATGGGCTTACAATACAACTTGGAAAACAACTACATGATTTACTCCATATGAGTTGGTCTATGGGAAGAAGCCTATCTTTCCCATAGAGTATGAGATTCAAACATTAAGGAAACTGTTGAAATAGGAATTGAATTATCTGAGGCACAAAAATCAAGAATTACCCAATTGAATGAATTGGATGAGATGAGATTAGAAGCATTACATCAAACGAGGTAATCCAACATCAAAGGAAGTTGTGGCATGACCGACATATCAAACAAAGGAAGTTTCAAAAAGGAGAATGGGCTCTACTATTTGACTCAAAATACAAGGACTTTAAGGGAAAGTTACAAACAAGATGGATGGGCCCATATCAAATTGAGGAAGTCTACAATAATGGTATTGTGTAACTTGTCCCAATTGATGGTGAAAGAAGAGTGATGTTGGTTAATGGTCATAGACTACGTTTATACCAAAACCAACATCCAAAGAAGAATTCAAGAGGATGTTGCAAGCCAATTCAACTTTGAGTTGCTTGGATGAGGTCTCCTTGTCCAAGTTAATTCAAAGTTAAATTGATTTTTGAAAAAATGAATAAATAGGGGATGGTTGAAAACCAAAAATGGGGCCATCTTCCTATGAAGGAATGGTTGAAAACTAGAAATGGTGGCCATTCCTTCCAAAAAAAAAAAAAAAAAAAAAAATTAAGAAATAAAACAAAGGTGGCTGAAAACCAAAAATGGTGGTCACCTCATAATCATGCCATGAATAATTGTACTAGAACAACAAGCAAGAAAATCTAATGTTGATGGAATGTGTGACATGTGATAAGTGACAAGGTATGTGCCATCACTTCTTTTCAAGTTATTAAAAGTTTTAATTATGATGATGTTAATTGTTAGTCTTTTCAAAGTGATGATTACCCACTTCCATGACCTCTCACATGCTTCCCACACTTCCCACAATTATTACTCACACGTTCCCATTAATTCTCCATTTCCTTTATCACTCCATCAAGTTGGTTACCCCTAACCAATTCACCTTTGCCTTGCCATTTTAGCCTTTACAAAACCATGAAATGCCCATTGTCATTCATTCCCTTTCATCATTTTTGCCTTCTTCCATTGTCATTCCTCATTCCCTCTTACATTTTTCATTCATGCGCCCATTTTCATTTCCATTTCATGTCATTATCAATTTTGTTTCTACACCAAAATGGGTATCAGGCTCCACCATGAACCAACAAGCTCTGTTGAATTATTAGAGACTCCAAGTCCGTGGCTATCTTTGAAAAGGAGGGATGGTTGGATTTCATGATTATGTATGAGGAATTCAACCCAAAAATGACAGAGTTTTCCACCAACCTCGTTGAGGAGTATTCGAGAGTGAAAGGTACAAAAATTCTATTCAATTCCTCCATTATTAGTGAAATTTCTGGTATTTCACAAACAAGAAATTGGTAAATTTAGAACTCCTTATTTGAAATAATTAAGAGATTTTGTGGGAAGAAAGGAGAAATTAGAATTAGTTTTTTTGATAACAATGGAAAAGCAAAAGGCATAAAGTGAGCAATTTTTCTGAGCCATGGGTCATTGTTGCAAAATGGGTTATTAGGTATTTTACTGTGAAGGCCAATATGAGATTATCCTTGGCCTATGTTTTAAGAATTCTCATACACTTGCACCATGGAGAGGCCAAGGAGAAAAACAAAATCAACCTCCCCATTTCTTGTATGACTTTTTTCTTCCTCCACTAAAAATTTCATTGGGGCTCTACATATTTGAAATTTTCAAGGGTTAATCCATCTCATTTGCAAACACCATTTCATCAAGAAACACAATGGGATGAAGAAATGGCTTAAGTTCCAAAAGAAATATGCCTGGAGCTGAAGTTTAGCCAAAAACAAAACCCAAGAACAAAGCCCTTGATTGAAGAAAGGCCAAAGAAGAAACTAAGGTCCTCCCAATCATCCCAAGACTATAGTTGAACATCAAGTTGAGGATGTCCCCTCACTAGAAGACCAAGAGGCCACAACCACAATTAGGGAACTAAACCAAACATCCCAGGCTTCTCCATCTGCCTATTCACCTCCTCCAAACCCTTATTTTCAGAGGAGGAAATTATGGGGACAATGCCCATTACTGAAGACCCCTATTGGCTGATAAAGGAAAAAGGCCTATGATTGAAGGTGAGCCTAGCTCACCCATTGATGAAGAAATCTCTTACCCCTCAGGTTTTAGCCATTTCTAAAGTAGAATATGAACTGCAAAAAAAAGAGATGCTACAAAATTTACAACTTGTCCTTCAAGGAAGGATGAATATATCTCCCAATTAAAAAAAAGAAAGAAATATCAAATGATTCAACAACTCCAACATTCATTGGAAGATAAAGATCATGATAATTCAACAACAACTCCAACAGGCATTGGAAGATAAAGATCAAATAATTCAACAACTCCAATAGTCATTGGAGGAAAAGATCAGAAATTTAGGAAATACAACACAATTGATAACTGACTGTTGAACTTTCAATGTTAAAATATGACAAGGAGAAAACAAAACCCATAACCACCACAGACCAAATGTCTCAAACAGATTTTGTGTTTCCTCAAATTGTTATATTAAAAGGAATGGTCAAATGGATGAAACATTGTTATGAGCTGAGGAAAGTGGAAGATGAAAATAAAATATTGAAGGAAGAAAAGAAGGTCCTACAAGATAATATGGCAGTGATCTGCCATTTATATGAGAAAGAACTTGCTTCTCTTATAGACCACCTTCAAACTTTTATGCCTTATTTTTGAAAGAACAATTTTACAAATGGAAAGTCTCTAGGGTTCGCTCCATGAATCTTTAGAGTTTGAAACTGATAGGAAATTTATGGCCACATATTCAATATCAGATACAATTGGGAAGAATCTATTGTGTGAATTTTATGTTCACAAATTTCTATTACTTGAGCAAGTAGAGATCCCAATCAATTTATATGTAGGGGAGGTACAAATAAGGTCATTTATCTCCACACTGAGACACCAAAACAATTTGGAGGGATCAAAGAGGAGATTACACAAGGGAAGAAACCAATGCAAGCCTCCTAATGAGGCATGATCTTCCATCTCTTGAGAGGTTCTTATGAAGATATCTAGCCCAAATACATTGTCTTTAACTGGTGGACTGATATAAACACAGCATTTCCACATGTGTATCAAATTTCAGGGCCTATGTGTTGCCAAATTTTAATATGGCATTCTTTTCTTGCCAATAGAGATGGGAATTACTCCCATAAATCTAAAAAAAGAAAGAGGTAATGTCTCCAACTAACCTCGGTGGTCATGAGAAGAGCCAAGGAGATATGCAGAATCATGTTGGACATGCAAGAGAATTGGGTAGGTATGAGGTTTAGACCACACTTTGATAATAGCACCAGTTCCAAGATGGAATAATAATCAAGATCAACCAACTGCAAGTTATACCAAATGGAAGACATTGATTGAATTTTGTGGATTCAACAATCCAAAAGTAGAAACATGGACTACTTTTACTAATGAATATAATTGTACAAGGATTGTGGAATCCTTAAATAGAAATGGTTGAATCTATAGCAAGAGGACCTACTAATCCTTAAGTCTGGGGGAGTGATGAGCCTTGAAAATTCCCATTCCAAACCCCATTTTTGTATCATCACTTTGTATTAAACTAATATTAACATTATTGTAAATAATACTCTTATATACTTAAAGAGAAGTTTTTGTGCATAAATCTTGTTCATTTTCATCTTTCATATGCTTCTTTGGATGGGTTGATATAGATTGATTTTTGCAGCTAACAAGTGTGAATGAAAGACCTTTTATAAGCCTAGCATAGGACTCACATAAAGCTTAGCACATGAGACTCTCATAAAGCCCAACAAGCGCTAAACAAGGACATAGACTCACAATGGAGTGCAAGACTCACACACAAGAGCAGACATGATTATGGAGCACACACTCACACACAATGAAGGAACTTATCCAATCAGCATATGAGTTGCATAATTCAAGGAGCACCTAATTAGCATCAACATCTAGTCAACACATGACTTGCACAATTAGTGGAATGCCTAATTAACATTAGTTCAATTGAAACTCATATTATTTGGATGGCAATTCTCTTTTAAACAAATAAATTATCTCCTTCAACAAGAGTAAACTAGAAGCCACTACTATGCGAAGAACTCAAGTACTTGAGTTGTTTCAACTCTAGTTATCTCCAAAGTATTAGTTGGACATTTGTTAACAAGGACTCCACTTGCACATTTAAAAGGATAAAATCTGATCAATAAGCTACATGCAATTGTTACTTGACCTTGTGACTCCCAGTTATGTTGTTGTTCTCATACAAATTTGTTAGTTAACTATTTAGATAACTTTTGCATTATTATTAAAATAACAAGTTCTCTTGAAGAAGAACTTGACTTCGCCTTATAAAAGGTGTATGTATTAGGATTAGAAGGAGGTTAGCATTTTGAGAAGAAAAGGATTGTATCAAACTATTATTGATCAATAAAAGGGCATGATTCTGAGTTCAATTTTGCTTGTGTAATTAAAACGTTGCTGCAACCAGATTAGAGGGAAGGAGCAAGGGCCACTCCTCCCCAATGTGAAGGGAAGTATTATATGTTTGTTTAATTTTTTGATTATTTAGCAGTTGATTACTTGATTTCAAGCATTACAATATTTACAACATTTAAATCTTTCATTTCTGTTTCAATATGTTTTAATTCTTTTAATTCATAGATTTAGGAGTCTCTGTTTTATTTCATCAAGCTTTGATCAGATAGAACAAGTTCTTAGGGTCACCTGTAGATTATGGGGGAGAGCCTTCAACAAGAACAACAGGTGGGTCTTCATCTGCAGCTCTCCTTGGGAGTGGGCCTCCAGACATGAGGCAGCTCAGATGTTTGTAACAGGCAGAGGCAGCTCGAGGCGCATTCATTCATTGATCCTTACTCAAAACAACTTGATCGAGGTGTCAACATCCCAAAATGATAATCTCCCATGTTCCTTGGTGGGAAAAAAGCAGGGGCTGGGTGCAGGGCTCCTCTCGTAGCTGAGCTGTAGGCTCTTTGAAGTTTGAGCAAAAGAGGAATTTAGGAATGTCAAAAGGTTGGATGTGCCAGTCCTGAAATCTTGAGTGAGATGCTCGTTGCCAGGCATTCTCACTTCAACAGCAGGTTGATAAGGAGTGGTTCCCCCACAACCCCAAAATTACTTGGACATAGTCCCATTCCATTGTTCAGCGGGATTGATTCCTTGGATCTGTATGTGGGGATGATAGTGAGGCTATCTCAATACTTTTTCTTTATTCAGCAATGGTAAGGGTTAATACTTGCAGCTCATGCATATATGTTCAACTAGAGGAGGCATGTATATTGATACAGTAGGGGGATGTATTTATTGTTTCAACTTTTGTGTTTGAGAGCCATTTCAGAATAAATGAGGTGAGAGGAAATGTGGTCTGAATGTAGAATATTTGATTTGGCAAGAAATAGGGTGATATTGTAATGGAGCTGCAAAGGGAAGGAGAAAGAAATTGGA
>CM031237.1:619014074-619293883 GCA_018340775.1 Taxus wallichiana var. yunnanensis
CACTTGTATGATTTTTTCTTCGTCGACATTGATTTTCTTGTGACATTTTGAGTGATGTCCATGTTTGCAACCCACTCTTTGCGGTCTATATTGTCTTCTTGGGTGTTTACATTATCTTCTTACACATTGTCTGCGTAGTTTACTTGTCTTCTACATGCATGCTTGTTAGTACTAACACTTATTTCTAGCCACTTTGTTTACATGTGCCTTGGTTTCTACCAAGCACATCCCCTCCTTCCCTTGCAAGAAAAACTTCACTTACAACATATGGTCCTCTTTTGGGCCACATCCTCCTACAAAGGATGTTACATTTGCCCCCAAAGAGGGGGAATCATTTGGGTTTACACACATCACACAACATAGTACTAGTACGCTTTAGTTTTTAGTTTCATCCATGAATTAGTGGATTACACAATGAGTGGTTTCAACACAATCTACATAACTCCATACAAAAAAATAATTTATTGGGTAGATTTTCCTTAGCACATGCATGGGTACACACCAATTGCAGTGGTGTTTTATACAATGAGAAGTAGTTAAAAGTTACAAGACAACACTAGGAAGTTTCTCCCTAAAAATTTTCAATTACATTGGCATCATATTTTCAAACAACTAGATAGTAAAAAAATCTCTATAGTTTTGGGAAGCACTTATAGATTGGAGGATAAATCATACTTTCCTCCCTACACTTCTTTGGCTAGTGGTGTGAGATCACCCAAAAAACTTACATTTCATCAACATTTACATGATCCTTTCTACACCCTTTTTCTCATCACGAATCAGGTGCACATGTTCCTTTTTCATTTTTATACTTTCATTACATGCTTTTTACATACATGCATCTTTACACACATTTTTACACATATACATGCATATTTGACTACTTGATTGTATTCTCTTTTGCAGTCTGTCTATATGGGAAGAAAGTAGTCAACATCACACACATCAACACTAATATGCAGTGTACATGACACACACCAAAATTTACACACGCATTTCGTGCTAGGTTCATTTCCATCACCTTATTACATTTTGGCCTATTTAGTCTCCATGCTTCATATTTTTATCACTCCATACTTTTTCTAGTCCCTCACACGCTTTCTACATCAATCTACTTGGATATTAAGTACTTGTCTCTATCTTCTTTATGTTACCAATCATTCTTCTCACCAACATAAAGTGGAGGAAAATGTAGACACAAAATCACTCACTTTCAATCATTATTTAGTCTTGATCACATACTAATATTTGCATGATTCCTAAGTAAGAATGATACTAATTAACCCATGTATTTGGACACTTATTTTCTTTATGCTTCTATTTTCAGTCTTTTACTTGTACTTTCTTGGTCTATCTTTTCACATTTTTGAATTTTTCATTCAGTAGAAACTAGCACCTAGACCAGGATGTTAGTGTTAGGTGCCCTCGTCTAATCTAGGATCCCTTTTCCTCTTTGTACTTTAGTCACACTTTCTATCAGTTTGAGAATCTTATCTTTTTGGTTGTTGGCCTTTTCTGTGGTTAATTACAAAATTCAAGAAAAGGAATTATATAAATATAAATTTATGTGATAATAATAAGGGACTAAGCACTAAGCATCTAATATCTCCACCTAAGGTTACATCCATGAAAGTCATCTATAGATCCATTTTCATCCATCTAGATTCATCACAAGGGACACAAGGTCTGTTTCATCTACATCACACTTCATAGAGAGGGAGTCTATTATTTCCATACACACATTATTTTCATTCTACATCTAGTTACTTGCTCGTTAATCATAAAGTGCGGTTTGGAACAAGAGAAACATGGGGAAAAATTACACACACACACCTAGAACTACATTAGGTATGAGATGTAGTTTAATGTTCATGATATGTCCATGAATTTGGAAATTAAGGAAAATCCAGCCCCTTCATATGCATATTTATTTTAGGGTTTTGATGTTTTGTCTATGGTTTTGTAGGTGATTCCTTTATTGTAGGTTTACAATGACATTAGTGAGCTAAGTGTGACATACATGCAATAAGTAATGAAGGCTTCACATCATCTGCTGACTTTGTGAAATCGGCCTCCAGACTTCTCACACAAACGAGGACATCTAGATTTTAGACCACGGTGCCCTAGGTTCCCTATCCCTTTTCCAGGCACCTCGGTATATTCAAATCACTTGAATCTACATTTTCTTAGGCTCTTATATGATGGTATCCCATTCTGTTGAACCATTCTTTACTCCGACATAGTCCTATGAAATATTTGAATCAACTAAGGATTTTCCAACCCTATTTACACATTAGGGTTTCATATTTTTATTACTTAGTTTACTTAGGTGTATTTCAGTTATTTCATTTCTTATTTGATTACTACAAACTTTCATTATATTAGGCTATTATATTACATTTTAACATAGTCGAATGATGATTGTGATGTAGGGGTTGGGGGTGAATTTTCAAATTGGATGACTAGAACTGGGAAAATCGAGAACAACACAGGGGGATGAGGGTGGAGATGAGGAGGATGAAGAGGAGGAGGAAGATCTTGGAGGTGGTGGTGGTGATAATGGAGGGGATGCACATAGAGCTAGCTCAAGTACATGTAAAACGTGACTTAGCCTAATTTTAGAGAGACACCGCATGCTACGAGCGAGAGGAAGTGAGACATGAGTCCCCATCTCTTCGTTAGGGAGAGATATGTGACAATAGATTATTGAGATAGATACAAGAGGTATAGGGAGGTATATAGAGCATGGTTTGGATACCTCACATTGATTCTAATGGTGGATTTGGGTAGTGGTAAATAAGTTGCATCATAAGGAGCTACTAGATAGATGGTGCTTGTAGGGACTCTTCCCCTAATTTTATACACAACATTAGCTTCCGAGGTGAGGTACTATGAGAGGATTGTTACACATGAGATGTGAAAACATTGAGATATGCAAAGTATCTTGTTACACGATGATCAATAAAAGTTATGAAATGCCATCTCGAGATTATTGTGAGCATGGCACAATCACTACAAGATGAGGGTCATGATCCATCCTGTGGATTGATACAAGTACCTTCCCTAGTAGGGTAGGACTTGAGTTTGTGAGATGTATTGTTGACTGATTTTGATGATGTATCTGGATTGAGATAGGACCCTCAAAGTGGCACTCAGTAACTTGATGTACTTATATGATTAATTATATATATATATATATATATATATATATATATATATATGAATTTTGATGTTAGATGTGATGGTTATGGATTTAATTTAGATTTTATTGATTATATGTATATGTGATTACAAATTCTATTATGATGTGGATGTTATTGGGGATGTTAAATCTTGATGATGGATAATATGGATTTGATTGTGTCATGTTAGCTTTGGATGTTTGATCATGGATTAAATGTAGATGTTGAATCATGATGTGATGAACATGTCTTATTTGATTGTGATGTTATGTATTATGATGTAATGTAATTGATTTGATTTATATGCTTGAATTATGGGTTAGATGTTGATAAATTTGATTTAGGTGTAGATTATGATTTTTGCTTTATAAATGAAGAAGTCTTGCACTACAAAAATTTGATAGATGTTATGTGATGATTTTATGTGTTAAATGATTTATGGTTAGATATTTATGAAATAACATCATAATAGAGGCAAGAGTTATGGATAAGTGATGGTATCAAGAGATATATATATAAAATGAAATGATTAGACTAGAATATCACAAGAATAGATGATGACAAAAAGTTATAAATGACACTTGAATGTAATAAGGAGTACACGAAGAGAATATGTTTTGAACCAAATTTTGAGGTAAACAAGAAAATGAATGAATGAAGGCAATTCACTTGTAGCCAATAGCTTGTGTTAACACATAACCATCACTAGTTAGTGATCCTAAGAGTCACAAGGGAGAGTATGAAGGGATAAATTACATACCTAATGTTGAAATGACATAAGGGGTTTTAGATGTAACTTGTATGTGGGAATATAGGTTCTCCATAGGTGGGTATCCGTAGTTCTATTCCCCAACTCTAGGTATTGGGATACAAACTGATCAATGTGGGAAGTTTTCTATATGAGAAAGCTGATGGATGCAAAAAAATTCATATGATGCTTGCTTTTGATTTTTTATGTTTTTATTTACGAGATAGAAGGATGATTATGCAAAATATGAAATATTTTTCCTAATCTAATTCTAGAGTAGAAGTAAATAAATGATGCATCGAAATATAGAAATACACCAAAGAAAACTAAAAAATAAATAATAAAACCCTAATTAGAAAAGAAGGGCAAGGTGGCTTAGCTGATTTGTAATATTGTTGAAACTATATAGGACTAAAAATGGAAAAATATGAAGCACTAACCATCACATTGGAGCACAAAAAAATGAAGATTTAGACAGATAAGCTAGACTCAGATGCCTGGAGAGGAATAGGGGTGCCCACAGGCTCCAGGTACTAATTTTGGGTTGTTGGGTATGTGGAAATACTCATAAACCAAATTCTTAGGGTCATAAGATGTTTGATAATGTTTTCCTTTTGTCACTATGGATTAACACAATGATTGTCGAGGTCGAAATAAACCTATAAAGAAGTATAGACTTGCAAAATACTCAAATAAACACCATCTTAAAAATAAAGATACCAAATGAGGGTTTGAAATATCCTTAGTCACCACAATGGTGGACTTACAATTGAGTTCTACACTACATCTCATACCCAATGTAGTTATATGTATGTGTGTGTGTGGAATTGTGCCCTAGGTTGCTCTTGTGTTGGTCATACTTGGATAGTGAGCAAGTAGCTAGATGTATAGAAGTGTAGTACATGTGTGCATGGAATAGAATGAACTTCCCTCCTATGAAGTGTGATGCATAAAACCAGCCCTTATGTCCCTTAAGATGGAGCTAGATGGATACAATAAAGCTCTTATATGCCTTTGATAGATGCAACCTTAGGTGGACATAGTAGATGTTTAGTTCTTGGTCCCTTATTATGATCACATAACTTTATATTTATATGATTCCCTTACTTGAACTTTGTAATTAACCCCAAAAATTACAAATACCAAAAATATAAGATGCTCAAATGGATAAAAAGGACCCAAAAAGTGTGAGTAAAGTACAAAGGGGATAAGGGTGCCCAAAGGGGATGAGGGACTTTGACACTGGGCATTCTGGCCGGGTGTTAGTGTTCGGGATGATAAATTCAAAAGAATGAAAAGGAATACTTGAGCAAGAAAATGAGTAAGACCAAGAAAAGTGATAGAAAGGCAAGAAAGGTTGCTAAATACATGGGTTAAATAGTACTATTTTATTTAGGAATCATATGAATAGTAGTATGTAATCATAACTAGATAATTACCCAAAGTGCATGATTTTGTGTTTACATTTTCCCCACTTTATGTTGGTGAGTGGAAATCTTGGTAACATAAATTAGATAGAGATGCATACCTGATATCCATGTAGATTGATGTAGGAAATGTGCCGAGGGACTAGGAAAATCATGGAGTGATAAAAATGTGAAGTGTGGATGCTAAGGAGGAGAAAGTGCAAAAAAAGTGATGAAAATGAACCTAGGGTGGAAAATGCATGTGTAGATGTCATGATGTACCTATTGTTGATGTTGATGTGTGTGATTTTGTTGTTGTGGTGATGTTGACTACCACTTCCCATACAGATGGACTTCCAAAAGAGAAGTTGACAAGTAGTCAAATATGTATGTATATGATCAAAATATGTAAAAAGTGTGTAAGGAAAGTATGGAAAAGTGTAAAATGTGAAAAGGAACATGTTCACTTAATCCATGATGAGAAAAAGGGTTTATAAAGTATCCTAAAGATGATGTCAATGCACAATTTTTTACGTGTGATCTCACACCAAAGTGTAATGGACGAAGTATAGGAGAACTTTTTGGTGTCATCTGTCAACCTTTAACTACTTCCCACCGTGTAAAACACCACTATAGATGGTGTATATGTGCTAAGGACTCTCTCCTATAAAATCCACTTGTGTAAATTCTTAGTGCTAAATAACTCCCCACCCTATCAAAATGATTTGTGACATATTGAATATCTCGTGTAATTGTCCCCGATTACTGTAATTCTAGGAAAGAACATTGTATTACCCCTAGTTTCAGGAATCCAGGAATGACCGCTATATTAAGGACCAAATTTTGATTCGAGCCATGTCAAAACTGAAAACTATGTGGTCGTACTAGTACCGTGCCATGTGTAACTATGTATGGGGTGACTGATTCACCCATATGATGCCCCTTGTTTGGGGTGCATGTGACGTTGCTGAAGGAGTATGTGGCCCAAAAGAGGACCAACTACTATGTTGAAACTATTCCCTACAAGGGGAAGGGAACGTTCTTGGTAGAAACCAAGGTACACATAAACAAGTGGTTAGGAGACAAGTTAGTAAAAAAAAAAACTCATGTAAAATGTAAGATAAGAGACAATGTGTAGGCTAAAACATGCAAGAAGAAAAAATGGACCACAAAAAGTGGGTTAAAAACATGGGAAATCACTCATGATTTTGTAAGATAGTCAAGGTCATCATGGCTATGAGGAGACAAGTGTGCACATAAGACAAAGGGAAAATCCCACAAACAAGAGAATACAATGACAAGAAATGCAAAAAAATGTAACAAACAATCATGAAAGTAGATAGTTCCACATAAAAATTTACACATGAAGCACCCATTAGCATGTTAGAAAGATAAAAAGTATGTCAAAGCATGTATAATCTAAGAAAATAGTGTGCTATGAATCAAAATGAAACAATAACACATGTAGTGTATGAAAGTGGATACCCCAAGAGCCTCTGTGGGACTGGTAATAAGTACTATGCCAAAATCCATGTTGTGTGTAATGGTTTTTATGGTCTGCAATCACAACTAGAAAGAAAAGTGAATGATCATATGTATATGATAAAGATAATGAAATACAAGAAATCTATCTAGCATGTGTAATAAGATGTACATATAAAAACATAATTAAGTAAAAGTAAATACAACCAAGATATTTATTATGTTGTGGATGGTACATAATCGAATGTAATGTGAATGATAGGAGTAGTATGCCCCATTGGATGGAAAATTATGTAATTAGGTTCATTTATTTATGCCCCCTCAGTAGTCAAGAATGAACTGTAAATGAGAGTGCATCATCGGGAAGTGGTTTGAAGTGTGCAATAAAAATATGTTGTTTGTAAGGTGTCATGTAATTGAATGTGACAAAGTAAAATTGATGAGGTAGTAGAATGTGCAATGATTTATCCTAAAGCATATATCAATAAACATTTGAAGAAGATGTCAAAAATCTTGATGACGTAGCCTAAAATGTATATCATGAAATGTAGGAAAAGGCAAAGGATTATTTTTCTGCATAGTATGATAAAAATATTGGTTGAGCCAATGTGTCAATGTGATGAGGTCCATTTAATTGGTAAGACCTTACCAAAGCTTGAGTATAACCGAGGGACTAAAGTGCATCATTAGGTAGTGAGTGCAACATGTAAAAGGAGATGAGTAAAATGTGTAATAGTTGTGGTGGTGAGAAAATGTCATGTGATATGCAAGATAGATAATGTGTAATGTAAAATGTGTAGTTTGCAATGTAATATGTGTAGATTATATAAGCATGAATGACATAGAATGTATAGTAATGTATTGTAGAGAATGTGTATACGAATTATGTGTATAAATCACATAATGCCAATGATGCATAGTAAATGTAAGAAAAAATTATGTGTATGTACAAATGTGTATAATGTGTGAAGATGTGTAACATATGGTGTTTATTGTGCAAAGTGAGTGAGGTTCATGTGTATAGTATGCCCTCAACATTCAAGTGTGAACCACAACACAAGAGTGCATCATAGGGAAATGACGATGCAAATTTATCAATATGTGTATGATGAATGTAAAATACTAGATGTGATGTGTGTAAGATATATGGGAGTTAATAATGCTAAAATGTGGGGGAGTAAGTTTGATTCCCCCAAGCATGTGATGATGAGTGTGTTAGTTGATGAATGATGCTTGAAATAGATAGAGAGGTGATATATGAAGACAATGAAGGATAATACATGGTGTATGATTGACTGAGTAATGTTATAGGTGATGAAAGCTTGTATTATATGCGTGAATAACAATAGATGCTAATAGATGTATGCATGTATGAGTGATTATGTAATGGATAAATATGTTAATGAAACATGCAATGCAATGATGAAATGAGGTATTCATTATAATAGATCCCTCAATAGTTATGTAAGATCCTTAATAAAACAAGTATTTCATCGGGGGTAAGATGACAAGGGTCACCCGCCAAATTCCAAGTTGGTGTGAAGTGGTGTAACCATGTGTGGAAGAAGAAAAAATAGGACCATGTAATGGTGGAAAAATTTGGAATGTGCCATAATCATTAGTAGAAGGGGTAGTTTCTTTGACAAAATGAATTGGAAATGAAAGTGGAGTAGGATGGGGAGGAATCTTGAATGGTGGTAACTTAGGTGGGATTGATAACGCTACAAAATACTTGATAGTAGAAGAAGGTGGATTGATTTTGAGAGGTGGTTACATATTTTGTCTTGGTAATTCCATAGATGAATTGAAAGGAGGGGGTGTTATATTTATTTTGAGAGGTGGTTGCTTAGGTGGTTCTTGAGTCTCTGTAGAAGGAACCTTAGAAATGATGGCATGATGCTCATTAGATATAGACAAATCAGATTTAGGAACCCATTGGGATGTAACAATTATATATGGGCATGCAAGAATGTTATATAATGAATGAGATAAAGCCTTAATGCTCAAGATTCTTGATTCTTTGTTGTAAAGCACAGTAGTCATTGTCATTATGTCCATTGATTCGATGAAAATTACAATATGGGTGACCATGATATTTCACAAGTCGGTAAGGAGGATAGCCTTGAGTAGATGGTAAAGTGATCAATTGATGACTAAGGAGCTCAAGTAAGAATGTCATGTTGTGTAACATTACGATCAAAGGTGAGAGGATCTAGTAATGGTATTACCTAAGGCTCACTTATATGAGTACATGTATTAGACATAAAATGAAGATAAGATGTAGAAGGAGAAAAACATGAGCTTAAGAAGCATCCTTAAGATGTTGGATTTCAGATTTGAGAAATGTAATCATGGATTCCATAACCAAATTTTTTTCTTGAAATAAATACTATAAACATTGAATTGGGTCCAACATTGAGTGATTAGATGGAGGATCATGAAGACTAGGGTCGTTAGATAAATGATTGAAGATAGAACTTATTTCATGTGTCGGCATATCTTAAGGAAGGTACATGGTTTATAAGGTTTTTAGCGAAGAACCCGACAATTTGGATGCATCTTAAGTAAAAAGAAAAATAAATTTGAGGAATGTTACAACCCATGATAGAGGAAAAATGAGGATCCTAACTATGAAACATTCGGGTTCACCAAAATAATTATGAAAAATATGAAATATTATGCCTAATCTTATGCTATAGTAGTAATAAATAAATGATGCATTAAAATACATCAATACATCAAATCAAACTAAATAATAAATAATTAAAACCTATTGTGTAAAGAAGGGTAAGGTGTTTTAGATGATTTACAATGTTTTTGAAGGTTTATAGGAATAGAAAATGGAAAAATTTGAAGCACCTTCGTCACACTAGACACAAAAAATGAATATCTAAATAGATAAGTTGAACTCAAATGCCTAGAGAGGGATAGGGGTTCCCACGGGTCCCTGGTACGATTCTGGTGTTTGGGTCTATGGAAATACTCAAAACCCAAATTCTTAGGGTCATAAGATTTTTGATAATGCTTTCCTTTTGTCACTATGGATTAACAAAATGATCATCAATGTCAAAATAAACCTATAAAGAAGTATAAAATTGCAAAATACTCAAATAGACATCATCATCCTAAAAATAAAGATACAAAATGAGGGGTCGAATATCCTTAGCTGCCACAATGGTGGACTTATAATTGAGTGCTACACTACATCTTATACCCAATGTAGTTATATTTATGTGTGTGTGTGGAATCATGCCCTAGGTTGCTCTTGTGTCGGTCATAATTAGATAGTGAAAAGTATCTAAACGTATAGAAGTGTAGTAAATGTGTGCATGGAATGTAATGAACTTCCCTCTTACGAAGTTTGATGCATAGAACCAGCCCTTATGTCCCTTGAGATGGAGCTAGATGGATAAAATAAAGCTCTTATATGACTTTGATAGATGCAACCTTAGTTGGATAGAGTAGATGTTTAGTTCTTAGTCCCTTATTATGATCACATAACTTAATATTTATATGATTCCCTTTCTTTAACTTCGTAATTAATCCCAAAAATGATGACTACAAAAATATAAGATGCTTAAACAGCTAGAAAGTACCCAAAAATTGTGAGTAAAGTACAAAGGGGAAATGGCACTTGAGGGGATGAGGGCACCTAGCATTGGCATCCTAGCTAGGTGTCAATTTCTAGGATGAAAAATGTTGAATTATGAAAAGGAAGATAGAAAATAGACATGTAAGACCAAGAAAATTAATAGAAAGGAAAGAAAGGTGGCCAAAGACATGGGTTCATTAGTACCATTCTTACTTATGAATAATATGATTAGTAGTATGTAATCAAGACTATATAATTACCAAGAGTGCGTGATTTTGTGTCTACAAAGGTTGATCAATGTGAAAGCCTTCACTTTCATGATATAAAGGGGGTAGACAACCTTCAAGGGAGTGGTCTAATTTTTTCTTTTATGATTTTGACTTTGTAATTTTTATTTTTACGGATGGCAGGATAATATACATATAATAGCTATCCTTCGAGGGATCAGTCTATACTTTTGATTTTTTTTTTTGATTTTATAAACAAATGTCCTTCGAGGGAATAATATGTTTGCTGTTGAATTTTTATATGAGAATCCATGGAATTTTTACTATTTTATGGGAATATCTGGGGATAGTTAGGGAGGACAATTAGGATGGGATAATGAATGTACAAGTGACACCCACAAACTCTTAGCTTGGTTCCAATAGGTGAATAATAGGGTAATGGATGTAATGATCATGGATTTCTCTTCAAGAAGGAAGAACCTATCCATAAGAAATATGTTATGACCAGAGCTAGGGTGCTCATATTTACGGTTGTAATTAGAAAAGTGATGGTAGACCACATGATTCCAAATCATTATGATGAAATATGGAAGAGGATAATGATGGATGGATGACCAATGGGATGACTAAGTTCACATTGGTAGGTATGTTAACAGTAGAAAGGCCATAAGTGCAATGCATTAAGAGGTTTTATTTTTAGTTTACCATCAAGGGAGGCTAAACAATAGGCTCCAGACCCATATTTATGTGTGATAATGTAAGGTCCAATCTAGTTGGGAGAAAAATTTCCACGTTGACTCCTTTCTAGAGTAGTGGTGTTTTTATTTTCTTTAAGGAAAAGGTCACTAATATTTGAGTCATGTTCATTGATATTTTTAATATAATCATGTATGATGCACTCTTGATAGAAATGATGATGTTCGGGAGTAAGAAGGTGACATTCATATAATAACTCAAGATGTGCTAGATGCTCTTGATGATAATATTTGTCAGAATGAATTCATGAAGAGAAACACTCAAGAATGGGATTTGTACCTCAAGAGGAAGAATGACCTCAATTCCATAGATGTGAGAGAAAGGATTAGTTCCCATAGAGGTATGGATGCTAGTCTGATAATCCCAAAGAGTGAAGGAGATGTGAATATGCCAATCACAACTAAATTTATCAATAGACTTAGAAAGGATGTTGTGAAGAGTTTTAGTAGTGGCTGCAACTTAACTATTAAATTGAGGACAATATGGATAAGAGAAGATAAGATTGATGTTAAATGAGTCAAAAATATTCTTGAGGTATTTATTTTTGAATGACTTTACGTTATCTGTGATGATTTTGTGTAGAACACCAAAACAACAAATGATATGTTTGAAAGATAAAGTTGACAATTTGGTTATCTTTGGTTAATGTGAGTGGAGTTGCTTCCACCCACTTAGGGAAGTACTTGTTGATGGTGAATCATAGCACCCCTAAATTTCTGCAACTCGATGGGCTGAGACTCTCAGTGTGATTGCATAACATGGAGCTTTTCCCAAGTGTGGGACCTTGCGAAAATCGGAAAAGCTCTCCGGATGAAGGCCGTTCCTATTCCTCTGTTCCAGATGCACACATAAAAATGCAGAGGGTCTACTCAAAACCTAATCTAATTTTCCAAGGAGACAGGGTAAGAAGATGCATAAAAATAAACCTAAACTAACAAAGGTGATGCACCGAGGAATGAAGAACAACTGTCTTGCCAATAAACACAAACTATTAAAATGTGATGCAAGATCATGCACAGATAACAGATTTGTAGTGAAAGATCAGGAAGATGCAAATAAACATAGAGAGGGTTGATAATCATCCACAGACATGCATTATTTTCTCCAAAGATTGATACAATACACCACAAAATGCCAAGAGACAAGGTTGCATTACAGTTTTAGATAGGAGGTTTGAACTCCACAGATTCACCTGCCAAAGAGAAGAAGGGAGGGGAAACAAGAATGTCCAACCTTTAGAAAGAAGCCCCTCCTTACAATTTATAGGAATAATGAGAGAGGGAAGAGAGAGAAATTCCAAATCTACCCCAACCACCGCAGGTTGTATTTAATTCATCTCATTATGGTGGTAGGTGAGAACCCTAGCGACCCCCAAAAGTGGCTAACTGTATTTTTCATTTTTAAGAATTTTTTCTCACCCAATTAAAGATATCTAGTCATAGTTGGATAGAGGACCTCATAAGCTTTCCAGAAAGTCCAACCTTGCATGAATCTGAGCTCCCAGTCAAAAGTTATGGCCATCTGAATATCTCGCGCTGTGTCTCGCTTCTACCAAAGACTAAAAATGTTGCGCCTCCAAACGGTGCGCCATGGGCGCATCTATCCTTATGTATACATACCCTTATGTGCACCAAGGCACAAATTTGGTCATTTCAACACTCTGTGTTGTGCACCATTTCTGTGTGCCAAGGGCGCAACTTTTTCTATGTCGACACTCTGTGTCATGCGCCATTTATGTGCGCCAAGGGCACAACTTTTTCTATGTCGACACTCTGTGTCATGCGCCATTTCTGTGTGCCAAGGGCGCAAATTTTTCTATGTCAACACTCTGTGTCATGTGCCATTTTTGTGTGCCAAGGGCACAACTTTTTCTATGTCGACACTCTGTGTCATGCGCCATTTCTGTGCGCCAAGGGCGCAACTTTTTCTATGTCGACACTCTGTGTCATGCGCCATTTCTGTGTGCCAAGGGCACAAATTTTTCTATGTCGACACTCTGTGTCATGCACCATTTCTATGCACAAGGGCGCAACTTTTTCTATGTCGACACTCTGTGTCATGTGCCATTTCTGTGCGCCAAGGGCGCAACTTTTTCTATGTCGACACTCTGTGTCATGCGCCATTTCTGTGCGCCAAGGGCGCAACTTTTTCTATGTCGACACTCTGTGTCATGCGCCATTTCTGTGCGCCAAGGTGCAACTTTTTCTATGTCGACACTCTATGTCATGTGCCATTTCTGTGCGCCAAGGCGCAACTTTTCTGTGTCGACACTCCGTGTCATGCGCCATTTCTGTGCGCCAAGGCACAACTTTTCCTGTGTCGACACTCCGTGTCATGCGCCATTTCTATGCACCAGTGCATCTATCTTCATATTCTTCTGCTTGTCTATATCCTCCCAAGGGGGGATATATATACAACAATTGGCAACTCAATGGGATCACCTGCCTGCTAGGTAGAAGATCAGTGGCCTTTTAGTAATCCATTGGGCATGGAGTCATAAGCAATAACCTGAAACCAACCTGATATCTGATCCCGAGCCTGATACCACAACTTCTTCTCTGACAGCACTCTGAACTGTAGAAAACAACCTGAGAGCAGCAAAACCTATGCCAGAGCACTTAGGGAAAATGAAACCTAACTACAACAAGACAATGTGCATACGCACTTAGAGGAATTGAAAACTAAGCTAATATTTACAAGGGTAAACCTTTTCCTTTTAGTAGCAATGTTTAAGATAGATTCCGTTAACCGAATCGGAAGTTCCTCTCCATCCAATGTAGAAAATTGGAAGGCATTACTACTTTTACATCCCGTGACCATGTAGGGGCCACTCCAAATGGCATCAAACTTGGAATGCCTTCCTGGTTTTTCTCGATCTGCATCCCATTTTAGAACTAGGTCCCCTTCCTGGAAGGTCCTTGCTCTCGCTTTCTTATCAAACCATCTTTTTACTAAGGCCTGATCCTTTTCAATCACCTGAACTACATGTTCTCTTATTTCCTCCAATTCCATCAACTCTGCATACCTAGCCTCCATTGGTTCAAACTCAGACAACTCTAACTACTTCATGAGCTCCAATGCTGGCAATTCTAATGATATAGGCAACACTGCCTCTTTCCCATATACCAACTTGTAGGGAGAATTACCTGTAGATCTCTTTGGCGTTATCCTGTCAGCCCATAATGCTGATTTTAGCTTGGTATGCCATGTCCTTTGGTTTTCATCTAGATTCCTTCTGATGATTCTTAACAAATTCTTGTTCATGGACTCGCTGTCCCATTACCACTTACCGGGTAATAATTTGAAGAGGTGCTCAAATAGATTCCATTCTTGACAGCCCATTCTGTAATCTTGGAACCTATGAATGCCAATGCATTATCTAATATGATAGTCACCGGCACACCAAACCTGGTCACTATTCCTTCATAAAATTCTAGTATGTTAGACTCATTTGCTTCCTTGAGTGCTACTGCTTCGGTCCACTTGGTGAAATAGTCGTTGCCGTGAGAATCCACTTGTGGCCTTGGCTTGAGTTTGGGTTGATGACCCCGACGAAGTCCAATCCCCATTGCATAAATGGTTGGTCAATAAAAATTGGGTGCAATGGAAGTGCTGCTAGTCTTTCTTTTCCCGTGAAGAGTGCACATCTCTTGCACTTTCTTATCCATGTATAACAGTCACTGAACAATGTGGGCCAATAATACCCTGCCTTCATTATCTTGAGAGTGTTACTCGTGGGGCAAAATGTCCTCCGAATCTCCATCGTGAAAATCTCGTAACACCCTCTCAATTTGACCTATCCCAATGCACCTCAGTAGAACTCCATTGATGTCTTTCTTAAACAAAACACCACCAACAAGCACATATGGAATGGCTTGTAATCTGAAGTATCTCCTCTTTGCTTTTCTCATTTCTGGAGGGCATAGGCCTGTCTGTAGGAAGTGTATCACATTCTGAGTCCAACAGGGAGTGGGCACATCATCATTTTCTTGTTCTTGGTTATCCTGTAGTACCAAGACAACCTCTTTTTCATCACCTGCTTCAACTTGTTGACTCAAGGCTAGCTACTCACATAGTCCCTTCCCACGTACTAGTTTGGTGACCTTGATCTCGATGTCATATTCCATGACACGAGTTATCCATCCTGCATGTTTCTCATTCAGATCCTTGTTTAGAAGGAAGTCCCTGACTCCCGCATGAGAGACCAATAATTGGATCTTGTTGTTTGAGACTAGGTGCTTGAATTTCTTTAAGCTTCTGATTACTGCAAGGACATGCTTTTCAATGAAAGAGTACCTAGTTTCATATTCCTCCAAGCCTTGACTGAAGAAAGCAACTGGTTGTTCTAATCCTCCTTTGTTTTGTTGTACCAGGATTGCAGAAATCATGTCCCCACCACCAAAGGCATATAGCACGAAGTCCTTGGAGAAGTCTGGATTGACGAGAGTCGGAGCTTGAGATATAGCCTCTTTTATTGCCTCAAAACTTGCCTTGCCTTCAGATGTCCACTTAAATGCCATACTCTTCTTTAACATCAGCATTATTGGCTTCATAAGAGCAGCAAAATTTGGAACAAATCTGTAGACAAAATTGATCCTTCCCAAGAAGCTTTGAAGAGCCTTCTTATGACTTGGCAATGGCAATGCTCGAATTGCTTCAACTCTCTCTGGGTCGATCGTCAACCCTTCCTTTGAAACAATATGGCCTAGAAGTTTTCCCTCATGAGCCAAGAATATGCATTTTTTGGGATTCAATGATACCCCAAATCTTCTACACCTCTGAAATACTTGCCTCAAATGACAGAGGTGATCCGCTGCATTTTTTGAGAATACAGTGATGTCGTCAAGATATATCAAAACTATTTTATTGATCAACCCCTTAAATGCCATATCCATTGCCCTTTGGAAAGTGGCCCCAGCATTTGATAGCCCAAATGGCATCTTTTTGTAGGCATAGGTCCCCCATTTGGTGGTGAAAGTCATCTTGAATTGGTCATCTTCTTTCACCATCACCTGATTGTACCCTGAGTAGCCATCTAGGAGAGAGAATCTCTCTGAACCGGATACTACTTGCAATATTTGTTCCATTGAAGGAAGTGGGTAATGATCTTTGAGAGATGCCCTGTTTAGGTCTCGGAAATCCACGCACAACCTGATTTCTCCACTCTTCTTCCTGACTGGAACCAAGTTTGCAACCCAACTTGAGTGCTTGATCGGGAATATAATGCTTGCCTCTATTAGCTTATTTAGTTCTTTCTTCATTAGAGGCTCAATGTGAGGGTTGACCGGTCTCTTTACGGCCTGACGGGCTTAGCATTTGGATCCTATTCTATGGTATGTTGTGCCAAATTTGGATCGAATCCTCTTAAGTCTTCATAGCTCCAAGCGAAGACATCTAGAAATTCTTGGCAAAGTTGTATGAAATCTGATTTCTCCTGTTCAGTGGCCACTTTTCCAATTTGAAGTGTTTTTCCTTCCCCAACCGGAATTGGCTCTGAATCTTCTCTCTTGACTTGTATGTTTGCCTTTTCCTTACAAAACTAGTCGTTAGGGTTGAAGATAGACTCCAATGTTACCAACCCTTAGGAAGCTTGTTTTTCCACACTGTACTACCCGATCCCCATACCGCTTTGCTCTAATTTGTCTTGATTCCTAGCTGAAAATTCAGCCTCTTCTTGCAAGAAATTGATGATCTGTTGATCTTTCTCAAACACCTGCCAGCTTTTGTTATTATCTGAACTGCTGGCCTCACAATCACATGGATATGTGGCTGTGTTTTTCCCCTTCTAATGTTGTCAACCACATCAAACGTTGCTCCAACTGCTGCGAGCCTATCTGCGACTTCATTTTTCTTCCTGGGTATGGACACAATGTTGAAAGCTTCGAAATCCTCAATGAGGTCCCATACCCTATTCTTGTAGCTCCTCAACAAGTCGTTCTTTGTAGCATGTTGTCCCCTAACTTGGTTGACAATCAACTCACTATCTCCAAACACCTGCAAGTTCTTTATGCCCCTTTTCCTGGCCCAATGAATTCCATGAATCAATGCTTCGTATTCAGCCGTGTTGTTCAAATAGGAAAACTGGAAACAAAAAGCTGAAAAATATTTGATGTCTTGTGGTGAAATCAACATTGCACCACCTCCAGCACCTTGTCTGCTTCTCGAACCATCGAAAAATAATTTCCAAAATTTGTTTTCATCCTTTTGTTCAGCCGAATGATTTCGGGAATGGGTGAATTTTCTTCATGTATACAATACACGCCCAATTCAGATTCTTCAATTTCCTTGTATGGGTCAAATTCATGACTCTTGTTTGCCCATTCATCCAAAGTTAAATCAGGAATTCCCTCGACCTTAGTACATGTTTCTAGATCACTTGAACACTCCTCTTGGTCAAAATCCGAGCAATTTATATTGATAGGATTTGGTACATGAGGCTCAATATGGAAATTGGCAATTGGTTCGACTCGATTGTTGCTTTGGCTCCATACCTTGTCCTAAAAATCATGTGTGATCAATCTACGATAAAATCCACCAATTTTTACAGTGAAGTCTCTTGATAGACACAATGCAAAGAGTGGCGGAAGGTCAATCACAGACACATCTTGCAGAACTGTAACATTAGGACAGGAATGTAGTGTTAGGCTTAACCTCTTGATGACTCCAACAGTTCCTACTGCCATTCCATCTAGCTGTACTACTCCTTTCAGCACTGGCTCATATTTCAAACCCAGCTGATCCGCTATTTGCTTCAACATCACCGAACTACTTGCCCCAGAATCAATCATGCAATTGTGTACTAATTTATCCCCGATGATTAATGAAATATAGAATGGAGGGGGTTTCAAAACTTTACCTTGTTGTCCTCCATGATTCCCTTCAGGCTGAGCAGCATTCGTGAGGACCTTCTCTTGCATATGGGCCTGTTGGTTCAAAGTTGACCAATTCTTCATGGCAGCTTGTAGAAGATCTCTTTGTCCTGGGATGGATAAAGATTCCCACATTGATATATTCACGTTCGTCTTCTTCATTTGATCAATGATGCTGAAAGGGGATGAATTGTCCTTTTGCTATGTCCCTTACTTGGTGCAAACTTTTCTGGAGCTTGAGCATGTGCGTGTGTTGCTACAACAGGTACCTTGGGTTGATTTTGCACATTTGGAGCTGCGTTTGGTCTACTGACCCCTTGTTGTGTAAGAGTGGGTTGAGAAACAACTGGATTACACGGTTGTCCCTCTCCTATATTTCTCTTCTTTGACCGTGTGTTGGCAGCCACGCCTTGAAAAGGCTGTTGGTTAACTCCACAGAAGTCTTCCGTTTGCCAATTTGCCAATGTGGTTTCTGTTGGAGGTCCTTCTTGCTGCGTTTGTTGCTGTTGATTCTCCTCCTGGCTTGGTTCTTGAGCAACACCAATGGTTTGCACCATCAAGGCCTGATTTAGTGCACCATTGAAACATGCTGACTGATTGTGAGGTAGATTGCAAGGGTAACACCAGTCGTACTCCTGTGCCATGTTATTTTGTGTCGGGACCAAAGCTCTTGAGGACGTCATTGCATTTGGATCATACGGTCGAAACGGCCTGGCAGCTTGAGGTTGTCCTTGGTTTTGGTTTTGATTTGCAGCCTGAGGTGGTGGTCTATTTTGTTGGTATGGGGGCCTAGCTTGGTACTGTGCTTGAGGCTGATACGGTCTAGCACTTTGAGCTTGTTGTCTTTTGATAGTCACAAGCTCATTTCCAAGGTTCTGTAATTGTTTCATGACCTCCTGTAATTCCTTTGAAGTATTTGAAGAATTCGACGCCTCATTATTGCTTTGATTTCTAGGAGTTGGAATGGGATTCAACTCTGGTGCTTGGCTGGTTGTAGGATTTCCCATATCCGGATAGAGAGGCATTGGTGGCCTTGGTGCAAGCTTGCCAGCTTGGATCAAACAGTTCTCTACTCTGATAGCTGTGTCATAGGCCCCTGGCAGTGTTGTCCCTCCCATTGATTGGATCATCATGGCTATGTCTGAATTTATAGCCTTTAAGAAATAAAGGAATGCTCCTTCGGCGGTTGGTCTAATGGCTATTGGAATCCTGTCCCATGTCCGTTGGAATCTAAAGTTGAAATCTGCCATTTGTTCGTTAGGAGCCCTTTTGATTGTTGTCAGCTGTTCCAATAAAGATAAATTGTCCGCCCTCTCCCCGAATTGGTTGCAAAGAGTAGAACAAAGTTGGTTCCAATTTGTAATAGACCCTGCTGTAAGGCTCCTAAACCATTGTAAGGCCTTTCCTTTGAAAGATGAAGCCAACAGCTTGACCGCAACATCCATTTCATTTATTTCGTGAATTGCACATGCATTAGCAATATCCTGGATGTGATCAATAGGAGTAGTGTGATTTTCTCCTGTGAAATAGGGTATGTTCTTTAGTGCTGCAACTGGAATTTGATTCTGAGCATTTAGGGCAAGTGGACTACTACCCGTGAAATTGACAAAGGGATTCGGTGGTAGATGTGCCATTATGATTGGCCTAAGAACCCTGGTCGATGCGAGAAAAGGCCTACCAGGTGGAGGTGTAGACAAAGTCCTGTTAGGTGGAGATGGTGATCTTTGTGGTCTTCTTCCTCTCCTTCCTCTACCTGGTGAAAGTTGCAAGTGGAAAAATAGCCCCTCTTCTTGGGTATTGGACCTGGTTTGAATTCTTCTCATATGCCTGGGAAACCTTTGCTGCTACACCGCTGAATTCTATCCCTTTCGGAGTCGCCAGATGTGTTAGAAAGTGAGCCTCAAAAGGCTAGATCCTGCCAAGTTACACACCAAACCTGACAATATTAAAAAAGAAATTTGAAAGACCTATATTTTTTGATTTTTAGAGTTTGGAATGGGATTTGGAATGACAGTCCCAAAATCCAAAAATGCTAGACTTCTGAAAACCTGAAATCCGAAAATCAAAAAACCATGAAATTTTGAAAGTCAAAATCTCAAAAATCTAAGAATACCCTTTTGAAGATTATCCCCCGATATATCAACTGGTGAAATTTTGACTTGTTTCAAGCAAGTTAAGTCCTTGAAAATTGATTTCAAAGTTCAGCCTGGAAGGTGAAAAAAAAACTGAAACTGTAAAACCTGTAATTTTTAAGTCCGAATTTCTTGAAAGTTCCTTCAAATCTTGATGGAATGACCTCTTGGTCCCACCGGCATGCCAAAACTATTGATGGTGAATCACAACACCCCTGAATGTCTGCAACTCGATGGGCTGAGACTCTCAGTGTGATTGCATAACATGGAGCTTTTCCCAAGTGTGGGACCTTGCGAAATCGGAAAAGCTCTCCGGATGAAGGCCGGTTCCTATTCCTCTGTTCAGATGCACACATAAAAATGCAGAGGGTCTACTCAAAACCTAATCTAATTTTCCAAGGAGACAGGGTAAGAAGATGCATAAAAATAAACCTAAACTAACAAAGGTGATGCACCGAGGAATGAAGAACAACTGTCTTGCCAATAAACACAAACTATTAAAATGCGATGCAAGATCATGCACAGATAACAGATTTATAGTGAAAGATCAGGAAGATGCAAATAAACACAGAGAGGGTTGATAATCATCCACAGACATGCATTATTTTCTCCAAAGATTGATACAATACACCACAAAATGCCAAGAGACAAGGTTGCATTACAGTTTTAGATAGGAGGTTTGAACTCCACAGATTCACCTGCCAAAGAGAAGAAGGGAGGGGCAAAACAAGAATGTCCAACCTTTAGAAAGAAGCCCCTCCTTATAATTTATAGGAATAATGAGAGAGGGAAGAGAGAGAAATTCCAAATCTACCCCAACCACCGCAGGTTGTATTTAATTCATCTCATTATGGTGGTAGGTGAGAACCCTAGCGACCCCCAAAAGTGGCTAACTGTATTTTTCATTTCTAAGAATTTTTTCTCACCCAATTAAATATATCTAGTCATAGTTGGACAGAGGACCTCGTAAGCTTTCCAGAAAGTCCAACCTTGCATGAATCCGAGCTCCCAGTCAAAAGTTATGGCCATCTGAATATCTCACGCTGTGGTCTGCTTCCTACCAAAGACTAAAATGTTGCGCCTCCAAACGGTGCGCCATGGGCACATCTATCCTTATGTATACATACCCTTATGTGCACCAAGGCACAAATTTGGTCATTTCAACACTCTGTGTTGTGCACCATTTCTGTGCGCCAAGGGCGCAACTTTTTCTATGTCGACACTCTGTGTCATGCGCCATTTCTGTGCGCCAAGGGCGCAACTTTTTCTATGTCGACACTCTGTGTCATGCGCCATTTCTGTGCACCAAGGGTGCAAACTTTTCTATGTCAACACTTTGTGTCATGTGCCATTTCGTGTGCGCTAAGGGCACAACTTTTCTATGTTGACACTCTATGTCATGCGCCATTTCGTGCACCAAGGGTGCAACTTTTTCTATGTCGACACTCGTGTCATGCACCATTTCGTGCGCCAAGGGCACAACTTTTTCTATGTCGACACTCTGTGTCATGCACCATTTCTATGTGCCAAGGGCACAACTTTTTCTATGTCGACACTCTGTGTCATGCGCCATTTCTATGCACCAAGGGCGTAACTTTTTCTATGTCGACACTCTATGTCATGCGCCATTTCTGTGTGCCAAGGGCACAACTTTTTCTATGTCGACACTCGTGTCATGCACCATTTCATGTGCACCAAGGTGTAACTTTTTCTATGTCGACACTCCGTGTCATGCGCCATTGTTGTGCGCCAAGGCACAATTTTTCCTGTGTTGACACTCCGTGTCATGCGCCATTTCTGTGCGCCAAGGCACAACTTTTTCTGTGTCGACACTCCGTGTCATGCACCATTTCTATGTGCCAGTGCATCTATCTTCATATTCTTCTGCTTGTCTATATCCTCCCAAGGGGGATATATATACAACAAGACTTAGTAGTAGAAATAATGGAATGATGGCATTGAGAAAGATATGGATTTATGAAGCCAATGAGTTCTAGTCATCATTATGAGAATAGATAAAGATCCCGAGCCAACCGTAAGGCCCGAATAGGAATGCAGATTAAATTAGAATGTTATTAGCATTTGACACATTTCTTAACATATTTATAGTAGTCTTGATTAAGAGAGGGCCAATAATAACCCATGTGAAGGATGCGCTTGAAACAACCAAACCAATAAAATGGCCACCACAGATACCATCGTTGAATTCTTGGATAGATCGATTGGATTCATGAGATTTAAGGAAATAAAGAAAAATTCCATCAAAGCCATGCTTGTAAAGGATGTTGCCTAGGATGACATAATGATTAACATGTTGAAGAAAGGACCTCCTACCTTTTTAGATAAGTCAGAGGGGATGATGGATTGAGATAAATAGTCAAATATTTGAGAATAAAAAAGATCACGAGGGTTAATATCAACATGGTTGATGCCTCGGACTTCATGAATGTGAGATGGTTGATCTTGACTCAAAAATGACAAAATGTTTAGATTCTTCAGTTTTCCAGGGATGAGAGATGTGAGAGATTCTATAGTATCCGGGAAATGATTGGATGAGTGAGGGATAGTTTAAATGGTGTATAAATTGAATGCCTTAAGGAGAAATTCAACAATGTCCTTATAATTTTAAAGGATTTCATTTTTTACATTGATGAACACCCTTGACTTGATTGATGATAAGTTGAGAATCCTCATAGATATCAAGGACTTGAATGCCACGTAAGATGACAATTTCAATACCTAAGATGAGAGATTTATATTCAGCCATATTGTTAGTGCATTCAAAATTAATCTTATTGGCTATAGGAATAGGAGTATCCCAAGGAGGAATGATAATGACACCGGTGCCTCTCCCTTACCGACACTTAGAGCCAGCAAAGAAGAGAATCATCTTAAGAGGAGAAAAATCATGTTGAAATTTTTTGATGGATTTTTCTGGAAACTGTTCATTAGGAAGGTGATTATCGAAAGAGGGGAATTAGCTATTTAATCTATGATATCCTCGACCCTTGATTGATTTATAAGAGATGAAATCTAGTTCAAACTTGGTCATGAGTATGAGCCATTAAGTGATGTGATTGTTGTGGAAAGCATTAAAATGCATGGTCTTGAGGAGGTGAAATCTAGTGATGACATAATATTTATGATTAATAAGATGATGCCAAGCTTGGAGGCGGCGAAGATAAGAGAGCAACAAAAATTTTCAGCTTGAATATAGCGAGTCTCATAATCGTGAAGGGTGTAACTGATGTAATAGTTTTCCTACTCCTCGCCTTGTGCATCACAATGTGACAACATGGTGCCTAAAGAATATTCAGAGGTATAGATATAGAGATATAAGGGATACCCCTCACATAGAGGGGTAATAATATGTAGGGATAAGAGATAATGCTTGAGGACATCGAAGGATTTCTCACAATTATCATCCCATCTAAAGTCGACATATTTATGAATAAGATGATGAAAGGGTTGACAATAGTCAAAGAGTTACAAGATGAAATGAAGAATAGATTAAAAGAAACCTTAAATACTACAAATATGTTTCAAGTTAAAAGGAGAGGGCATCTTGAGGATAGAATTTATTTTGGTAGGGTAAACTTTAATACCCCTAATAGAAATGATGAAGCCAAGGATTAAGATGGAGGAAGAAGTTGATAAGGTGATAAAAAGGGTTTCAAGGATAGTGATATGGTCTCTTTGATGATTTGATTTACCCAAGAGGCCATCAACTATTGGGCCCTAGAATATTGGCTAAGGATGAGAAGGTGTGTGGGCATGTGAGACCTAGTTGAAGAAGGGCACGCAGGTTGAAGGCACGTAGGGAAGGATTTTGGTAGTGTTTTACAAATATATAATGCATGCACACAGGAAAGATAGGTTTTGGACTTATCCATATTTGACATCCCAGAAGCACATGAGAAAAGCATGACCCTTGTGGATAAGGTGCCAGCCTGTGACTATGGGATCAAAAAGGGAATATTCTAGGCATGTGATGGAAGGTTCTAGAAGACATAATTACAAAGAGTGGAGAGCTCGGATCTGATAATACATGTTCCCTTTGAGGACCACTTCGCCACTTGGAAATGATCTCAGAACTTTAGAAAGGCATGATAGTGGTTGCTTTGGATATAAATACAAGCGCTGATAGAAGAAAGTAAGGAGAAGCAAGCAAAGGTGATTCAAGCAAGCAGAGTGTGGATGGATAGAAATAAAGAGAGGAGAAACCCCGTAGAAATATAATGAGGGTTCTATGGGTTGGGATTAGGATAATATAGGAATCATGGCATGGTTAGAGGGATGGTTCTACATTCATTTTTATAATATGATGAACATAGTGTAGTTCGATGTTTGACTTGGCTCTATATGGTTATATAAGGATCTGTTATGACCTCAAGGGATTGTAATGTGGTTATTGAATATGTTAATATGAATATAATTTTCTATTATAAATCATCTCGTGTTCGGGGTATTATGTTTATGCATTTTCTTTCGTATGAACCATTTCTACTCACTCGTGTTACTTCTCTTTTTAGATGCAATGGGATGACACCTCATTCTAGGTTATTAGAATGTTGCATGGTTCTTTTCTTTCCTTATACATTTTATTATCTATCATAAGATGGTGCATTCTCACAAAACTCACATAAAGGAGAGACTCAACACCTACATGTTCCTTGGGTGAGCACCCAAAGGCCCACCGGGTGATAGGACGATGCACATGGGATTAGACTATTGGTCGAAGGGTATAAAATATGACTACATCTTGGTTCCATTTTTAGGACCTATTTTCAAAGTTCCCGTGAGAAATGGCATGCATATTTTTCCTGTAATGTGTGGTGAAAAATATTTTACCTTAGAAAGTGTTAAAACATAGTTCAAGAGAACGAAGGATGAGTTTTCTCAAATATTCAAAGCAATGGAATTGAGTTTTATGTGCATAGATGGGTAGAATAGAACCTATACCATGAGTTATATGGAGACATTGTTTTGTTGCTTCCCAAAGGTAGAACTATATGAATGGATTTCAACATATGCATCCATATCGAGTTAGGTACTATAGATCGCATGGATGGACCCAAGATGACCGGCGGAGGTCAGAGGATGTATATTTGACTTGGACGCATGTTGTTGATCATTGGTGGAAAAGATTACTAACCAGCTTATACTCTTGAATATGTAATTTATACATCTTCTTTCCCGAAGTTGCTGATTTTGAGTTTCGAGGGAGCTTAGAGGATCATTTTTGCATGTTTTTCTTTGATATGAAGATCTTGGTCATTACCTTGAGTTTGGAGGCATTTCCCATGGTTGGCTAAACTTCTCGAGTGGTGCGAGAGGAAGCTAGGGTGGAGGAAGTTTACATAAATTGTGGCTAAAAAGGAAAGGGAGGAGAGATGAATCAAGTATAGAAAAGATTGTGAAAGAGAGATGACCGACAATGTGAGGTTACAAGTGTGATGGATATATGGAGGTAGACATTATGGGAAGGAGTTGAGGTTCATGTAGAGGACGTAGAACCTAAGTAGTTTGTGCTACCCCATCTTGGAAAGCATGGGAGAGAGGCCCCTTCATCTTCTGATGAGAGTTCATTATATGGAGAAATAAGATCCATCGGTGCACATCTAAACCCACCTCATGACCAACCCCTGGTGCTTGGTTTTCTAGATCAAGAGAGAAGTATTATTAACCCAATTGGTATTGGTGGGAGTAATTGATCTACACCAAGGAGATATAATTTCTCATTTGGAACATCCATGGTTGTGCAATCCATTCCTATATTTGGAGGAATATTTGGATAAGGTGCAAGTACACAAGGTTTGGGTATCACATCTAGGAGTGGCGCGTGACATACAACTAGTAGTGGGACAATAACAAAAATATTGACATGCAGATTCAGTGGGATGTTGGGAACACTAGGCACAACTACTTCGAGCCCTTTCTTGCGGCGATCGCAATAGGTGGATATGGTGGTCAGCAGGAACATTAACTAGTGGATCCAGTGGATCTAGTGGAGGAGGAAACACCGAAGGAAACCAAGGCTCTAGATTGGGGAAACAAGGACTCCAACCACCTCCCCAAGTGTTTTTGAGATGTCTTTGCACTTTCTAGACTATAAGGGTATTGAAAATGCAGCAGTAGTATGTGCACAAGTGTGAACTAATATGGCATGTGAAAGGAATGACTACCCCATAGTGGAAGGTGAGGTAATTTGCAACAACATCGCAAGGGCACGCACATAGTCGAGTGGTACATAGAAGTATGACCCCCATCGATGGTGGTAGACTATACCGCATTGAAGAATGCCTTCCTAGTAGAGTTCCATATCCCCGAGTTTGAGCGAGAAGAGTATCAATGCTCAAGGAGATCTAATAGGGAATGAAAAGAGTGTGTGGGAGTATGAAACGTGTTTCAAGACTCTCTTATCAAAACTATTCTATGACATTTATCCTTCTCAACATTATCAATGGCTTTTCATAGGATTGATAACACCATTTAGAAGGATCTATCACACAAGAATTTCACAGCATCTGCAAGGCATTGGAAGTCGTCATGCATGCCAAAGTCATTGGGAGCATTGATAATGGTGTTATTCCTTTTCTGAGGCTCAAATTTCTACAATGGCCAAGTTGTTAGATAATATTTCTGTAAACTCGGTGCATTAGGTTCATAGTGGGATTTGGTGTACGACTACGAATTAGAGGGGCATGCAAAGGATATTTACTCTTGAAATTTGGTACGTGTTATGGTGGTAGATTGTGAGATTTTCCATGGGGATCCCGATGTAAGTACGTGCGTGCCCTCTACTACAACATGCAATTTTTAAGAATTTTTCTTTCTATTACAAGGTTTGTACCTCTACGACCCATGATACCAATTATTATAGACCGATTGATCTAATCCATAATGATATTGATCTAGGTGTGTGCCGACTAGCCTTGCAAATAGTTCAAATGATGATGATTATCGTTATGAAGGGTGCATGATGGAGGAGCACATGGAGGAGGTTTTCACGGAGGATTTTGTGGTCACAAATTAACCATGATGAAGGATGAAGTGAGTTCCCATGAGGAACCCGTTATAATTTTAGATCTATAGAGCATTACAACGTCACCGTTATGATCTATTACAATGTTCATGGTGTGGAAAGAAACATAAGTACAAAGAATTTCCAGAGATCTATGAGCATATGAACCAACAACACTGAAATACAAAGGCACTAGGATGGTGAGCATTAAGAAGGATGATTCACAATGGATGCCAAGAGTGGCACGTGAGTCAGGGCTAGAACTCGTACCGGTGACAATGCAAGTAGAGGATGCGCGCGCTAGGAAATGCCAAGAAAAATAACACTAGTTTTAAGAGAGGAAGTGGTACATGGAAAATATCTAGACCTTTCTCATCAAAAGGAGGTGTATCAAGAAACTATGGATGTGATTCATAGTTTACAAGGGGAGATCTAATGTCTAAAGGAGCAATCAAGGTAATTGGAGCAAAGGAAGAATGCTAGAGGTTCCAAAGAATGACCTGGATGAGGTCAAGGAAGTATGTAAAATGTTAAGAAAGAGAATATTATTCCCTTGCTAGGATAATGGCTGAGAGAGAAGGTACCACACACTAGAGTAGAGTGTGAAAGGCAGGTTTTGCATGCAAACCTTCCTCCTCACATCCTTGACTATGATAAGGAAATTAATTTTAATGCAGTTGTTGATGGATGGCTTCTAAGTAATTCCTCATTGACACAGAGCAGAGGTCAATGTTCTTACATTAGATGTTAGGCATCAAATGGGAAGGCCCGCATTACATCCATCTTTGAATGTGTTGTATATGGAAAACTAGACTAAGGAATTTCTCATTGAGTCCTCGAAGGATGTAGTTATCACCATTCGAGGGGCCAAGTTCACTAGAGAATTCAAATTCTTGGCGCTTGCCAAGGCAAAAACATTCCAGAATTTATTGGGCACCCATGGTGTTACAAGAACAATGTCGACTCGGTTTAACAAAGGGTATATCAGTTTCAAAAACAAGGAAAACATGGTGATCATCCCTTTAACAGATGTGAAGTCAACACCTTATACCGAGCCCTTAGGAGAAGAAGTCCTTGATATAATCTATGTGCGCTCCATCAAAGATCCCGAGATAATTCACCCCATGAAGGGAGTTATCCAATTTGAATATGCTCAATCCTTGAGTGATACCACTAGTATCGCATGTAAAAATTGGGTGCATGAGACTTATGAGTTGATAGAAAGAAAATTAAGAGGATCAGAATAAGGGTGACAAAGGCACACTCGGTCCAAGTGGATAGGAGGAAGGAATTTGCCAAGTTACTCTAGAGGAGCATATCCAAAAATTTCTTGTGAGAAATGGAAGCTTGTTATCCTGTAAAATTGACGAGGGCAATTTTATAGGTAACCATACCAAATTTTGTCCTGGTCCCTCATCAGGGACCCCTCTGCATTCAGAATGTTACAAAATCCCTTTCTCGGGAAATCTAGTTCTCTGAACTTAGCCATTTTGGTTCCTTTTTGGCTAGGCGCACCTTTTATCTGTGTTACATAGAATAAATTTGCACCCCCTTCATTTCCTTTGGCGCACCCTTTGATGTGTCGACACATCAATTGTTGTGCCTTCCCGTGATGCGCCTTTCTTGTGTGTGCCAAGGCACATGCGCCTTCATGTTAACAACTAAATTGTTGCACCATGTTTTGGTGCGCCAAAGGGTGCAAGGAATGAAGTGTTGATAGTCTTAAATTTTGCCCAAGGCACAAGTATTCCCGTGTTGACACGTGTTTATCCGGGCAAAAGGGCACACTGTTTTTTGTGTTGACACATGTTTTGGTGCACCTCTTGAAAAATTGGTTGGCACATTTATTACACCTTTGCCTATATATAGGCGCACCCACCCTGTCACTTTCACAATTCAAAACATGTGATAACTTTATTCCTCTACACCTGTCAGCATGCCCATCATCCTCGTGTCGCATTCATGGACCCCGCTTCATCTCTCACATTCTATATATTCCGGTAGGTGGTTCTTTCTCCTCTTGTGTTTTGTTTTGGTTGTTTGTGTGGTAGGATAGAATGAATATGCAAATCCATTAAACCCTCCTACCATTCTTGCAACCTTTCCCCCAAACCATTTTCATCCTCTTTCCAGATCTGCTGGTCAAGAGGGCTCTGCCTCAAAAAATCAACCTAGATCTCTTTGTCTGTGCCCCCTTCACCATCTAAAATCCCTGAAAAAGAGGCCTGAAAGATCACAAACCTATCGGAAAGAAAGAAAACCTTAATGATTAGTTTAAAACTGTGTTTTTCTCTGGCGCAATCACCATTCCTACTAAAAAAATACAAATACACCAAGAAGGCACACTTTTCCCACTTGTAACACTAATTTTATCTCGTGCCCAACATAACCTTACATAGATGGCACAGGTGCACCCCTGTCTACAATAACAATATGTCATGCAAGTTTTCCCGTGCCACGCCAAAGTCCCTTTCTGCATGCCTAAAGTTGGTGCTACACGCAATAAACCTGTGCCCTTTGGTGCACCAAACTTCTATGTTGTAGGAAAAATACTTGCACCATAGGCACACCCTGCACCCATGCAACACCAACATTCCTTGCGCCCAGTATAAAACTAGCATAACAGCACAGCGCATCCACGCATACAATAACATGATGTCATATGCACAATCCTTGCGCCCTGCACCCTTCGCACCGATTTTTTCCTCGTAACACTCGATTCAGGTGCCATTATAATAGCTCTATAACCTACAGATTCCCGTGCCATGCACCCCAAGGCCTTGAAATCACTAACTCCTCATTCTATTCTCAGTGCTTTAATGGAAGATTTGGCTAATGCTAATATGGCTCTTTGGCGTTGGACTTATCTTCTTCTTCTTACTGAGATCAGCAACTAAACTCTCGGATCCATATATGTCTACATAAAGCAAGAAGCCAACCAGTTAAAGGGTAAGGCTAACCTTACTAAGAAGAAATGAAGTATAAATACTAGAGGGTCAGATGCCCGAGTCCCGAGCGAGAATGTGACCCGGATATAAGAGACGCTGAGCTCGGTCACATTGACATGGAGAATTTCAGGACAAAACCAGGAGAGTCACAGGGAGTCCCTTGATGGATAAGCTAGTAGCAGTGGCTTCCGCATTTCTGCCGGGGATCCCCGGCAAAGAAACAATGAATTCATGATGGTAGTGGCCCTGTGCTACAACAAAGACACAAGGTGTGTCCAAAATGAAAAGGGTGAAGTCATGATCAACCTCACTACCTTGCACTTCAAAATCACGTTAAGCATCCTTCACCACCAAAGCTTTGTGGTCAGAAGCCAAGAAGATCGTGCATCAAGGCTTGGTGTTTCACTCATAATGTTTCGTTCCTTTTAGAAACAGATAAGGGTTGGGGCTAGGAGGAATACCTGTAGAATGTTGAGATGGTGTGTGCGTCAGTAGAGAAAGATCAGCCGATCGCGAAGAACTCCTTTTTGTCTTGGAAGGACTACTCCGCAAATAAGAACACAAGACCACAAGATTTTAATTAGACAATAAATGACGAAACCGCCTTGGGCCTGTGAAATATAAAACTTCCTTTCGAAGGTGGTCAGGTTCCTCTACTAATATGAATTAACACAAAAGACCATAAGATATCAATTAAATTGCTTTGTTGAACCGGGTAGGGGAAAGGTCTGGTTATTGGTTATAGTCATATAACCGATGTCGATTCATCGATAACCGATGGCGATTAAGCGATGATGACCGATATCGGTAGAGTCTGGATCCGAAGGTTGGTTGTTTTGTGGGGTGGTAGTGCTATTTGGTAGTTGTGTTATTTGTAGGGCTGTATATAGGTGATATTAGGAAATAGGGTGATGAGAGGTAGATGAATGACAGTTAGATGCAATGACACGTTGGGTAGTGGATCCAAGAATGGATTTGTGGGGACTTATGATTCAAAAAGTCGAAGAAATGTTATTAAAGAGGACATGCAAGATGTAACTTACTGATTATTCACGGAGATGCAGGTCCAAGAGCTCTGATGGCAAAGGCAGAACTGAGGTAGGATGGTCCGCAGACAAAGCAGATCAAATCACCGAGTATCACAGGCTTTGTATCCAAACAGTAGTCCTCGCTTACTCTCCTTGTCTCTTCAATTGTCTCTCCTCGCTCCAAGTAAAGATCCGGGTTCTCTTGATCACTCCTGATGCTCTTTCTTGATTCAAAGAATCCTTTCCTCTGATCCAAAAATGAAATTCCGATCCTTTGTTTTTGGTTTGGGGAGCCCATTTACAGGGAACCGATGGCGGTTACGTAACCGACGTCGGTCCGAGTAGAACCGCATCGGAAGGAAAAAGTAGGCTATTTTTAGTAAAATCGCCCACCTTCCCTGCTTTTCTCCCGAGAGATTAGTTGCGGGCTTGGTCAAGTGACTAGAAGGTCGGTTTTAGGTGCGAGAAAGGGGTCCTTAGTCATGGGTGTAGGTGTAGACCAAGTTTTAGGTTTTAATTAGGTTAGTTTAGGATTAGGGCTAGGTCATGATGAGGTGGCAAAATGAGGTGGCAGGTGAGGTGATGGGGATTTATCAATTACAAGGTAATTAACAAATAATTGTGTAAGGTTTAGGTAATGAGGTTAGGTTGCGAAATGGGATGCGGGTCACAAGGGGTCATAAGACACGAATTTGGTGTCTACATTAGCCCCTTATCATGTCATGTAGCTTGTGTTGTAAAAAGTGCACATGACAATAATATGAAGTGGTTTCTCTGTTAAGGATATAGGTTATCCCCTCAAATCTAGCGCAGATTGAGCGAACGGGAAATCAGGGATAGGGTTGATAAAGGGTAAATGTTGTAGAGAGGATGGTAAGGTGGTGGGGTAGGTCCAAGGAAGTAGACGCATGTTGAAATGTAATAGTACGACTAGGGTACATGATTTGACGAGCAAACCAACGAATGTATAGGCAAAGGTCGATAGTTTATCCAAACAAGGGTGATATAATCCTGGTATCCAAGGCATAGGAAGTAGCTCCAAGGTATATAACAGGTAAGGTACAGGAACGTTTAGGCATGTTCGGCAGTACCAAATGGTTGGTTTGGTTGAGATAAACGTCACGGTCTAGGTCTAGGAAAAGTTGGTCGACAGATCAAGTCAAGGACCCTAATCATGCTAAAACACGAACAGGTGAGCTCGATTGAACAAAAGGTATATGATGGATGGATAAAATAAAACGTTGATTGTGGGTATGGTATTGAAGTGATACGGCCGTGGGTCGGGCCAAGTTGTTAGGTTACAGCCTTGGGTCGGGCCGGATGGTTAGGGTGAGGCCTTGGGTCGGGCCAAATGGGTAGGTTGAGGCCTTGGGTCGGGCCAAATGGGTAGGGTGAGGCCTTGGGTCGGGCCAAATAGGTAGGGTGAGGCCTTGGGTCAGGCCAAATGGGTAGGGTGAGGCCTCGGTCGGGCCAATGGGGCGAGGCCTTGGGTCGGCCAAATGGGTAGGGTGAGGCCTTGGGTCGGGCCAATTGTTGGGTGGCGGCCTTAGGTCTGACCGGATAGATGAACAAATGGTGTTCAACAAAGGTGGATATAGGTGATGTTGGGAGAAAGGGCGATTAGTAAATAGGGGCAGAAAGTTGGGTGAATAAAGACAAAACCGATATCGGTTAGTGATGACCGGTACCGGTTAAGTAACCGATGCCGGTTCTTTAGGGCACGATCTGACCGATGTCGGTTCAATGGTAAAAACCTATAAAAACAAAAATATGGCCGGTCATTGTCACTTTTGCAATTTGGAAACCAATTAAGTTGTCTGAGGTGGATTTTGGATAGTGGTGCATTTGTTGGCTGAGGTGGCACTAGTTGAGTGGAGAAGTGAGTTGATTGGTGGGCCTGAGTGAGTAGCAGGCAACATTTGATTGGTAGAGGACCCAGCAAAGCAAAGTTTGACCCATGGCACAGGCAGGAGGAGCAGGAGGGGCTGGACCAGCTGGACCACCACCACCCATCCCACCACCACGACGCGTGTCGCCGTACGAGCGTAGGTTCAAAACTCTTTAATTTGTGCATTTGAATGGTATTAAGCTAGATTTGGGGTTTGGGTAGGAATGTACATTTTTTAGGAAATAATGAGAAAATGGAAATGATTTGAAAAAGGGGGAGGGTTTCCAAAGGCATTGATGTGTGTTATCCGGGAGATGATAGAAAGGAATGTGACTTTTGCATGGGCACCGCATATTTGGCGGAGTTATACAGGGTTTATGGGCTTGTAGAGGCGAAATCACGTAACGATTACACGGATTGTTCATACTTATTACAACATTGGGCCTATGAGCACATTGTTTGTGTGTGACCAATAGGCCGACCCATCCAGTAGGAGAGACCGGAGTACGAGGGTCGGGATTCGACGATGGGTCCAGATAGAACAAGAGGCAAGATCTCAGTGTCGTGATGGGTGACATTGAGTATTATAGGCAGTATGGGAGAGGGTGACGATTGCTGATATCTCATGTGGCCCTTACGGAACTATATGGTTACAGAGAATATAGCCGAGGAGTTGAGGGCAGTAGAGCGATTGAGGTGGATCGCAGGGCACAGCCAGTGAGTATGAGAGGATTCCTCTAGATCGCGTGCGTGACAATTCGATTTGTGCAGAGATATACCCCGGCTTATAGACCCTATATGAGGATCGACGCCGAGGCAAAGATTCTCACCTCCCCGGCCAACACCTCTATAAGGGCCGCAGGAGATAGCATCTCGCAGCGTAATGGATGCAGAATGATAGAGGCCTATAGGTTATGGTGGGTAGTAGAGCTACGAGGCGTACGTGATCGCCTCGACATAGCTGTGATTACAGCGGAGAGGATCGTCTGCAGAGTTTAGTTCATCAGCTCCAAACGCAGATGAATGAGACAAGATGATTGTTAGCGGTGCGGAGTCGCAGGCGAGAGGCTAGAGGCTGGATTCCTCCATGTGAGAGGGCGTATTCATATGTGACAGAGAGATTGGTAGATCGCTGGGGTGGTACCATAGCCGTGTGGTACCCTTGAGGATAGAGAGGCCTCGAAGCGTCAAACGATCACGATCATCACCCTGGGTGATGAATCGTGAGGGTTTAAGTAAATGTTATAGAGGTATAAAAATAAAGATGTCGACTGCGTGTCGATGATAGAGAAGATGTATTTGTTTAACATCTAAATAAAACTAATATGTATGTTGATTTGAATTACGATAATAATAAGAATGTTTGTGTTTTGATTTTCTGTGTTTTTTAAAAAAGGATAAAGAGGAATATGATGAAATAGAAATACACAAAAATATTTATATTTACCACACATGATAGGTTATGGTAGGGGATGGTCGAGCTAACCTCGGGAGACCCCATGTCTCCTAAGTGCTGCCTACATAGCCCATCGCACAAAGCAAGGAAGGGCCTCGATCGATGTAGTTCTCCCTTAGGATCGTGGAGAGGCGAATCTCGTGCAATTTGGTACGGTTTAGGCAATTGGTTGGTTGGTAAGAATATTGATATTAATATTGGTAAGGTAAGGTTGTTGTTGTGGTAATGAATTGGTGATGTTGTAAAAGGTATAAGGGAAGAGAAAGTTAGCCTACCCAAGTAGAAGGGAACCATGTCCCGATTAAGATCAACACACAATCCTAGATGCGAGGCAAAGCGAAAGAGTGCTCCGTAGGTGAAAAGAGCTAAACAAACCACATAATGTAGAACAAGCTTGAAGCCCTAGGTACCGTGCATGAGCGAGAAGTCAATAGGTGAAAAGAGTTGTATGATCACAATATATCGGGTGTACGTTACGTCCCTTGAGTTGAAACAAATGGTGAGGTGAGGTGGATGATATAGCTGAGGTACAGAGAACTTGTTACAAAGTGAGTGTTCTGACGAAAGAGAACCTACCCTAAATAGACAAGTCCATGACCCAAAAAGTTCTTTTGAATGAGGCTTTTATTTGACTGAATATAGACTGATCGATGCGGGAAGTCTACAAGGGATATTGATTGTACTATTCTTGAGGTCTTCGCAAAGCTGATCAATGCGAGAAGCTTCTGATAAAGGCTGACTGTGTATAGCTGTCCTTCGAGGGAGCAGTCTATTTATAGTAGCAGATATGATTTTAGTGCATAGCTATCCTTCTGGGGAGCAACATATAGAATAAAGCAGCAATAATTTGGCATATAGTTGTCCTTCGAGGAACAATATATATAATTTAGATAGCTAGATGTTCTTTTGGCATGAAGCATCTAGTTTGGTAGGAAGTTTGACTCAAGAAAATCCCATAAGAAGGTGGTATTTTAATACTTTGAAGTCATGGACTAGACTAAAAAGGGGAAGGCATCGTTTGAGGGGAGGTGAGAAGTGAGCTTGATTTTATTTGGAGATGTAGGAAACAAAATGTATGTAGCGGTAAATGAGCTCAAGGGACGAGCAGTAGGTAGATAAGAAGTGATATAACACTAAATTCAACAGTAGAATGGTCGAAGATGCAAGGCATTAAGGGGTTCAGGCTCAGGTTTACCATTAAGCGAAGCTAAACGATAAGTGCCTGATCCATAAGTGTGAGTGATTATATAAGGCCCAATCCAATTAGGAGCAAATTTTCCACGTTTGCTCTTTTCTAGTTTGGTTACATGTTGATTCTCTTTGAGGACAAGATCACCAACCTTAAAGGTGCGCTCATGAAGTCGCTTATCATAAGCACACTTGATACGTTTTTGATAGATTTGGAGGTGATCAAGAGTCCAAGACGACGCTTGTCAAGAAGCTCCAATTGGGCTAACCGCCTCTTGAAATCATCGTTGGTGAGAATATCTTGAAGAGATATTCTAAGGGAGGGTATTTGTACTTTGAGAGGCAGGACAGCCTCGGTACCATATACCAAAGAAAAAGGTGTGGCATTAGTGGAGGTACGAATGCTAGTACGATAAGCCCAAAGGGCAAAGGGAATGTGATCGTGCCAATTTCTTCCGGATTCATTGACAACTTTCATGAGGATTTTGGTTAGGGTTTTATTAGAAGATTCAAATTTCACTCACCATTGGCTCCGCGATAGAAGGTGATGAGAAACTAAGTTTGATACCAAAGTTGTCACAAAGGTCTTGTAACAACTTGTTTTTAAAAGATTTACCATTATCTGTTATTAGGCGATGAGGAATACCAAAACGACAGATAATGTGATGGTTAATGAATTCGACAATTTTTTCCTTTTTGATCGAAACGAGTGGAATGGCCTCCACCCATTTTGTGTAATATTCGGTGGCTGTGATTATCCATCGGTGACGTTGTGAAGAGGATGGGTGAATCTCACCAATAAGGTCTAAACCCCATTGTGAGAAAGGCCAAAGATCTCGTGTGACTCCGCAAAGAGATGGCTAGGAGTATGTTGAAGGTTAGCATGTTGTCGACACATAACACAACACTTAACATATTTGTAGAAGCAATCGTTATTGAGAGTAGGCCAATAATAACCTAGGCAAAGGATTCATTTAGCCACGGCAAGGCCACTAAAATGTCCACCAAAAATCCCATCATGGACTTGTTGGATGGTATAGGTGACCTCCGCACTCAGCTTAGACAACGAAGGAGGATACCATCAAAGCCACGTTTATAGAGGAGTCCCCCATGACAACATAACGCGAAACACTTTTAAGAAAAACACGTCACAAGTTACTAGTAAGGTCAGTGGGAGAATAGAGATTGTAAGATAGTCGTGAAATTGGTGGTACTGTATCCTGCGAATTAGTAGACACAATATTTATCATACAAACTACCGGGGTTGAGTAGGATGGGGAAAAAGTTGTTGGACCATGACAAATAATTCGAGTCAATGATGAAGCCGGAATTTATGCGAGGCTAAGAAAGCCATAGTATCCACAAATTTGTTAGTGGAGCGGGAATGGTTTGGATATAATAGTGAGTAAATAAGGCTAGAAGTGAGTCCACATAGTGTTTGTACTTTTGAAGTTCCTCATTTTACATTGGTAGATGCCCATAACTTGATTGACTACCAATCGAGAGTCACCAAAATATTGATAGATTTGATACCTAAGTGTATCGCACTGAGACCTGAACAAGGGCCTCGTATTCCGCCGTATTATTAGTGCAAGGGAAATCAAGCCGGAATAAAAGAGGCATAGGTTCAACAAGAGGGATGAGAAAAACACCAGCCCTCCGCCGCTACTGGCATTTAGATCCATCAAAGAAGAGGGTCATTTGATACGACTCTTCCCGAGTGAAAGAGTGGCGATGAGTTCGTCAGTGAAATTAAAATTGGTGAATTGTTCCCTGTAAAGGGGCCTCCGCAAGTTGGTCTCAAAGAGTTTGTCCTTTGATTGACTTCGGGTGTATAAACTCAAGCTCGAGGTCGGTGAGGAACATAAGCCATCGAGCGATGCGTGGTTTAGATGTGGTTTGGCGTACATATAATGAATGGGGTCCGTGTTGGTGATGACAAAAGTTTTGTGATTCAGAGGTAATGTTGAGTTTGGTGGCTACGAATAATAGGGCTAGGCACAATTTTTCTACATGTGTATACCTAGTCTCGTAATCCACGAGGGTACGACTTATATAATAAACGGCCTGTTCTCGACGTGCCGAGTCCCGATGTGCGAGCATAGCTCCTATAGCATGGTCAGTGGCGGAAAGATAAAGGTAGAAAGGGCGGTCGTCCTGGGGTGGGATAAGCACGGGTGGTCAGAAGAGATAGGATTTGAGAGCTTCAAGGCTTGGTGACACTCCTCACCCATTGAAAGGCAACATCTTTTTTAAGAAGGTGATGAAAAGGGTGACATCGATCCGAGAGTTGGGAGATGAAACGCCGGATGGATTGAAGTTTACCCTGCAAACTACGCAATTGTTTGAGGTTTTTGGGTGGGGGCATTTCTAGGATAGCTTTTACTTTAGATGGATCGACCTCAATGCCACGCAAAGAGACGATAAAGCCAAGAAGTTTTCCTGAAAGAACACCAAAGACACATTTCTTTGGTCAAGACGAAACAATATTATACAGCAACAAAGCATCGAAAATAATGGTTAAAACATCGAGATGTTCACCGCGATGTTTAGATTTGCCTGAAGATCATCAACATAATCCTCAAGGATAGTGTGCATAATGTCATGAAAATGTAAGTCATAGCCCACCGATAGGTAGCACCAAAGATTCTTAAGGCCAAACGGCATGACACGATAAATGTAAGGTTCCCAAGGAGTTATGAAGGCGCTTTTGTGTTGATCGGCAGGCAACTAAAATTTGGTCAGATCCCGAAAAGCCATCCATGAGAGAAAGCATTTCATGACTCCGCAGTGAGATCAACAAGTTGATCAATACTGGGAGGGGGAAGTCATCCTCGGGGCAAGCGAGGTTAAGGTCTAGAAAATCAGGCATATCCGAAGTCCCCCATCGCTTTAGTGACAGTACGATGTTAGAAATCCATTGAGGATAGTCAATAGCAAGATGAAGGAAACAAAAGAAGTCGTTGAAGCTCTTCTTTGACCAAGAGGGCAATGCGTGGATGCATTTTTCTCGCTTTTGTTTGACTGGTTTGGAATCGGGGTTTAGAGTGATGTTATGGACGGCAATGGTAGGATCAATTCCCGCATGTCCGCAAGGTAGACCAAGCAAAAGCTTGGTCATGGGTATGGAGAAAGGTAGTAAAGGCGGCTTGTTCGATGTGTTAAGGGATTGTCCAATCTTCACAATGTGAGGATCCTCCTCCTCGTGGATGTTGATTTCATAGTCGATTCATTCAACATGGTTTGAGTTTCGATGGTAAGGCGCGCTGAAGATAAGAGTCATCCGCCCCAAGGTAAGTGAGGATGGAGTCATCATCCCGGCACTCAACAACATTAATCAAAGGTGAATCATCTTCGATCATGTCCGGATACGTATGAAGAGAAGATGGGTCCTCATTATTGTGTTGATAAGTGAGAGGACCTATGAAGATAGCATTTATGAAAAAAAAAAGTTAGGAGGGATAGATTCAGTGGTCTATAGATTCCGTGGGTGATGATGGAAAAGTGGGTGATGATGGTTTGGTAGGGGTGACGCTGCTTCTTCCAAATACACCGACACGAGGTGTCTCCCGTGTAGGTGTTTCAGAAAACCGAGACCACCGTGATCATTGTGTTTGCGGGTAGTAACGGAATGAGTGTATGTCGGCCTTGTTCAAAGACCAAAACCAAAGCCTTTCTAAGACAAATGAGTCAAGAAGGTGAGGGCGAAACGACAATTTGTCAAGTATTGAAAATCGGATTGAAGGGAACCACACCAAGAGGAGGTTCGGGGGTAATGGAGGATGCGCCAACACCCCCATACGTTAGGTTGGTGCGGCAATGGGGTGGTGCATAAGAGATTACCTCCCACGCGACGGTCGTAGGTGGGATGTGCATGTAATTGTCCGTACTCCCATGGGGGTAGGGAAAGAAATAACGTTATATAGGTGGTACTCCCCAAACAGAAGGCATTGAAAAACATCTACTAAGGGGTCGAGGTTGGGATGTTATCTCATGGGAAAGGAAGTGGTTTTTGTGACTTCGTAGTTTCGCTAAAGGCATAGGTGCGGTTGAGGTGGGTGGTTGAGGCACACCAAGAGGATGGTTGGGTTGAGTGAACGGGTGTCTTGATTGGTACAAGCACATCGCTTGGGCGGTATAACATATTGCAGGTTTTAAAGGGGGATCAGCTTACTGTAGGACTTCCCCTCGTACTCAAATTTTATGCATCTATGTAATGTTGAGGGAACGCATCCCATAGCCCGGATCCAAGGGCGACCTAACAACATATTGTATTGGAACTCTCCCTCAAGGACATAGAAGAGTTCGGGTAAAGTACGTGGTCCTACACGAATGTTAAGGATCACGGTGCCTAAAGTGGAAGTAATAGCATCATTGAATGATCGCAACATGATGGGGTTGGCACACATGCAACTGGAAGGGATATTCATTTGTTGGAAGGCTTTTGAAGAGATGATATTTAGGCTGGCGCCCCCGTCAATCATAACACGACGTGCCCGGATATCCCGAACGTCACGCCGAGATAAAAAGCAGTGGTCGTGGATCTTTGGTACCAAAGTCGATAATTTCATCTTCGGAGAAATCGACGAATGAGCCAAGCTTGTACAGCAGAGCCCGAAGTGGTTGGGGAGATAGGTTGTTTAGTGAGTGAAGCAACATGATTGGGCATTAGAATAGAGGTAATGAGTGCAAGGTTTCATTAGGTAAAACCTCTATCCCTCAAGGATCTCAACGAGAGCTTGTCGATGAGATTCAAAAGTCCGAATGAGATCATACAAAGGTCAAATTTACGGGTGATTGATGAAGCCGTTTGATCATAGTTCGGTGGGCAATGCCATTAGAGACTGGATAGGTGGGTCCGTGAATAACCACTTTAGGTGGTGGTGCAATCGGATGTTTGACGAGAAAGAGATGTCGCAGTGTGTTTTCTTTTGCTTTCTCATTGTTTTTCTACCCTCGAGCAACACTAATCATATTAATCTTGTAGACCCGAGATGAGGAAGATGGTTGGGATAACTCATGGTCTTCAAGAGGTGGGGTTGTAATAATGATAGACCTTGGTGAGGCGGGACATATGATATAGTAGAGGGAATTGAAGCTAAAGGTCTCTCTCTTCGTAGGTTATCCTTCTTAACCTTTCTATCTAAGAGAGGTGATGATTTAAGTATGACTTTCAACGCTTTGCATCCCTCTACGTCATGTCCTGGTGTGCGGTGGTAAGCGTAGATTTTAGACTCATCATAACCTATAGGTCGAGGTTTAGACGGGTCATAAGGTCTAAGTGGGGGTAGGGAAATGGTCACATTCTCCACCAACATAGCAAGGATTTTGGTGTAAGATCCTTTGAGTGGGTCAAAATCGAGGAGGATGAGGGTATTTGTTGTGCTGGTTTTGGTAATGTTTGGGCGTGGTTGGTTCGTACGGTTGGTGGTTTAGCCGAGGGGTGTTAACACGTGGTTTTCACTAAACGTGGTTTCTTTGCGCAGAAGCTTATGTTGATGATGAGGCCACGATGATTTGGTATCGAAAAACAACCACGGGAAATAGGAGTGACCGAAAACAAATCTTTTGATGATGGAATTTGTTTAGGGTTGATAGGTGGACAGATACGTGGGGTGACGGTGTTGTTATACCCTCGGGATTTCTCGTATGGGTGCGGAAGGCGTAGGTCGCTTTTAAAGAAAACGCAGGAGGTATGATATATTGATGTAAGGTAGAGGGATGGGGTCCCAATATGGAAGGTAGGTGTGACGATGATGGTTTTAGTTTTGATAGAGGTATAGGTTGAGGAGATTGAGTCCTGCTCTCCTAATGGGGTGGACGGCTTTATTTTTAGATAAATCAAGCCGCTTCAGGTGGGTGTTTTAGACTCGGGTATGGGTAAGGTCCCAAGCATAGGGGAAGATTTGGCTAAGTTAATAGAAGTGGACGGGGCATTTGGTAGAGGTGAGGGGGGTGAAGGTGAGAACATGGGCATTTTAAGCCTCTGTAAACACTTCGGGTATATGGTGGAGACATCGGGATCAGTCATTTGCATTTGAGTAGAATATGGCGTACTCAAACGCTCCCATGGACCCGTCTATCTTCTTACGTGGAATGACAGTCCTCACGTGTGAATAGGAACTTTTGTACGGAAGAAAGATGGTTTGTGATTCCAGTCCACCGTGGGTGTGACGCTCCACCGTGGGTGTGACACAGGGGGGTAGATGAGGCAATCGTATTAATAGATGTTAAGAGGTCGACTAGTTGTTGAAAAGATTTAGGTGATGAAGGACTAATAGGTAGGAAGGCGTGTTTGAGGGGATCTATCATTTTTAAAGAATGTGGTGATGTCAGTTCAAGAGGTTGTTCGCCTAAGGATGACAAAAGAAGTGGTGAGCCTTGCTCTTGTACAGCAAGAATGGTAGAAGGAGACATTTGGGAAATAGATAAATTAGATAACATCCACTCACACTTTGTAAGGATGCGGTATAAGAAGGCTCATTTGTGAGAAGGGCACTCACGGGCAGCTAATTCCTTGATGGGTAAAGGAATAGCAAGGATTTCAGTTTGTCTTGATGGCGAGGAAGGGGATTTGGTTTCTGCATTAGTGAAGAGGCTTGATTGAGAATTGGTTTGATAGAGGCTTTGGGTCATTTAGTATCAAAGACTGCATGGATCTCATGAACACTCTCCTCGGCTAAGATATCTTGATTTACGTTACTGTTAGAAGAATGATTCGGGAATGGTTTGTTGAATATTTTCAAATTTCAGTTAGCAGGGGCATTAGGATTATCGAGGGCTATATCCCCCGCATCAACCATTTCCTGCACTATGTTTTTCAACATCTTGCAGTTCTCATGACTGTGTCCCTTCACGCGGTGGAAGTTACAAAAGTCATTTTCTTTGTACCAGGAAGGTATGGCCCGAGTGGAATCAAACCCGGAATGAGGTTTAATAGGAGGTAAGGTAATGGCTCCTGCTTTGAGCAATTTTTCCAATATCACACCATATGTCTCTCCCAAGGGAGTGTAGTTGATGGGTTCTACTTTATACTTATAAGTGGTTTTTGGCGGGGTATTAGATTTGGTGGTTGAGATTTTACCATCACCGCGTGCACGGCCCCTTTGATTTCGGCGGTCGATGGGTGAGGATTGGTGGTGTTAGGTTTGTTGGTGGAATCGGAGTTCGGAAAGTGGAGTTTTGTTGCGAACCATAATTTCTCTTCCTCTAAGGCTCGAATTTCTAATTTTCGAGACATAGTAAAGGCCTCATCGAATGTATGGAAAGTTTGAATTTGGAGGGTAGGGAGATGTGCTTAAGGAGGCCCGCATAAACAGATTCGATAAGTTCATTTGAGGCAAGGCATACGTAAGTTGGTTGATAAGGCCCCGCCATCGTCCAACGAAATCATGATAGATTCGTCCTCAAATTGTCGGATGGCATAGAGGTCGGTGATAGATACTTTCTTGGCAATGTTAATGGAGAAATGATCCAAGAAATATTGGGCTAGTTGGTTAAAAGAGAAGATTGAGTGCTGGGTTAAAGCACTGTACCACTCCAAGGCAGGTCCTGATAAGGACATGGGAAAGGTGCGGAGTAACAAGGCATCATCATGAGCAATCAAATAACAAGCATGTCTAAATGATCGCAAGTGTTGTTGAGGGTCCTCTTTACTGTTAAAACAGGTAAATTTTGGTAACTCCCATTGAGGAGGATATGAATGAAGGGGGACAGAAGGGTGAATGGGCTCCTGACAAACTTGCTCGTATGTCAAGGCGCTACGACTTCCTCAAAGCAAGCCTCCGTGTTTTGCATTTTGTCCATCATTTGTTTAATTAGATCAGTAGTTGGATGAGATGATGGTGTGGTTGTGTCAGTAAACGGAGGCAAATTGGGCCAAGGACCACCACTAGACCACGGTGGGGTTAAGTCTTGATAAGGTGTGGAGGATGAATATGTTGAGGCAACCGAATAGGGATGTCCCATATAGGATGTTGAGGTCACTGGATACGTGTATGGGAATGAAAAGGTAGGCGGAGCTTGAGAAGGAAAGCTCGTGTGGATAGGTGGCAGAGAGCAAGTCATGAACGGAGTGGTCTGCAAGAGAGATGAGGTAGGGGCGATGCGGTAATGATATGTGGGGTCCAAGATTAACCAAAGGAAAGCTCATCGGGTCGTATGAACCTCTCGGCCGCCGGATTGGGAGACGGGGCTAGAGATGCAGGAAGCAAGGCGGTATTATCAGGTAGAGTGGGAGCTAAATGAGCAGCTATACTAATAGGCATACCAACAAGGAGCCGACCATCAGCGTACGGTCAGGGGTATGAGACAAATAGTATTGTACAACGCTAGAATTAGCATCCAGAAACTTGGCAAAGTCCTTATCTCCCACAGGAATTTTAGGAACCTCGCTGGTATCCGTAGGATTCCCCACGCAAATGTGAAGGGGTGATTCAGAAAAGAAACAGAGAAAGCATGTGAAACCATGGCGGCGGCTTGCTTTCGAGTGATAAAAACCATGGACAGGAGTTCACAGTAGGGTTTCAATCAGTCAAGAATAAAAACAAACTCGATCGTAAAATTGGTAGGTTGTTGGTTTGTCGTGAATTGAAAAGACAAGAATCGATATCGGTCTAGTAAGTGATGTCGGTTATACTATAGCCGGCGCCGGTCGTAACCGATGTCGGTGTAAGAAGTCCAGGCTAACCAAATATAAAAAGGCTGCTAATTTGATTTTTAACAACGTTTAGTATACTTGTCCAATTATTGATCACGTAATATTTAGTATGAGAAAGAAAACAGAACTAAAAACAAGCAAGATGCACACACAAATCCAGAGATTAACCCTAGGGTTAATTTTAATTATCGTGGGCTTATGCCTTTAGACGTAGAATGATGTCAGAATCCTAAACAAGAGACTTAGGGGAAATGTCAAGTTGTTTTGGCTTATAAGGTTACCTCAATCGGGCGGAGGAATACCGTGGAAAAAGGGGGGATGTTTGAGCTGTTGTGTTAATTGTGAAGTGATTTGGTATGTGTTGTGCAGTGAAAGTAAGATTAATTTCCTGTCAATACCATGGATATCACCCCCACGTGTATGACCTGTTACTTAATCTACGTTCACTAGAATTGAAAAACAACAAGCAGGAATGCAATGCACGTGTTTTAAACCCAAATCGAAAATTATGTTCGATGAAGCAAGAGAGATGACTTTCAAATGTAATGTGAAACTAGGAAAGCAAGACAAATTATTTACGAAATATATAATAAAAGCAAAGAATAAAGAAGTATGCTTCCTAAAATGAAAATAAGCAAGAGAAACGAAACCCAAAATGGGTCCCACCTGCGCAAGTGCAAAATGTTTCACTGGAATGTTTCATTCCTTTTAGAAAAAGATAAGGGTTGGGGCTAGGAGGAATACCTGTAGAATGTCGAAACGCAGCGCGCACTACCGTAGAGAAAGATCAGGTTGACTGCGAAGAACTCCTTTTTGTCTTGGAAGGACTACCTGTAAATAAGAACACAAGACCACAAGATTTTAATTAGACAATAAATGAGGAAACTGCCTTGGGCCCAGGGAATATAAAACTTCATTTTTAAGGTGGTCAGTTCCCCTGCTAATATGAATTAACACAAAAGACTATAAGATATCAATTAAATTGCTTTGTTGAACTGGGTAGGGGAAAGGCTGGTTATTGGTTATAGTCAGTATAACCGATGCCGGTTACTGATAACCGATGGCGGTTACTGATGACCGATATCGGTAGAGTCTAGGATCTGAAGGTTGGTTGTTTTGTGGGGTGGTGGTGTTATTTGGTAGTTGTGTTATTTGTAGGGCTGTATATAGGTGATATTAGGAAATAGGGTGATGAGAGGTAGATGAATGACAGTTAGATGCAATGACACGTTGGGTAGTGGATCCAAGAATGGATTTGTGGGGACTTATGATTCAAAAAGTTGAAGAAATGTTATTAAAGAGGACATGCAAGATGTAACTTACTGATTATTCACGGAGATGCAGGTCCAAGAGCTCTGATGGCAAAGGCAGAACTGAGGTAGGATGGTCTGGCACACAGCAGATCAAATCAGCTGAGTATCACAGGGCTCTGGTATCCAGTTGCAGTCCTTGGCTTACTCTCCTTGTCTCTTCACTTGTCTCTGCTCAGTCAAGTAAAGATCCGGGTTCTCTTGATCGCTCCTGATGCTCTTTCTTGATTCAAAGAATCCTTTCCTCTGATCCAAAAATGAAATTCCGGTCCTTTGTTTTTGGTTTGGGGAGCCCATTTACAGGGAACCGATGGCGGTTACGTAACCGACGGTGGTCGAGTAGGAACCGGCATCGGTAAGGAAAAAGTAGGCTATTTTTAGTAAAATCGCCCACCTTCCCTGCTTTTCTCCCGAGAGATTAGTTGCGGGCTTGGTCAAGTGACTAGAAGGTCGGTTTTAGGTGCGAGAAAGGGGTCCTTAGTCATGGGTGTAGGTGTAGACCAAGTTTTAGGTTTTAATTAGGTTAGTTTAGGATTAGGGCTAGGTCATGATGAGGTGGCAAAATGAGGTGGCAGGTGAGGTGATGGGGATTTATCAATTACAAGGTAATTAATAAATAATTGTGTAAGGTTTAGGTAATGAGGTTAGGTTGCGAAATGGGATGCGGGTCACAAGGGGTCGTAAGACACGAATTTGGTGTCTACACTTGGTAGGACAATGAAGACTACTGCATGCAATCCGATGAATGAGGTGTACCTAAAGAACAAGAAGGTGATAACTAGATGGCCATAGGTTATTCATTTGTAGTGACTTCTCTAAGGAACTAAGTGATACTATCACATTCCTAAGCGAGTATTTGGGCTTTCGATGCCCATCAATTTCATAAATGGATGCTCTGTGCACTGGAGACCATGAACAAGAACGTGCACGATCAACGCTTCGAGTGGGTGGAGATAATAAGTAGCACCATATCTCGAACACCTCCAACAACTCACCAAAATGGGGAGGTTCTACATGAACTCCTATTTAGTCTATGCTGCATCCTAGAAAGGGATTATCCAAAGATTAAGCGATGCGGGGTTTGGCCCGGTAAAAATATATGAATACTACCCAGAGCTGAAACCGGAGAACAACATCTCATAGTTTACAAATATTAACGATGCTTTCTTCTATGGCATCGTCAGCTGAGGCCAAACATGACTCATGGTCGAATAACCAAGAGCATTGTCATAGCAATAGAGAAGTGGGGGGCCTTATTTACACAATTTCCCACCTTCACCTATCTCAGGGAAGCTAACTTCCTGGGTGAGCCCACCAAGTTGTTAAGGTATGTTGGCCCCAAGCTGATCCTATTGGAGCTATCTAGACATCTTGTAACATATCATGAAAAGTACCTAAAGAGAAAGAAGGGTGGAACTCCTTTCCCCCTTACAAGGCGAATATACATGCATCTCTCACCACAAAGCCCGTGAAATGGTTGCCGAGATAGAACTACTCAATTTGAAGCACAAATTACCAAAGGTGAGGCCCACTTTCGATCCAAGGAATTACCTTCCCAAAGCAAAACTGGATCTAATCCATATTCCACGAGATCGAGGACATCTATATTGACTTGTACCATGAGGTCAAACTTAGAAGGAAGGACCACTCCCATTTGGCCTTGTAGAAATTATTCAATAGGGTGTGGCCATCGTTCCAAAGGGTTACCAAACTACAAATCAAGAAGTTGATCATGTATATCTAGATACGTATGGGGAAAACTGGCTGTTTGCTACAACATATAGAACAAAATCACCTGACCATTGAAGAAAAGGTCAAAGAGACATTGTGGAGGATAGAGAACTGGTGCAGGATGAATGTCCTCATCTACCTCGGGATAGATTTTACTACATCCCAATTGGGCAACGCACCTGTCAAGCCAAAGCATCTAACAAAGGTCAAAGGCAAGGATAAGGAGGGTGAATCAAGCTCTGCTCAAGAAGGAGCTCTTGAAAGTCCTTCTTTTCGCTGCACAAGAATAGGTTATAAGCTCTGGTATCTCCAGAGAAAGAAGCGGTGGAAGGTGTTTCAACGGGCACACCCACTCAGGGTGTCTCCACTATTACAACTGCTAAGGCCCCTTCTATCCCTTCTCCCTCTCCTCCTCCTCCTCGTGTGACCCAAGTGACCATTCCTTTGGTCATGTCCTCTCCCCCATCTTCTATTGTTCCCCCTTCCTCGTCATTCATCTTCTCTTCTCTCGTAGAATTTTCCCCACCATTTCTTCTCTCATCTCTCATCTCCTTCCTTTCCCACGTCTTCCTCCCTACAAAGTGTCCCTTCCTCCTATGAGCACTTTCTCGGCCTCCTCTCGATGCCACCACCAAGTGTCTCTACCCATTTCCCTTGTCCACCGAAGCTGCTCCTCTTCTACCTCTCGGTCCCATTCCCTTAATTCTAGCATGGATCTCCCAACATCCGAGCCGAGAAAAGAGGAAAGTCCCTATCACACCGATGGACTTCTCCATCATCCCAACAAAAGGGGCTAAGAAGCAAAATCCCATAACCCACTTCTCTCGGTTGCATCGGGGAAAGAGTGATGGAGATTGCATACCCTGATCCTTTAAAGGGCAAAAAGATCTGTCTCCCAGAGATTATATAGTGACCCAAGTCAAAATGGTAACATCTTCAGAAAGTCTTCAAGGAGAGGTCCTATCTGTAGTGGATGCCCTTTGTAAAAAACTTCAAAAAGCAAAGGAGGAGAAAAGGTTGCTAAAGGAACAAAACAAAAATCTTCTCCACGCCCTGTAGAAAATGGGCAATGCACCTCCTACAACTGCCATGGAAACTCCTGAGGTCCTAAGTCGGACAAGATAAACAAATACACCAAAATTGGTGAACAAGGTATGGCAGTTTCCACCTGGAGAGATCAAATCCTCAAAGATAGCGAGGAGGTAATAGTCAAGTTCACCGAGTTATATCAGAACATCAATCAGGTGAACAAAGATCTCCAGGTGATTGTAGGACCTATCTCCGAGGAGTTGGACCATGCAAGGCTGCAACACGAAACATTCCAGAAAATGCTTGACTGCTCGACCAATGATCTAGTAAAATTTGGCGTCTTCAGTCACCCCAGGGTACCCAACAAGATCCTTGTTGTGTTGGATTACTGGGTCGACTAGATGGAGTTCATCTTGGAAAAGATTGATAAAGTCAAGGAGGAAGCCCTGGATGCAATGCATCAAATGGAACAAATCATTCTGAGGATGTCTCCAGGCTTGCTTACTCCTTTTTCACCTTGAGGAAGGAAGATGAAACTATCTAGATCTTCAAAGAGATCCTCTCGCAAGGGTTAGGGCTAGAATCCACTTTCAACACCGAATGCATAAACAACCTTCTGTCTTGCCAAGATTTTGTGGGGTTCTTGATGGAGGCAGGAAATGATTATTTCAAGCTCCTTGAAAACTCGTAGATGAGCGGGAGACTCTGTGAGGTCATCGGTGATCATACGAAGGGTCCTGCTCAAGATCAACTTCAGCCCATGATCAAGTAAATTGATGGAATATCGACTCGCCCACATCACCTCTTCTCGAACAACAAAGCAAGATACCCCCTTCCAGCCTTGAGACGATGATGAATAGATCTCTTCCTCTTGGGTTCTCTTTTTGTAAATATCTAATAGTATGTTGGTACAAACAATGACCTCATCCACGTTGCAGCATGGGATGTTGTCATCCACCAAGTTGTCCAAAGACAACATTGACTTTTAGATATTTTGTAAATTAGTTATTGGTTCCCTTTTGCCTTCTTTCTTCTCCTTCTTCTATATATACTTGATACATGTTATATTCAAAGTGTGGACACCTTTTAGATGAAAAATAGAAGTGAGAAGAAAAGGCTTTGTACTTTTGTAGCGAGGTAAGAAAACATTAATACAAATATTAAGACCTTGTGCTTTGAATATGTGTGTTATGGGAATCTTATCTTTCTTATCTCATATCTATGCATTTATTCTCATTGGATCTATCTCTACTTTTTGTCATTTTTTCATCAATATTTCTTTGTTCATCTATGCAAGTAGGTTCGGCTCTGCATACTACCACCCAAAACATAGACCCTCCGACCTTTCGCTTTGAATTCATTTCTTTTCTCCCTTCGATCTGTCTTCCTTCCTTTCCTTCCTTCATTCCTTTCTCATTCTTTGTTGGAAGCACCTCTATTGGGATGAGATCCTAAACCCCCGAAGGTAGAATACTATAAGACTTGCACAGTTCCTCCGCCTAGGTAGAATAGCAATAAACCAGTTTCGCTTTGCTGTCTCAAAGAGGGCTATACCCTACACACCATTGGCTTGTTTATCCATAGATATACCCAACCGAAAGATTTTTAGACCAACAGTTTTTGGCAACTCTACTGGGGATCGAACAAATCTACAAGATCTATGGTAGTGATATGTTGAAAAACCAATAAAAATCAGAAAAATCACTACCTGTTTGCAAAGTTTAAACTTTTGTTCAAAATCTAAAATTTTTGCAAAAGTGATCCAAACTGAATTTTTTTCAGAATCCATAGATCGGGACTAGTTAGAGATCTTTAGTTCGCTGAGTTTTTACAAAAACCCGTATATTTCCGTAGATCTGAGATTTTGACAGTTTTACAAAAATTTCAAACCCTTGCAAAAAGTCAAATCTAAGATCCGAAAATCAGCTTACTAAGTTGGCCGTATTTTTATCCCCATTAACATTTGTCATTAAACCGCAATCGGTTTTCAAAAGAGGGATAAGTTTAAATATTTAGAAAAGTACATGCTGCTGATTTTTGTCAAAAAATCAGAAAATCAGCAAGTACAACCAAAAAGAGTTTTTGAAGTTCGCTCCAAAATATTGCAGATCTGGAAGGTACACTGGTGGGTGAACCATTTACTCGTAGCAGGAGAGCTCGTGGAGAATTCGATCTTACTTTCGACCTGCTTCAAAGGCATAACTTCAGTGTTACACCGGCATGCTTCTCATCGCTAAGTTCAGCTAACCGGTCATCCAGGAGTGTCTCACCTCCACGAAGGAAGCATCTCTCACAAGGAACATCTTCATCACTTAGTGGTGCCTTGCTGCTCAGTGGAATTGTGCTTCCAGCTCACATCCTTTTTCCAACCATTCAAATGGCAGTACCATGGGGAAATGCTATGGGCCCACTCACTTTGCCACACCCCGTTCATGCGCTCCCTCACGGAAACCGAAAGAATTTTCCTAAATTTGATGGTAGCGGAAACCAAAGCACGAATTCACATATATCTGTGTTCATCATGTCATGCAGTATCTTGGATGTGACCCATGAAGATGTGTCAGTTCACCTCTTTCTGGAGACCTTGCAAGGACCAGCAGCGGAATGGTTTCAGCATTTTCCGGCCAGATCTATTACCAGTTGGGCCACCTTGCGAACTACATTCGAAGAAAGATATAAGCCTTCAGAGGATGCGTTCACATTACTATCTAAGATCACTCACTGAAGAAGGAGGTCAATGAAACCATGCACGATTTCATCACCCATTTCAATTCACTAATCAACCGGGTTCCACCTACCATGCTGCCAATGCCAGAAAATCAGAAATGTTTCTTCGTGAACGCCATGAGCTCAAAAGTAAGTTTCTGCTCTTACAAGAGCAGGTCACTACTTTGGTTCTTGCCCAAGTTGCTTCCATATGGATTGAAGATAACTTGTTAATATCTGGTGAATTAAAGTGAGAGCCATCCAAGCCAAAAGTTTCAGCTCCTTCTCCCACCACTTCATCTGACCCGACATTCCAAAAGATGGAAAATGATTTGCTTGCTTTAAAGAAGCAGCTAGCTTCAAGCTTCTCCTAGCACTTCATACTAGGATATTCCACGAGGAAATTTAATTCTAACAATGTCTCACAAAGGCCCAATTACCCACAGCTTCTCTACGGTTGGCGCTTGAGGCCCCTCCGATTAGTGCTTTAGCTAAAATCGAAGAAGAGGAGAAAAATTATGAAGAACCTTCATCGCCAAGAGAAGATGATCAAGATGTCGGTGAACCGACCGCGACTCTACTTGTTAGGTATATGGAATTTGATGAGGAAGAATATAACAAAGAAGAGGGTACCCAAGGATATGCAAGCGGTAGTCATATGTTGTTTTTACCCGCTCGCAAGGAAAAGAAGCAGAAGTGGCTACCAATATGCAGAAAGTGAAGGCCGTGTCACACACGCCTCCAACCATCGCTAAATGAGGTAGTCCCCTTCCTGCTCAACCTGTTATTAAGTCTTTTTCGAAAATATACTTTTCCCCTATCTCCCCTCCGAATCAGTCCTCTCATGTTCCTATCAAGACCAGTAATCCTACCCTACCATCGTGAAATGAGGGACTCATTCCTTCATCAACGTAACCCTTGGCCACGTTTGACATAATTGATCATGCTAAAAAGACCAAGATTCAAATTTCTGAAGCTAAGTATCTTTAGTCAAATCCCAAGCAACTTGTAAGGTTGACCAAATACATCCAAAGCCAAGCTGACATAACTACTCAAGCTTCCCCAAAAGGAATCCTTTCTACTCCTACATCTCGCATAAACATTGCCTCGACATATATGTCGTGCAAGATAGAACCTTTCTATCTCTCCCTCTTAATCAATGGCCACAAAATAAGCAATCGCATAATTAATTCCGGGCTTCGATAACGTCATGCCAGCAAAATTCACCCATGCCCTAGGCCTCACCCTTACCAAGCCTTTTGGCAGATGTTATTCCTTGGAAACCAAGCAGGTTCCATTGATCGGTCAAATCAAAGACGCGACAGTTTGCATTTGTGGCGTTCCCAGAGAAAAGAGTGAAGATGACCATCCTTGTTGCTGATATTCCGGCAGCATACAAAATTCTATTAGGAAGGAGTTTTTGCAGTGAGGTTGGTGGAGAGATTCATATGGACTGGTCTAAGGCAAGGATTCCCGTCAAAGGTATAATGCAAACGTTGGAGCCGGAATCACAAAAGAAGTACCTGGTTACTAACTCCGATGACCCCAAAGCCCAAATTCTCTTTGAATCATTAGGGATGGGAAACTATTTCTTGTCTACTGAGTCTGACAAAATGGATGTCCTCATCCAAGCAGAGGATCTTAACAAGATCTAGACTTTGTAGTTTGATGGTAGCTGCGCGACTAGTGGATGTGGCGCTGGAGCCGTGCTGATATCTCCCGAGGAGGAGATTATCCCTCTCTCTTTCAAGTTACAGTTTTTCAACACGAATAATACGGCTGAGTATGAATCTTTGCTACTCGGCATGCAAGCCACAAAGGAAAGAGGAATCAAGAATCTACAAGTACAGGGTGATGTAGAGCTAGTCGTAAATCAAGTTAAAAGGATATACCAAGTAAAGAATGAAAGGCTCAGACATTACCGCAACGTGGTATGGGACAACATCGAGGAGTTTGACACTTTTTCAATAAAATCCATCCCAAGAGCTCAGAATGACATGGCCGACTCATTATCCATCTCAGCATCCCTCATGCTCCCTCACCTAGGTTTGAAAATAGACACATACACCATTAAGGTGGTTTTCCGCCCAAGTGTGCCGGACAATTCTCAACACTGGCAGGTATTCAATGATGACAATCAACTTATTTCCTTTCTGGAAAAGGTAGAGAATTTTAGTGAGCTTCATTTTGAAGGATCCACTTCCGCATGCCATGATTCATTCTCGATCGTAATGGGGAATCCAAAGGAAGCGATGATGTATGTCACCAAAGGAAATAAAATTCTGAAAGGCCTAGTTTCTCTAGAGCATTTGTTCGATAGGCATGATCATTTTGTCAAGAAGAAAATGCAGATGATCCTAACTCCTCCCCAGAAATTGAACCGGTCAATCTAGGTTCGGTAGAACATCCACAGTTTGTAAACATTGGAAAATGTTGCACACCCGAAGAGAAGCGAAAATTTGTCAAATTGGTGAAGAAATACATGGATGTATTGGCATGGTCCTATGCTGATCTAAAGTATTTCAAGCCAAAGGACATCTAGCACAACATCCCATTGAAAGAGGATGTCAAACCCTTTCACCAGAAGTAGAGACACTATAATCCTAAGATCTTAGGTACTATCCAGGCTGAAATTCAGAAAATGCTGGATGCAAGGATCATTTTTCCTATCCATCACAGTACCTGGGTGGCAAACATTGTACCAGTACACAAGAAGAATGGCGAGATATGCATATGCGTAGATTTTCGTAACTTAAATCAAGCCTCCTTGAAGGACAACTACCCTCTTCCCATAATGGATCAAGTTCTGCAAGCAGTGACTAGATCAGAAATGTTGTCCATGCTTGATGGTTTTTTAGGCTACAATCAAATCGAAGTCTCACCCAAAGACCAATTCAAAATGGCATTCACTACCCCTTGGGGTACATTCACTTACAGCAGGATGCCTTTTGGTCTGACCAATGCCGGTGCCACTTTTCAGTGGGCCATGGACTTTGCATTCAAAGGAATGATGGGAAAAGTCATCATAGTCTACTTGGATGACTTAACTGTGTTCTCTAAACAACGGAATGATCATTGCGATCATTTGGAGCAGGTATTGATTAGATGCCGGGAACATGGAATCTCCCTAAATCTGAAAAGTCTATTTTCGGAGTCACAGAGGGAAAGTTGTTGGGACACATTGTAAGCAAGGAAGGAACGAAGATAGATGCCAAAAGGGTTAAGGCTATTCAGAGCCTTACTTTACCCACAAGCAAAACCAGCATTCACTCTTTCTTCGGAAAAGTGAATTTTCTCAGGCGCTTTGTTCCCGACTTTGCTGAAAAGACTCGCCACATATCAAACATGATGAAAGGATCACCAACTTTCCGGTGGAGCGAAGAAGGAAAGAAGTCATTTGAAGATATAAAAGCCTCCGTTGCTCACGCACCAGTCCTGGTATGTCCCGATTTCTCCAAATATTTTATCATGTATAGCTATGCATCCGAACATACCATGTCGGCTATCTTAATGCAAAAGAATTCTGAAGATGTTGAATCCCGATTGCGTTCATGAGCTCTCCTCTCAAGCCTCACAAATTAAAGATGTCTCAGTTGGAAAAGCATGCCTTCACCGTGGTCAAAGTAGTCAAGAACTTTAGGTATTACATTCTAAATTCTCATACAACGGTACTGGTCCCTGACACGACAGTCAAGTCCATCCTAACTCAACAAGAGTTAGGGAGTTTGTGAGGAAATTGGATTGCAAAAGTCCAAGAATATGATCTAGACATAAAACCCACCAAGCTGGTAAGGGGCAAGGGCCTATGTCAGCTTATGGCTGAAAACCGGGATTCAGAAGACCCTGAGGAAAAGGATAATTGCGCCAAGGGAGCACAAAGCCAGCCGGAGAAAGCTGATTCTTTACCCATGGTTCTATTTGTCACCACCAGTGACGAATGGTATTCTGATATCACTTTCTTTCTCACTTATGGTGAGTGTCTAGCTCATCTAACTTCAAAGGAGAAACATGCCATAAAGCTCAGAGTGGCCAGATATGTCATCTGGGATGACGGTTTATACAAACGTGGAATAGATGGCATCTTCTTGTGATGTGTCGACAAGCCACAGTAGATAAAGCTACTGGAGAGCTTTCATGATTCAGCCTGTGGTGGTCACTTCTCCTCTTCCGTGACGGCACACAAGATCATCCAGCCAGTACTATTGGCCGACGTTGTTCCAGGATATAGCCACCTGGGTAGCAAAGTGTGAGCTCTACCAACAATTTTTCGGCAAGCCAAAATTGGCTACTTTTCCCCTCAGGCCGGTCGTTATTGATGAACCATTCAGGTAGTGGGGAATTGACTTTATCGAGCACTCCATCCCCAATCGAGTGCCAGGGACATAGTTATGTCCTGACAGCAACAAATTACTTCACCAAATGGGTAGAGGCCATACCTGTCAAGCATGCCACTTCCGAGGTTGTTTGCAGTTTCATCAAAGAGAATATCATTGTCAGAGTTTGGCGTTCTAAACAAAATTGTTATTGATAATGCTTCCAACTTCTCCTCATGAGAAGTTGTTGGTTTTTTCTATGAACACGGGATAACCTTGGCCCACGCCTTGATTACTACCCCCAGGGAAATGGTCAGGCAGAATCCAATAATAAAAACTTAGTGACCATCATACGGAAGCTAGTTGATGAGAGTCAGTGGATGTGGCACAAGTCATTATACGACGCTTTGTGGGTAGACCGCATTACTCCCAAGAGGTCTCTCGGTATGTCACCTTTTCAAGTGTTATATGGGACCGATGCCGAGCTTCCCATTTCTACAGAACTCCCTGCTCTGCGCTTGGCACGAGCAATCGAAGATGAGACTTTCCAAAATTCCCTTGAAAGGAGGATCATGTATCTATCAGAGCTTGAAGAGAAAAGAATAAGAGTGGTCGATAGGATCACCGAACATCAAAATCAAGTTAAGAGATTGTTTGATAAAAGGGCTAAGTAAAGAGATTTCCAAGTGGGAGATCTTGTCCTTTTGTGGGACAAACGGAGAGAGCCAAAGGGCATGCACGGGAAATTTGATTCTCTATGGAGAGGGCCTTTCAAGATTAAATAGCTCAATGGAGAAAATAGCTTCTATCTCTCGTATCTAGACGGAACTGATCTCCCACTTCCCTATAGCGGGCAGCACCTCAAAATATTCAGGAAGTAGAGCTTGCTCTCTTCTTTGTACAGTTTTCTTTTTGTGTGTTTATTTTCATCGTGTGTTTTTTTGTCCTCGCCCTTTTTTTTTTTGACCCTGTTACCCAATGGATAGGCACATGTTGATCTGAGGTTCTCTACCCTTGAGTTTCACTCAAAGATAGTCCCCAGAAAGAGCCAGCTTGTTATCCTATAAAATTGACGAGGGCAATTTTATAGGTAACCATACCAAATTTTGTCTTGGTCCCTCGTCAGGGACCCCTCTGCATTTGGAATGTTACAAAATCCCTTTTCGGGAAATCTAGTTCTCCAAACTTAGCCATTTTGGTCCCTTTTTGGTTGGGTGCACCTTTTATCTGTGTAACACAGAATAAATTTGTGCCCCCTTCATTTCCTTTGCACACCCTTTGAAGTGTCGACACATCAATTGTTGCACCTTCCCGTGATGCGCCTTTCTTGTGTGTGCCAAGGCACATGCACCTTCATGTTAACAACTAAATTGTTGCACCATGTTTTGGTGCGCCAAAGGGCGCAAGGAATGAAGTGTTGACAGTCTTAAATTTATGCCAAAGGCGCAAGTATTCCCATGTTGACACACATTTATCCGCGCCAAAGGGTGCACCATTTTACGTGTCGACACATGTTTTGGTGTACCTCTTGAAAAAGTGGTTGGCACATTTATTGCACCTTTTCCTATATATAGGCACACCTGCCCTGTCACTTTCACAATTTAAAACACGTGATAACTTTATTCCTCTACACCTGTCAGCACGCCCGTCGTCCTCGTGTCGCATTCATGGACCCCGCTTCGTCTCTCACATTCTATATATTCTGGGTAGGTGGTTCTTTCTCCTCTTGTGTTTTGTTTTGGTTGTTTGTGTGGTAGGATAGAATGAATATGTAAATCCATTAAACCCTCCTACCATTCTTGCAACCTTTCCCCCAAACCATTTTCATCCTCTTTCCGATCTCGCTAGTCAAGAGGGCTCGCCTCAAAATCAACCTCGATCTCTTTGTCAGTGCCCCTTCACCATCTAAAATCCCTGAAAAAGAGGCCTGAAAGATCACAAACCTATCAGGAAAGAAAGAAAACCTTAATGATTAGTTTAAAACTGTGTTTTTCTCTTGGTGTAATCGCCACTCCTGCTGCATAAAATACATTTGCAAGAAGGCACAATTTTCCCACTTGCGCAACACTAAGTTTATCCTACGCGCACTCATGATAACCTTACATAGAAAATGGCGCGCACCTCGCGCATACCCAATACAACAATATGTCATGCAAGTTTTCCTCGCACTTGCTAAAGTCCCTTTACTCGCGCCACAAAGTTGGTGCTAAAGTTGGTGCTACATGCAATAAACTTGCACCCTTTGGCGCACCAAACTTCTATGTTGCAGGACAAATACTTGCGCCACAGGTGCACCCTGCACCCATGCAACACCAACATTCCTTGCGCCCAGTATAAAACTACATAACGGTGTAGGCGCATCCCCGTCTACAATAACATGATGTCATATGCACAATCCTTGCGCCCTGCACCCTTTGGCGCTGATTTGTTCCCCGTAACACTTCATTCATTGTGTGATTTTAATAGCTCTACAAACTTGTAGTATTCCTGCACCCTACGCCCTGAGGCCTTGAAATTGCTAACTCCTCATTCTATTCTATAGTGCTTTAATGGAAGATCTGATAGCTAATATGGCTCTTTGGCATTGGACTTCTCTTCTTCTTCTTGCAGATCAACAACTGAACTCAGATCCATATATGTCTACATCAAGCAAGAAGCCAACCAAGTCAAAGGGTAAGGCTAAGCTTACGGAAGAAGAAATGAAGTATAAATACCAGAGGGTTAGGATGCCCGAGTCCCAGGCAGAATGTGACCTGGATATAAGAGACTCTGAGCTCGGTCACATCGACATGGAGGATTTCTAGGCTAGAACCAGGAGAGTCACAGGGAGTCCCTGGATGGATAAGCTAATAGGTAAAGTGGCTCTCGCATTTTTCCGGGGGATCCCCATCAAAGGCAAGAAACAATGAATTCATGATGGTAGTGGCTAGCTACTACAACAAAGACACAAGGTGTGTCTAAAATGAAAAGGGCAAAGTCATGATCAACCTCACTGCCTGGCACTTCAAATCATGTTAGGAATCCTCACCACCGACACTTTGTGGTTGTAAGCCAAGAAGATTATATCAAGGCTTGGGAGGAAAATGAAGACCAGTGCATGTAACTGATGAATGAGGTGTACCTAAAGAACAAGAAGGTGATAACCAGATGGCCACAGGTTATTCACCATAGCAACTTCTCCGAGGAACTGAGTGATACTATCACGTTCCTAAGTAGAGTATTTGGGATTTCTAACACCCATTACTTTCATAAATGGATGCTCAGGTACCTGGAGACCATGAACAAGAACATACCTGATCAACGCTTTGAGTGGGCAGAGATAATAAGCAGCACCATATCTGAACAACTCCAACAACTCACCACAACAGGGAGGTTCTACATGAACTCCTATGTAGTCTATGTTATAGCCTCAGAAAGGGATTATCCAGCATTGAGCCAATGCGGGGTTTGGCCCTAGGTAAAAATATATGAATACTACCCAGAGCTGAAACTAGAGAACAACATCCCATAGTTTACGAAGATCAACGATGCTTTCTTCTATGGCATTGTCTACCTTTTGAGGCCAAACATGACTCACGGTCGAATGACCAAGAGCATTGTCACAACAACAGAGAAGTGGGGGCCTTATTTACACAATTTCCCACCTTCACCTATCTCAGGGTAGCTAACTTCCTGGGTGAGCCCACCAAATTACCGAGATATGCCGGCCCCAAGCTGATCCTGTTGGAGCTATCTAGATAGCTCGTGACATACCATAAAAGTTCCTGAAGAGAAAGAAGGGTGGAACTCCTTTCCCCTTACAATGGGCAGATACACATGCATCTCTCACCACAAAGCCTAGGAAATGGTTTCGAGCTAGAACTGCTCAATCTGAAGCACAACTTCTCGCGAGGCCCACTTTTGATCCAAGGAATTGCCTTCCCAAAGCAAAACTTGATCCAATCCATATTCCACATATCGAGGACATCTATATTGAACTATACCATGAGGTCGAACTTAGAAGGAAGGACCACTCCCACTTGGCCTTGGCAGAAATTATTCAATACGGCATGACCATCGTTCCAAAGGGTTATCAAACTACCGATCAAGAAGTTGATCAGGTATATCTTGATATATATGGGGACAACTAGCCATTTTTTGTGATAGATAGAATAAAAGTGCCCTGCACTATCAAGAAAGGGTTAAAGAGACATTGCAGAGGACAGACACACCGGTGCAGATGAATGGCCTCATCTACCTCGGGGTAGATTTCACTACATCCCCATTGGGCAATGCACTTGTCAGGCCAAAGCATCTTCCAAAGGTCAAAGGAAAGGATAAGGAGGTTGAATCAAGCTTTGCTCAAGAAGGAGCTCCTGAAAGTCCTCCTTCCGCCGCACAAGAACAGGTTATAAGCCTGGTATCTCCAGAGAAAGAAGCAACAGAAGGTGTTTCGATGGGTGCACTCCACTCAGGGTGTCTCCACTATTACAACCGCTGAGGTCCCTTCTATCCCTTATCCCTCTCCTCCTTCCTCCTCACATGACCCAAGCAACCATTCCTTTGGTCGTGTCCTCTCCCCATCTTCTATTATTCCCCCTTCCTCGTCATCCATCTTCTCTTCTCTCACGAGAGCTGTCCCCCACCATTTCTTCTCTCATCTCTCAGCTCCCTTCCTTTCCCATGTCTTCCTCCCCTGCAGTGTCCCTTCCCCCTGTGAGCACTTTCTCGGCCTCCCTCTCGATGCCGCCACCAAGTGTCTCTACCCATTTCCCCTCATCCACTGCAGCTTGCTCCCTCTTCTACCTCTGGTCCCATTCCCTTAAGTCCAGCGTGGATCTCCCAACATCTGAGCCAACAAAAGAGGAAAGTCCCTATCGCACCGATGGACTTCTCCATCATCCCAGCAAAGGGGCTAAGAAGCAAAAGCCCATAACCCACTTCTCTCAGAGTGCATCAGGGGAAAGAGTGATGGAGATTGCATACCCCGATCCTTCAAAGGGTAAAAAGATCTGTCTCCGATAGATTATACAGTGACCCAAGTCACAATGGGAACATCTTCAGAAAGTCTTCAAGGAGAGGCCCTATCTGCAGTGGATGCCCTTTGTAAGAAACTTCAAGAAGCAAAGGAGGAGAAAAGGTTGCTAAAGGAACAAAACAAAAATCTTCTCCACGCCCTGCAGAAAATGGGCAATGCACCTCCTACAACTGCCACGGAAACTCCTGAGGTCCTAAGTCAGGACAAGATAAACAAATATGCCAAAATTGGTGAACAAGGTATGGTAGTTTCCACCTGGAGAGATCAAATCCTCAAAGACAACGAGGAGGTAATAGTCAAGTTCACCGAGTTATATCAGAACATCAATCAAGTGAACAAATATCTCCAGGTGATTGCAGGACCTATCTCCGAGGAGTTGGACCATGCAAGGCTGCAACATGAAACATTCTAGAAAATTCTCAACTGCTCAATCGACGATCTAGTAAAATTTGGCATCTTCAATCACCCTAGGGTACCCAGCAAGATCCTTGCTGCGTTGGATTACCGGGTCAACCAGATGGAGTTCGTCCTGGAAAAGATTGATAAAGTCAAGGAGGAAGCCCTGGATGCAATGCATCAAATGGAAAAAATCATTTTGAGGATGTCTCCAGGCTTGCTTACTCCTTCTTTCACCTTGAGGAAGGTAGATGAAACTATCCGGATCTTCAAAGAGATCCTCTCGCAAGGGTTAGGGCCAGAAGCCACTTTCGACACCGAATGCATCAACAACCTTCTGGCTTGCCGTGATTTTGTGGGGTTCTTGATGGAGGTAGGCAATGATTATTTCAAGCTCCCTGAAAAACTCAGAGATGAGCGGGAGACTGTGAGGTCATCGGTGATCATACAAAGGGTCCTGCTCAGGATCAACTTCAGCCCATGATCAGTAAATTCATGGAATATCAAACTCAGTTCCACATCACCTCTCCCAAACAACAGCAGAAGCAAGATACCCCCTTCCAGCCGTGAGATGATGATGAATAGATCTCTTCCTCTTGGCTTCTCTTTTTGTAAATATATAATAGTATGTTGGTACAAATGATGACCTCATCCTTGTTGCACCATGGGATGTTGTCATCCACTAAGTTGTCCAAAGTCAACATTGACTTTTAGATATTTTGTAGATATTTTGTAAATTAGTTGTTGGTTCCCTTTTTCCTTCTTTCTTCTCCTTCTTCTATATATACTTGGATACTTTTTCATTCAAAGTGTGGACATTTTTAGATGAAAAATAGAAGTGAGAAGAAAAGGCTTTGTACTTTTTGTAATGTAAGAAAACATTAATACAAATATTAAGACTTGTGTCAATATGTGTGTTATGGGCATCCGATCTTTCTTATGTCGATCTATGTGTTTATTCTGTTGGATCTATCTCTACTTTTTTGTCATTTGTTCATTAGTATTGCTTTGTTCGTCTATGCAAGTAGGTTCTGCTCTTTTTACTACCAGCCCAAAACATAGACCCTCTGACCTTTCTACTTTGGAATTCATTTCTTTTCTCCCTTCAGATCCATCTTCCTTCCTTGCCTTCCTTCATTCCTTTCTATTCTTCATTGGAAGCACTACTCTACTGGGATGAGATCCCAAACCCCCTAAAGGCGAATCTTGTAAGACTTGCACAGAGGTTCCCACGGTAGAATAACAATAAACTAGTTTCACTTTGCTGTCTCAAAGAGGGGCTATGCCCTTCACACTGTTGGCTCGTTTATCCATAAATCTACCCAAGCCGACAAATTTTCGACCAACAAAGCTCAATTGAAGAATGAGGATGAGAGAAGAGGAGTGATCGCCATTACAACCTACTTGGAACTAAAGTGCACTTATCGGCTACATATCAGGAGAACCTCCTAGAGTGGCGTGAGGTAAGGATCACAATTTCTATAAGGTTCTCAAGGAGCAACGTGCCCACTATCATCCAAGACTCCCATGGTAAAGAGACCACCTCATTTCATATCCACGTGGGTGAGAAGGCCTAGGTAGGAAGCGCGAAGCATTATCACCTTCCTTATGGGTGCTTAAATTATATTGAACTTTACAAGACTATGTGCACGCAGTATATTCATTCGGATATGTGTTGTCAAACAGTGTAATTAGCAAGATTTGGTGGCTGATCTCATTTAAGATTTTGAGTATAGGAGTACCAAGCCATCAATAGATAGGGCGTTACAAGTGATCAAGCACCTTATAATGGGAGATAGTTTTATGGAAGCACATAGGCTATTGGAATGATTGGGTGAACCTTATTTGGAGATGTGCCTCAATGAAGAGGAATCATCGGAAGTACAGCTTTGAGCACGTGTATATGGAAAAATGAAAAGGAAAGATGGTCTACGTAGTAGATGGAGAAGAAACGGAAACTTTGAATGTTATCCATTCTAAAGGTATGCACTAAGTCATAGATAGTGCTTGATGAGTGAGCACATGCCTACCATGAGCCCTTGAAAACAAATAAGGTTAACACCGGAATGGAGACAAAATCTAAGGAAGCTATCATCGGGACTATTGGTTGGAAAAATAAGTTTCAAAGGTCATTGATCTGCTGCACAAGTTCCAAGATTTTTTCCCTTGTAGGTACCATGAACTCAAAGGTGTTCACCATTCCTTGGGAGAGATGAAGATCAAGTTAAAGGAAGGTGCACACCTTATTCGAAGAGGCCTTATCGCATGAGTCCAAATTTACACGTATGGGTCAAGGAATAAATAGACAAGATGATAGCATCTGGTATCATTGAGGTAGTGGAACAAATAGAATGGATAAGCCCAATGGTTATCATTATCAAGAAGGATGGAAGGATAAGAATGTGTGTTGATTACGGGGATTTGAGTGCATTATGTGTCATCGATCCTTTTCCAACTCCTCCGAAGAAATTTTAGAGGGAGTAGCTAGGCGTGAAGTCTACTCTTTCACGGATGGGTTCTTAGGGTATCACCAAGTTTGGATTGCAAAGAAAGACCAGAGAAAGACAAATTTTGCCACGAAAGGGGAATTTTTTCCTACATAGTTATGCCCTTTGAATTGAAGAATGCGCCTATTGTGTTCTTATGTATCGTGGTACAAACATTTTAGGACTTCATCCATAAGTTTCTTCAAGTTTACCTAGATGACTGAACTATGTATGGACTGGTGAAAGACCATTGTGAAAATTTAAGGCTGATGTTTGAGAGATTTTGGCAATTAAATATATCCATCAACATTAAGAAATGTGTCTTTGGTACTCGTTTGGAACCTTGTTAGGACACATTATATGCAAAGAAGTTACTAGTGGATCCCACCAAAGTTTCAATTATTGTGGGATTAGGGAGCCTATTAGTCAAAACGTAGTGCATGGATTCCTTAAGCATACGCAGATGTTACGAAAAAATTCATCAAGGGTTATGCCAAGATCGTTGCACCCTTGGAGGAATCGCTAAAACATAAGAGTTCATTTCCTTGTGAAGAGGCGCAGTAGAAGGCATTTGACACTTTGAAGGATAGGCTTTTCATGATGCCCATATTATGTTTTCCTTCTTGGGATAAGCCTTTCGATGTGCATGTTGATGCCTCAAGGAAAGCTATGGGAGAAGTACTAGAAAAACCTAGTGAGGGAATTGTTGATCATCCCTTGTGCTTTGTAAGTAGAAATTTTAAACCAACATAACAAAATTACACAACTAATGAGTGAAAAGCATTATCTATGATCTACAAAATGAACAAGTTTAGGAAGTATCTCGTTGGAAACACCATTTATATTCTACACGAGATCACATGGCATTGATGTACATAGTCAACAATCCCGTGTTGCAAGGGTGCATATGTCGTTGGGTCCTATTATGTCAAGAATTTGAGTTCATAGTGGTTGTAAAACTAGGAAATAACAATTCAAAACCCGACCACTTATCTAGGATAAAATCATGGGAGGACATGTAAAGCATTGACGATACCATGTCGACGCATAAATATTTAGGTTGTGGCATAAGCCCTCAGACTTGGAAAATATCATAGTATTCCTAAAAACAGGTGTGGCACCGGAAGGAATGAAGGCTCTTGAGAGAAAGTAGTTAGCAATATGTGTTTCACCCTACATGTTTATTAGTGGAGACTTGTATAAGTTAGGTCATGATGAGGTTCTATGCTGATGCGTATTGGAGCATGAGTGCGTGGTAATTATGGAGGAAGCACATGGTGGGATTGCAGGAGGACACTATGCTAGAAATGCTACCATGCGGAAGATTTTATTAGCAAGGATTTGGTGGGAAACCATCTACAAGGATTGTATTGAGTTTTACAAGACTCGTGACCATTATTAGTGCCTGGAAAACCTTGAAAGAGGGATGAAATTCCTTTTAGTGTAAAATCACAGCACCCCTGGATGCAAGATCGGGCTCTAGGTTGATCACTCAGGCATCCAGTGTGATTGCACAACATGGAAACCTCTCTCTAAGCGTGGGACTTGTGAAACTGAGAGAGGAATCTCCAGAGAAGGCTGGTTCCTACTCCTAAACTACACTTACAAGCTATTCTAGTGCGGAAAGCTAATCTAATCCTAATCTAACAATGCCAAGGAGACAGAGAGAGAGAGAGAGAAAAGGAAAAGAACAAAAGCCTACACTAAAACGGTGATACACCAGAGAAGGAGAATGTTGAACATCTATCAAAACTGCCATGGGACAAAGAGAGGTGAGCAATGGGAAGGATGACGGATGCATCACGGGCCCAAGGATAGATTTCACACGAGAAAATGTCCCAAAACTCCATGAACACAGCTCCGGACCTGCAATGAACATTCAAACATGCACAAATACACCGTAATGAAGAGAGGCAAGAGAAAACAAGCAAAAAATGAGCAAGGATGGATGATGCATCACAAAACACATTTTGTTGCTCCGAAGTTTTCACGAGAACATCATTTCAATAGTAAAAGGAAAAAATGCCATTACGAGCAAGGGAGGAGGTTCAACTCCATTTTCAACCCTAGAGAAGAAAAGAAGGGAGGGCAGAGCAGAAAAGATGAACAACTCGTAATGTCCCCCTTTTGAAAGAAGCCCCTCTGTACAATATATAGGAAGAAAGAGAGAGGGAAGAGAGGAAATTTGAAACTACCACAACCACTTCTAGGTCGCATTTCATCTCATTATGGTAGAAGTGGTGGATCCTGGCAAAACGGCGGGCTGTCTGCTGCATTAAAGCTGGTTGTTGAAGCATCACTTCTGCTTGTTATTTCGCGCCAGAGGTGTTTCTTGATTTTCTCTCTCCAAACTAAACCAAAATGCAAGATTGACCCTAGAATCGTGTAGAGAATTTTACTAGCTTTCCGTTGATATAAAGAACGTGTAAATCCGAGCTCTGGATCGAAAGTTATGGTGATCTGAAGATTTAGGGCAAAAACAGGCCAAAACGTGTTTTAAAATATTTTCCCGCGCTTCGCCACCTGGACAACACGTGGCGGCTGATTGGATGAGAAATTCTCTCTCCTCCACCTTTCCACGGGCTTTCCTTTGAAATTTCCTTGTGGGCCCTAGCCGGGACACGTGGCACTATCCCATTGGTTTGGGCTGACCCTTCAAAACTCGCCCTTTGACTTTTTGACCTTTTCCCTTGTGACACGTGTCATGAATTGATTGGTCTACGGGATTGACAGCTCTTTCGCGCCTTTCGCATCTTTTTGTCCCGGATGTCCCAGTGCTGCCTAGGACAAATTCCTCCGGTTCACCTGATTCGGCCGGTTCGCGTCATGGCCTTTTTTAGGAACCGAGTCATTTCCCGATGTCCCAAAGCGCGCTTAGTGTGAAATTTCTCCTTTTGGCCGATCCGGGTGGTTTGCATACTTCGCGTACTCTTGTCCCGAAATATCCCACTCAGCAGTTAACGACTTTCTTCCTCTTTCGGCCGGATCGGCCTCTCGCGTCCGCCGCGTACTTCTGGCCCGATTGTCCCAAATGCTTAGCGGGCCGCCTGGAGGCTTTTCGGCCGATCCACGCCTAGATGTCCCAAATGTCCCGACTGCCCCTAGGACTAGGACTTAGTCATTTTTTATGATTTTTCCTGGATCAATCTACATGCTTGGAACTGCAAAACTCTGATGCATGTTATCGAAATTTACCCTGGGGGTGAAATTTGGATAACAATTTGGCGACTCAGCGGGGTCATCTGCCTGCTAGATGAAGTTACCAGTTGCCTGAAGCATCCATTGGGCATGGAGTCCTGAGTTGTAACCTGCAACTGATCTGAACTTTGAAAACTTCCCTCTGAGCCACTTGAAACCCATTGAACCTGGAGTGTTCTCACCAAGATGCCACTGAAACGAACTGTGCAAGAGCAGAACCAACAACACCAAAACTATGTACAAAACTGAAAATCATACATGTCCCAAATGGAACATGCAGAGTGTGCACAAGCACTTCTTCTACTGAAAGCAAACCTACCTACTCTACTCTAACTGGAAGCAAAAGCAAGCTAAACAAACCCTGCAATTGGTTGTGAGAAATAGCTTCCCTTTCTCAAAAGTGGCAGCCATGCAATTGATTTGGCACTGATCATGGCTATTTGGATGGATGGAAAATCAACAAGAAGCTGGTATTCCACCCAAATCATCAAGGTATCAGCTGAAGGAAAATTCAATACCTCTTTTAGTTGCTCTGTATTTGGATTGAAGAGGTATGACAGCTGATCCTTGGTACTTTGTAGCTCACCCTCATGCTCAGAAGCAAGCATGACTGGTTGTGACTTCTCCTTTGGCTCCAATGAAGCCAAATACCTGATTGGGCAAGGTCTGATCCTTTGAGTATGCCCATTTCCCTGATTTTCAACTCCAAGAATGGAGTCTTCTTGCGGACCTTCTTGAATGGATGATGTGGAAGAAATGGCGAAATTCCTCTGCCCTTTCTCTTCCTCCAATGAAGGACATGAAAGATTAAAATCTTCCAATCTTGGTTCCAAAGAGCTTCTATAAGATGCAGGTTGCTGCAAATGAATACTCTCCTCCATGACAGCAGGCTCTTGTGTTTGGAAGATGGATGATGAAAGAGAGAATGGTGGAAACTCAACCGGCTCTTCTCCATCAAAACAGTCCTCCAAATCTGACAGATAAACTACCTCATGGCTGTCCTGCTGTAAATGCTCAACTTCCTCCATGGTGTCTTCTTGATCTGTAACTTGACCACCATGGTTTCTTTCTCCCTTCAACATTGAGTTTGAGAGGTCAAACTCCTCTTCAGCACTGGAACTTGGGAGAGGTGAAGTAGAAAGAAGAACTGAAGGTTCTCCTGTAGCCTGGTTTGTGCTCAAAGCTCTTGGATCTGCACTTTTCTCTTCCACAGCTAGATTGTGCTCCTCTTCTTTTGGATTTGGAGCAACTTCTCCTTCCTCTACTGTTTGAAGACAATCTTGCTCTTGATTGAACTCCTCCTCCAGCATGAAGTTTGTCAAGTCAAACTCTTCAATCTGCTGCTCTAGAGGACAAGTTGGGACTGCAAGATCTTCTTCTTCTGCTGCAACAGAATCAGTCCTGACCACCATTTGTTCTCCAACCTTAGCCTCTTCTGTAGGCTTAACCATCAAGGGGATCTTTGTCATCCCAAACTTGGCAGCCCAAACCTTGAAGTCGTCTGTCATTTCTTTTCTGTTGGGCTCCTCTTCTTGCTGTCCTTGATGACTGATTTTTTCAATTTCTTCTTCCCCACATGGAATTGGGAATGCAAGAGGAGGGATGGGTTGTGACTCAACTGATTTGACAATTTTTTGTGGTGGTGGAGGAGGTGAAAACTCTTGTTTCTTTGGAGTGGGAGGTATTTCATTTAGCTCTTGTGGAGGGGATGACTGTTTAGAAGGAAAAAGGAAAGAAGAATTGAGGTGTGTTGGAAGACTGAGAGGTGGAGACATGGGATCAACATTTGGGACAGCAGATGGAGAGTTTAAAATTTGCAAGTCCAAATGAGATGATGCTGCTTGAGTAATGGGAAGAGAAAAACCGGATGATGGTGTAGAACTTACCCATTGACAAGGTTGTTCAACACCGAATGTATAGGCCTCTATTTCTGCTGTCCATTGTGCAAGTTGGGGCAGCATCTTTGTCATGAAGTCCAGCTTCTCTTGAGGGCTGAAGTGTCTTGGAAAAGGGCCTCCCCATGGACAAGGAGTCCTGTAACCGATTCCGAAAGCTCTCATTTGAGTTGTTGCTCTGGACTGCACCATCTTTACCTCCATCTTTTGGATCTTCTCCAACAGACCAGCATCTTGGATCTGATTGTCTTCATTATATGCATACTCTTGCTCTTGGAAAGCTCCATAGCCAAACTGACTTTGGCACAGCTGCTCATATGGGTATGCATACTGATCTTGAATCTGCTCAAAATGCTGATTTGGAGGATTTGTAAAACATGTTGGAGGTGTGATATACTGCTGTTGTTGATGTGAATTCCATGATGGAAATGAAGTCATGATTGCACAACTTCATAGAATGAAAGAAGATGGAAGAGATGGAAGGAAGAATGGATGGAGGATGAATGAAAATGAATGGAAGGGAAGGTCTGCAACTTCAGAGATGGGTTGTTGACCAGATGGAGTCGCCAGATGTGTTTGCAAGTGCCTCCAAAGGCTGAAATCTTCACAGGAACACACCAACCTGCAAAAGATGAAGTGAAAGACCTCTAAGGTCCCACCCGGCGTGCCAAAACTGTTAGTGCAAAATCACAGCACCCCTGGATGTAGATCAGGCTTCTAGGTTGATCACTCAGGCATCCAGTGTGATTGCACAACATGGAAACCTCTCTCCAAGCGTGGGACTTGTGAAACTGAGAGAGGAATCTCTAGAGAAGGCTGGTTCCTACTCCTAAACTACACCCGCCACAAGCTATTCCAGTGCAGGAAAGCTAATCTAATCCTAATCTAACAATGCCAAGGAGACAAAGAGAGAGAGAGAGAGAGAAAGGAAAAGAACAAAAGCCTACACTAAAATGGTGATACACCGAGAGAGGAGAATGTTGAACCTCTATCAAAACTACCATGGGACAAAGAGAGGTGAGAAATGGGAAGGATGGACGGATGCATCACGAGGCCCAAGGATAGATTTCACACGAAAAATGTCCCAAAACTCCATGAACACAGCTCCAACCTGCAATGAACATTCAAACATGCACAAATACCTGCAATGAAGAGAGGCGAGAGAGAAAACAAGCAAAAACGAGCAAGGATGGACAGATGCATCACAAAACACATTTTTGTTGCTCCAGAAGTTTACACAGAACATCATTTCAATAGTAAAAGGCAAAAAATTCCATTACAGAGCAAGGGAGGAGGTTCGAACTCCATTTTCAACCCTAGAGAAGAAAAGAAGGGAGGGCAGAGCAGAAAAGATGAACAACTCGTAATGTCCCCCTTTTGAAAGAAGCCCCTCTGTACAATATATAGGAAGAAAGAGAGAGGGAAGAGAGGAAATTCAAAACTACCACAACCACTTCTAGGTTACATTTCATCTCATTATGGTAGAAGCGGCGGATCCTGGCAAAACGGCGGGCTGTCTGCTGCATTAAAGCTGGTTGTTGAAGCGTCACTTCTGCTTGTTATTTCGCGCCAGAGGTGTTTCTTGATTTTCTCTCTCCAAACTGAACCAAAATGCAAGATTGACCCTAGAATCAGTGTAGAGAATTTTACCAGCTTTCCGTTGATATAAAGAACGTGCAAATCCGAGCTCTGGATCGAAAGTTATGGCGATCTGAAGATTTAGGGCAAAAACAGGCCAAAACGTGTTTTAAAATATTTTCCCGCGCTTCGCCACCTGGACGACACGTGGCAGGCTGATTCGCTGAATAATTCTCTCTCCTCCACCTTTCCGCGGGCTTTCCTTTGAAATTTCCTTGTGGGCCCTAGCCGGGACACGTGGCACTATCCCATTGGTTCGGGCTGACCCTTCAAAACTCGCCCTTTGACTTTTTGACCTTTTCCCTTGTGACACGTGTCATGATTTGATTGGTCTGTGGGCCTGCCGGCTCTTTCACGCCTTTCGCATCTTTTTGTCCCGGATGTCCCAATGTTGCCTCAGGAAAATTCCTCCGATTCGCGTCCTCGCCCTCGGCCCGATGTCCCATTTACTTCCTGCTGATTTTGTTCTCATTTCGGCCGAACCGGCCGGTTCATGTACCTTTGTCCCAGATGTCCCAAAGTAGTTAGTGTGAAAGTTCTCCTTTTCGGCTGATCCGGGTGGTTCACGTACTTCGCGTACTCTTGTCCCGAACTATCCCGCTCAGCAGTTAACGACTTTCTTCCTCTTTCGGCCGGATCGGCCTCTCGCATCTGCCGCGTACTTCTGGCCCGATTGTCCCAAATGCTTAGCGGGCTGCCTGGAGGCTTTTCGGCTGATCCGCGCCTAGATGTCCCAAATGTCCCGACTACCCCTAGGACTAGGACTTAGTCATTTTTTATGATTTTTCCTGGATCAATCTACATGCTTGGAACTACAAAATCGATGCATGTTATCGAAATTTACCCCAGGGGTGAAATTTGGATAACAATTCCCTTGTGACCAATATATAGCATTCAACCATTTGAAAAATGGAAAATCAACTTTAGTACGGCCAATTCGCCATCCACGCAAAGGACCTGGCTCGTAGTATATCATCATTTGTGCTAATTACTTGACACGATGGGTAGAGGAAACACCTACGAAGGATTTTACCACACCACAACTACTATATTTTTAGGTAAAGGACATAAGAAGTCCTTCGATGCTATGGACGCGCGCATAAGAGTCTTCGGTCGGGTTGGATTTTGTGCACTAGAAGATTGTAAAGGGTTTTTCATGCAAGATTAGGTGCGTGGGTAAGGGCACTTAAAGTTTGCTTGGTGGAAAAATCCACTTTTAGTGTCAAATACGGTGGTAAGTGGTATAACATTTAATGCTTTAGAAAGAAGGAAACGTTATAAATACAAGGAAGGAAGTCATTTTTACCTTTCAATTACAAATTAAAAGAAGATCTTGTGAAGTAGGGCATCTAGAGAGAAATTTGTGTGAAGGAAGAAGAATTTGAGAAATTTGCATGTGCAACTAGAGCAGATCTGTGAACCAAAAGGAAGGAGTACACAAACATGAGGAAATATTATGTGAAGAGTACCATCTTGTGGAAGGTTTTCCTAGTTAGGGTTGGCGGCTAGGAATAGAGAAAGAAGGATTCATTCCAGGAGTTGAAGCTTTGGAGCTAGATTTAGAAAAGTATCGAGTAGAGTTAGAATCCCATAGTTGATCCCAACAGAAAATATGGCACCCAAAAAACCAACCATTTCACCAAAGAAAACAAAGGGAAATGGCAAGGGAAAGTAAACCACTGCCATCACAAGCACTAATGAATAATGGTATGCGAAAATGTAGTACCCATATGGGGTATTGCTAGGAAAAGAGTGGGAGTCACACTTGTGAAGGATGGCCATAAGTGATTATAACCATCACATGATCACAAATGAGAAGGAAATGGTATTAGATTTGGTCCATCCAACTAACAAGAGGATGCCAGATGAAATGCCCATTTATAGCGACGAGGTAAAAGTCAAATTGGAGAAGGATGGATTATTGCAACTATATGAGTTTCCTTATTTTGGCAAGCCTAAGTTCATTTATCAATGGTTGATGTCACGCGTGAATGAGGATCAATTTTAATTTGCAAGACACAAGATTCACACAACACCACAACTGGTATCTAAGTTCACAGGCCTTAATTGTGAAGGAGATAACATAGATGATGATTTTGAGTGAAAATGAGGATATCAAGGAGACTGTAGCCACATATGACTACAAGAAAGTGTCACGATACTTGGACATCACCAAAATTCTAGATTTATTTATGAGGATGGCCACACACTTGGTGACCAAGCTCAATGATCAAGAAAAATTGAAATGAATAAACAAGGCATGGCTAAATCTATGGCGGAAGATATAAGAAGGAACCATCTACAACTTTTCCTCTTTCATTGTAGATGAGATTATAAGTATCACACATGAGGGAGAGAAGATACTCTTAGGTAACATCCTCCTCATGATTGTATTTTCAGAGATTAGAGTGCTCAATGGGCCATAAAAGTTTTTTTGGGAGTATTTAGAAGAGTATACCTCACTGTAAAAATGTTTGTGAAATACACTTGTGAAACCATGATGGCCACTCACAAGGCACACTTGGAAAAGTGGTACAAGTGAATGCATGATGCATTTAGAGAAGAATGGAGGATCCCAGAGTAGTTACTAGTGCTTGTGGATGGAGAGGAAGATTTTTCTATGTACCAACACTTTTGCATTGGAAAATTTACATTGACAGATGGGAATATGAGTCCTTGGTGCAAGCTACCCTTCTCCTTCACCACACAATACTTCCAAGCCAGAGTTAATCAATTCAAGGAGGCCAAGAGACTAAGGTTCAACCTTAGTGAGGTAGATATAGACCACTACGAGCTGCACTGGAAGCTTGTCTACCCAAAGAAGCATGCATACGTGGAAAGATATGTCTCCCATGAGATATAGATGATGAAGCCTTTAACGTTTCCGATTGCAGGAAGGACCATAACAAGGGTGTATCTATGCATAAGGCCAAAATTTGAAAAGGGCACTTACTTGGAAAATTATGTCTCCATCCCTGAAGACCCTACAAGAAGGAAGAAGGATATGCCTAGGAAGAGAGAAAGAGAAGAGGTGCAGAAGGCACCAAGTGTTCAAACCACACAAACAAAGTGGCGCACCGAAACACATGCTAAGCCTAGTACTTACATGTAGAGAAAGAAGTCTCCTATCAAGGAGAAGACCCCGAGAAGAAGAGGAGTTGGAGCATGAAGAGACCCTCACCTGTGAGGAATAGCTAAGGAAGACATCACCTATCAAATAAAAAGAAAGAGAAGAATATCATGTACTAGAATCCCCAAAGTAAGGAAGAAGAAGGTGACAAATGAGGAAGATTCAAAAGAGACAAAAAGTCTCGATGCCTACATAAGTGATAAGGAAGATGATGATGAACCTAAAGGATGTGAAGACCACCCAATCTATGAGGTGCATGATTTTGAGGAAGAAGGAGATGATGAGTATAAAAAGAGGATGAGGAGAAGAATGACGAATAACGAGCTCGGGATCAAGGCAAGGGGGTGAGTAGAGAAGTAAATACAAAGGATCAAAGGACCCCAAGCCTCACAAAGGAATAAATAAAAGAGGCCACAAAGAGAGAAGTAGTAGGAAATATCAAGAATTTGGTGCAACAAGAGGTAGAATTCGGTGCGATGAGGTCTTTGAAGGAAGTTGAGGAGGAAAGCATGGGAAAATAATATGGCAAAGCATGGGGGAGATCCTGTTTGGTCATGTAAGCTTTCTAAAAGTTTGTGGCTTGTTGATAAGTGGCTCTAGAATTTTTAAAGTTGAAGGGCATAACACGATAGAAAAAGGTCCCCCAAAGAGTGATAAAAAGGGTTTTATATTGGTATTCTAGTGTGATAAGGATCTGATTATATCCAGAGAAACCATCTATAAGAGACAACATCTCATAGCCTCAATAAGGTCTATAATTTCAACCATGTTGGGAAGGAGAAATTCATTTTTAGGGAAAGAAAGATTTAGATCTCAAAAGTTGGTACAGATGCAAATATTTCCTGAGGGTTTGGAAACAAGTACAATATTAGGAACCCATTGGTGATAGTCGAATGGGGATGATAAAGTTAGGCTGAACGAGGTGTTGTAGATCCTCTTTGAAAAGGAGGAAAACTCAAGGGTACATGTAGCGAAGATTCTGATTAGTGGCTTAGAGTTGGAAAAAGTGAAAATATTATGGAAAACTATGGAAGGGTCTAGGCTTGACATGTTAGCATATGTCTAGGAGAAGGCTTGGCTATGTCAAGAAAGAAAAGTGGAGAAGGATTCAAGCTCACGTGGATCAAGGGATTGACCTATTTTAAGGATGCGAGACTCCCAGGGAGTCCTTATATTGATATTGATAGTTGATTTGTTAAGAAGTGAGGATGTGTCTAGTGGTAAGGAATTATGAATATAGGAATATTATTCCCCCATGTGAGAGAGGATGGCATCTTCATCAATGCATTAAATAACGTAAATGGTAGGGGAGTCTTCCTCTATCATTTCTAGATGTCGAAGAGGGAAGGACCTATATTTTCCATCACACTGATAATTGACCGGTCCCATGGTGATGGTAGAGATTAAAAAAAAGGTAGAGGAGATGAAATGATATCACCCATATCCATGACCTTGTATGATGGAAAAGATGGGGATCAATGTCTATGAGAGAGAAAGATGGTGGAAGAGGGTTTGTAGATTGTTATTTGAATCCTAGTCCAAATTTTTCATGGGTTTTGTAAGATTGATCAATGAAAAGGTCATGCATACCTTGTTTATGATGCCCCATTAAAAATCCTTTTGAGGCATAATGGTAAAGATAGGTATAGGAAAATGACTTCTTATAAAGACATTCAAAGCCATTGGTGTAGAATTTTGTGCGGGGTTGAACATCAATGTGTGAAAAAGGGCGATCAATACCACCATAGATGAGGTTGGTGAAAAAAATGAGGTGATCTAAAGAGAATTATATCCCCAATATTAGGTTGATACATGGGATATTTTTAATTCTATTGAGTCTATTAGGCATGGGAATAATGTTAAGTGTGAGAAGGTGATACTCCTTTAGTGAAAGGAAAACCATCACTTTGTCTAAGGAGTTATCATTAGAGAGCTTAGATGCATAGACGAATGATCTAGTGGAAGCTTCAGAAGGGTATTTTTAGGCATGGGTATGTTGTTGGGTTGATAGGTCATGTTACATTATTTAAGTGGTAGAGTGTCTAAAGGGAGAGTTAGAATTTTCCCCTCATGTTCATATTTGATGCATCAATGAAGGGTGGAAGGAACACAACACATGGCACAAATCCATGGTTGTCCTAGGAGGAAATTATATTGAAACTCCCCTTATACAATATAGAAAAGTTCATGGATGATATTTTTACCAATGTGGATGGGAAGAATAAGTGTTCCTAAGGTAGGAGAAACACCATCATTAAATGTATCAAGAACCATGACCGGTTAGGTGACAATGGAATTAGGGATATTAAGCTGATCAAAAGTGTGGGATGAGATGATGTTAATGCTAGATCCATTGTCAATCATAAAACAATGAATGAAGGTGTCATTGATATGGACCATGATGAAAAGGGGAAGGTCATGTTCCTCTGGTGTAATGTCTAGAATTTCAGTGTAAATCGCCAAAGGATATGGAGGCTAAAGCGGCCAGGAACCAACGAGAGATGCGAAAGGGATGAGACTCATTATTAGGAGTGGGGATGCACTTAAGAGCTTCAATGAGGAATTGTTTATGGTCTGGAGATATTTGGATGAGCTCATAAAGTGACATATTCACCGGGATTGGTAAAGTCATTTCTTAACACTTCGCTCAATAGTACTAGGCCGGGGGTAAATAAGATAGAGAAATTAGGTTTTGATGAGGAAGGTGGTGGAGTAGGCTTGCTAGAGGGAACAAAAATAGTGAATTTGGATTTTGATTGAGTGGGTGATTAGAATTCATGGGGATGGGAATGAGTTGTGACCCAAACAACATCGATATAGAGTGGAGGACATTCTTTGGGAGAAGTCGAGGTTGGAGGTGGAATGACAACATAAGTCTTAGATGAATGAGGGGATTTGGATGTCTTAGTAGATGAAGGTTGGGATGGGGGAGTTGATGTGGTTGATGAAGGAATTTGTTACACTTAGACAAGAATAATATCCTCATCTATAATATTATTAATGATCATTTTAAGATCCCTATAGTGTTTCATGTCATGTATCTTGGTGCATGATGGTATGCACAAATGAGGTTGGAATCAAACCATGAAGGTATTGGGGCATTTGGATCAAATGGTTTGATAGATGAAAGAGTGATTGCAGAAGCTTGGAGTAATTGATGGAAAATTATTATGTAATACCCTATGGGAAAGTTGGAAGATGAGTTGGCTTCAAGAATAGCATATGAATGTAAGCATGGTATGGTTTGAGGTGGGTTCACGGGAGCTATTGACTTCATCTTAGGATTAAAAGAAGAGGAAGATGATTGTATTTTAGTCTTAGTTTTGGTTGGTGGTGATTTGGAGGGTTTGGATTCATATTTAATGGTAGAGAATGTGGATGGTTTGGAAGGGGTTCATGATTTAGGTGAAGTTTTAGGTTACGTTGAGTTGGTTATAATGGGAGTTTTAGAGGAAGGGGGTGGTCCTGAAATGGAAGGATATGATCCTAAGGATGGTGATGTGACACTAAGTTTCTTAGGAGGATAATAAACACTCATTGCTTAGGAATAAATTGCTCTATGAAATAAACACATTGCATACATAGACATAAATAAAAGATTTTGAAATAAACACACAATGCAAAAGTAAACACACTTTGCTTGGAAATAAACACACGGTTGAAAATGTTGTGAAAATATTGCAAGGAAATGAAAATCTAGTCTATAACACACTACGGGACAAGTATACAACAAAGTTCAACTTAAAGAATCAAAAGCATTTACAAAATTAATAGATCTACACTATTTTCTTTAGAAATATAAATACCAATAAAATGAGGATCTTGGTTCTTGGAGGAGTGGGCCCTTGCTCCACCTTGAATCAAGATTTGACAAAGTAATATTCTCTCAAAACAAAGTGGCTATTTTATTGCTGAAATATTTTGTCTTACAAAAACATATGTATCTTTCTATATCTCTATCTCTATGTATCTGTATGTATATATCTTTATTCTAAATCTATCTATATATTTATATATATATATTTCATTCAAAGATGCATTTACAACCATAGTTGTTCTACCGATTCAGATGGAACCGAATAGTGCCCAAAATAGATGTTGAATTTGGAACCTTGTTGGACATATAACTGTTATCTGATAAGTTATCCTGGATCTTCGAGTATGAAGAATCAAAATCTTCTTGATCTTCTCCTATTGAAGGCTCATTGATTTCTCTATCATTGGATGTCATCAAAATAAATAGATTCCCATTGGTTCTGGAACTTTGGAGAAGTTCCAAACTAAAGGGGACTATTCTAGATCTAACCATGAAAGTTCCGGAGCTAAACACAGGAGTTCGAACTAAGTGTTGGAGTTCTGAACTAAGTCTAAAAGTTCTAGAACTAAGTGATAGAGCTCATAAACTATGTGATGGAGTTCGAAACTAAGTCTGGAAGTTCCATAAACTAAGTCCATTATATTGAAGCCAAGGCTCCCAAAAACATGTTGATCACTTCATACTTCATTCTTCTTGATTGATTGTGACCTTTTTTTATTACAAAAACTGAATTTCCACACACTTTGTTAGGAATTACAGAGTTTTTAAATGTTAGAACTAAATTCAACAAAAGATGGACAATTACATCCTAACTTACATTAGATCAAACAAAAGTCACAAAATGTAGTCAAACTTGATAAAAAGGAGAGTAAAATAAGATCATTTATTACACATTAACGAGACATATTTTGGCCTTATCATCTCCCCCATACTTACTTGTTTGTAAGTCCCCTTACAAACTTTACTCTTCAAATCTTGGGTTGTGTATTCTGCATTCCAATTGACTACTCAGGTCAAATGGCTGAAACTAATATCCCAGTGTTTTAGTTCAGAAGTACTATACCCTGATCTTGCTTCTACTTTCCTCTGCCATTCCTCAAATTGAGTGGGATCTTGAGGCTCTCTATTTTTCCATGGAGACATGGGGGTGAGAAGAAGGGAGGCCTTGTTCTCATTCCCATCCATATGCCCCTACATTTTTCATTGACCTGAGGGATTAGTGTACACAAGGCTTTAGCTCTTTCTAGGCTCCATATTAAGTTTGTGGGAGATATCACTTCTCTTCTTCTCAATGCAAACTATGAGAAACTCCCATCTTTTCAAACATCCATCATAAATATCTTCAAAATTTTCTCCTCCTCATAAGAGGTGAAGGCATCAATACTTTTATAAACTAGCCAGATAATGTGCCTTGAACCGACTATCAAAGGCATGGGATCTAAAATGTATAGCAAAGGAAGATGGTTTACCATAGTGAGCCCTCATGCAGAGACCAGATGAACTAGATTTTAATAGATGCTCAGAATCCTCTCTTTCCATGCAATCTGATTTTGAAGAACAAAACAAATGCATTCAGTTGGCTTTCCCCTACATACAAATTGATCATGAAGCTTGTGTTCTTTTCCAACATAAGATTGCAGAGATAGAATTCATAGAGAATATTTTTTTGCTCTACACTAGCTGAGGAATAGGTTGTCATGAACTCAGATTCATCTTTTATTTCATGTGGAAGGCCACATGTAATTCTTGATAGCTTTCCAAATGAATAAATTGTTCTTCCAAAAAGACATTGTATGTAGGAGAAGGTCTCCTGCATGTGAGTAACTTTTCACTCATTATGCAAACCATTTGTATTTTTACAAGACATTTAAATTTGTCTTCTTCCTCTTTGTAGAATTTTTCTTCCCATTTCTTCCTTTCTTTCTTCTCTTCTTCCATCTTGTTTCTCAGGTCCTCATTTGATGTTTTAAATTCATTAAGTTCCCTACAGGTATCATCCCACAACTGCTTGAGTGGCCAGTAAGTCAGTTCAGTTCATGTGCAGATATTGTTGACATAGCACTTGGTCTTCTAGAAAATTGACATTCTTCTTCTTTTTCCATCATCTATTGTTTGACCATTGTCAATTCTTCAGTCCTATTTGTGAGCTGATTTGTTAGTTTCTCAATGAGCATTTCCCTTGTTCTAACTTGAGTTTGAGGAAGTTTAATTCCTCATCCTTCTCTCTGATGATGAGTTCTTCTCTAGAAAAAAACAGAGTCTATTTTAAGTGTTGTTTTTCCTCCTTTTCTAAAGTTCATTGGGAAATGAGCATTCCTCTTCTACCAAAGGGGATTTCCCTTTCCATTTCCAAGATGCCAATTCCTCTTCTTCATGTGACAGTGTTGTTGATTCACCCAACTCTTGAAAATCATGTTCTTCAAATCTTTCATCTTCTTCTCCACCTCAGTTTGGCTTGGTCTAGGAGGAGTCATGGCCATGCTACCCAAAATATCAACAACTTCTTTTTCCAACCCATCATGTTCTTCCATCTCCTCTGGAATTTCCCTAGACCTCTTATGAACTCTTCTTCTTTGAGGAGCTTCAAAATGTCTAGAAATGGGTTTCCTCCTAGAGCTTCTTCTAACTTTCACTTCATGCTCTAGCTTAGGTGAACTATCACTATTAGAGACAGAATATTAGTTCTCTTAGTACTATTGTAGAGGAAGGAGTTTCTTTGACAGGCACAGTAGGTTCTAGCTTTAATCCTTCTTCCAGATCTCCTTCTTTTTGGTACATTACCCCCACCTATTTCCTTCTTTTCCTCTGCAGGGGCATCAATCTCCAAATTACTTGTAGGAGAAAAAGGGGTTGGTATTCCCCTCCTGATAATATCAGGGTTTTTCTTAAACTTGTTAAGAAAACTTTTCCCATATTTCTTCTCCATTTTTCTTTGAAAGAAAATGGTGTTGGCATACCAAATGGATTAACCCATGATGTCTGATTGTTCCAACTCCCCAGGAATACCTCTGAGCCATTGTCTGGATGGAGTCAAAAAGGAATCCTGGAAGATTTACTATATATTCTAGTTTTGAATTCCCATACCTAAGATATATTAACATCTTAAGGACTTCTCTTCCCATAGTCCCAAATTGACCATCACAAGTTAAATACTTAACTACCCAAAATGCTACCCTGTCAAAGGGTTTGGGAAAGCTTGCCTTCTGACCCCCTTTATGATTTTCTTGGTGTTATAGATATATTGGGGCTCAGATTCCCCCTCTTGTATCAAGGTTTCCACTAGATCTTTAAGGGTTCCCTTGATAGATTTGGGACATGCACAATTGGTATTCTAGACACATTACTCATTGTATTGATAATAAAAGGAATTACAATGCTTTTAACTTTAGTTCTGGATTCTTCTAAATTTACAATGAATTCCCTTACCAATTCATCATTGTACCTCGAGAAATTTTTTTAGGAACTCCAGCCACCTTGTTTGTCCAAAAATGGCTTGCCACTTCTTCATCTACAAGAAGTTGGTATCATCCTCTGGATCTGACTTCTTTTTAATCCCCATGGAAAAGAGGATGATTCAAATTCTTCTTTCTTCAAATTTAGAATTAGCTACAGAACTACTAGATTTAGCTTGTGGAACTATTGTGTTTAGCTATGGAACTTGTTGTGTTTATCTATGAAATTGATGGGTTTAGCTGTAGAATTCAAATACAATTCTTCTTTCTTCTTTGAAATTCTTCTACAACTACTTCTCAACTTCATTTATTCCACCCAAATGATAGCTAATTATAAATACACCACCACTTTCTTATTCCATCAACATCACCCTCATGATTACTTGCTTTTAATCATAATGCACAATAAATGACTCATCATACTACAACTTTTAAATCAAGTCTAATCACACATGTGAACTTTTAATTTAACCTTTAATAAGTTCAAGACATAATTACCATCCTTTGCTGATGTAATCCCTCCTTTGATGACTCATCATTCCTAAAAGTGAAAAAGGAAAAATGGTTAGAAAAGACAGCTTGGAATTCAAACAAATTCTTTTTATTTTGCATTAGCCATTTATTGAGGAGACCAACCACCATTGTTGGTTTTCAATTGATCTTTGAGAGATTTTTTTTTTTGGGGAAGAGAATGCCATTTACTTGGTTTTCATTCCTTCCCTTTTTTATTTTTTTTTTATTTTTTTTTTTTTTTTTTTTTTGGGGGAAGAGAACACCATTTTCTAGTTTTCATTCTCTTCCCTTTATTTTGGATCCATGCATCTAATTATTTGATCATTTTGGAAGAACTGGGTTCTTCCATATGATCAAATTCTTTGTCTGCTTCAATCTACTTCAAGAATTCATCCCTAGTAGGAGGCTTCCTATAAATTTTTAGCCTATGTCCATTGACCAAAAGTGTCCTTCTACTGCCATCAATGGGAAGTAGCTGAATAGATCCATTGTCAAATATCTTCTCAATCTGATAGGGTCCTAACCATCTGGTTCTCAACTTGCCCTTGAATTGTTGGTACTTGGAATCAAACAGTAATGCCCAATCTCCTACCTTGAATTGTCCTTTTCTTGATATGTGTGTCATGCCACTGCTTCCTTTGATCTTGGATTATCTCTGTCTATTGAAGTGCTTCCATTCTCAACTCATCCAATTCATTGAGTTGAAGAATTCTTTCCTTTTGTGTTGCATCCAACTCAATACCCACTTTAGTTGTTGTCCTCAATGTTTGTAGTTCAAATTCAATAGGTAACAAGGGATTTTTCCCATAGACTAACTCATATGGTGAAAACCTTGTTGTAGTCTTCCAAGTTGTATTATAAGCCCAAACAACCTCAGGTAGTCTCTTTACCCAATCTCTTCTTCCTACTTCAACTTGTTTTGGTAAGGATGTTTTCCAATTCTCTGTTTGTTACTTCTACTTGTCCATTTGATTGTGGGTGATAGGGAGATGACTTCCTATGATTGATCTGATAGTACATTGTGAAGGCCTGGATCATATTAGACATGAACTATGGCCCCTGATCTGAAACTATACTCCTTGGTGCACCAAACTTCATCATAATTTGTGCCAAAGGAAATCAACAACTACTTCTTTAGTGGCATTTGTTAAAGCCTGCACCTCTTCCCACTTTGTCACATAATCAGTACACACAAGAATGTGCTCCTTTCCTTGTGAAGGAGGACTAAAGGGACCAAAAAATCCAGCCCCCACCTTTCAAATGGTTCAATCACTACTTGAGGTTGCAGAGGCATTTCACTGGTAAAGGTTGGTTGTCCCATCCTTTGACAGGGATCACACCACTTGATATATCTCTTCACATATTTATACAGAGATGGCCAATAATAGCCAGTGCCAAGTATCTTGTGAGTTGTTTATTTTTACTAAAAGTGTCCTCCACTTGGTTCATCATGACATGCCCTGAGTATGTCAAATATTTCATCTTCTCTCACACACCTACACGTAAAAACCAAATCAGGACCACATTTAAACAACATTCCATTTAACCATTTAAATTGTGCACTTGGTTTTGATCAACTTCTTCATTTGTTTCTTAGTGAAAGAAGGAGGAAAACTTCCTGTTGCAAGATAATTTTCCATATCAACAAACCATGGTATCATAGCTGAAATAGAAAACAATTGTTCATCTGAAAGTTGTCCTTAACTAGATCTTTCTCCCCTATAGTGGTCAATCTTGACAAGAAATCAACTACCACATTAGATTTTCCTAGATTATCTACTATGGTAATATCAAATTCTTGTAAAAGTAATAACCATCTAATTATCCTACCTCCAACCACTGGTTTGTTCATTAAGTATCTAATTGTTGAGTGATCTATATGTACAAATATTTTGTACCCTATAATATAATGTCTGAATTTATTAATTGCATAGATCACAACAAGAAATTATTTTTTAGTGGTAGTGTAATTTCTTTCAGTGGGAGTAATATTTTTACTAAGGTAGTAAATAGCATACATTTTCCCTTCTTCATCTTTCTATCCCAAAACTACACCTATTGAGTTATTTGAGGCATCTGTTTGGATGTGAAAAGGTTTCTCCCAATTAGGTCCTCTCAATATTGGGGTAGTGATTAATTTTTCTTTAATTTCTTCAAAAGCATGTTGACACTTTTCATCCCAACAAAATTCACAATCCTTGGTAAGTAAACTAAACATGGGGGCAAAAATTTTACTAAAATCCTTAATAAAACACCTATAGTATCCAACATGCCCTAAAAATGACTTGATATCTGTGGGGTTTGAGGAACAGGTAAGTCTAAAATAATCCTGATTTTGTCTTGGTCAACCTGAATTCCTCTTTTTGAAATGTGGTGTCCTAATACAATCCCCTCATCAACCATCATTAAACATTTCTCATGACTAAGAGACAAATGGTGTTTCTCACATCTTGTTAGTACTCTATCCAAATTCTTCAAAGCATCATCAAATGTGTCTCCATGTATAGTAAAGTCATCCATGTATACCTCTACACAATCATTTGTTAGGTCTACAAAAATTGCTAATACAACTCTTTGGAAGGTTGTTGGAGCATTACATAGTCCAAATGGAAATACCCTATAGGAAAAGGTACCCCATGGACAAGTAAAGGTAGTTTTATCTTGATCCTCAATAAACTTCTGATTTGATTATATCCACTAAAGCCATCCAGGAAGGAAAAGTATTGTTTACCTGCAAGGTTGTCCAAAACTTGATCTATGAATGGTAAGGGAAAATAATCTCTCAGTGTGGCTTTGTTCAGCTCCCTATAATCAACAAAATTCTCCATTTTCCATTCTTTTTTAGGCACAATTACAAGAGGAGACACCCACTAACTATCTAAGATAGGGTAGATAAAACCTACTTGTAATAGTTTTTCAATTTCTTGCTTGACTATGTCCCTTAAGGCTGGATTAATCCTTCTCTGAGGTTTCCTAACTAGTTTAATGTTTTCAGTATAGATGTGATGGGTGAAAATACTTGGATGGATTCCTTTCATGTCTTTATAGTCCCAAGAAAAATCTCTAGTATGATCTTTCAGAACATCAAACAATTTAGCTTCTTCATCATTCTTCACCATTATTAATGTTCAAAATTTTACCCGGTTGAATCTCAACATGTTTGGTTCCAATGTGTGATGAACTGATTTGTTGAAAGGGTTCCATTAAGGTGTTTAGTGGACATGGATGTGGTAATAACATATGATATGTAGCAACATCTCCAAAATTCCCTTGAGAAAGAATACTGACAAAGGACAGTAGGAAGAGTTATGATACTTATCTTGTTGTCGGTCAAACTCCTCATCACTTGTTGTTTTCCAAAAATTCCTCACCATTTCTGATATCTTTGAAACTGAAACTACTAATTCCATAGCTATTTCTTCTCCCCCAGAGAAATCTCATTCCTCCAGAGTGAAATTATTTGCATTTGCATGGGATTGTTGTTGTTGTGGTTCCGGAGATAAGTCCAAGGTTCGAACTAAATGTGATGGTTCGAACTAAATCACGATGGTTCCAACTAAGTCCAGGTTCCAACTAAGTCCATAGGTTCCGAACTATCCCAATTGTTCCAAGGACAGTTGGTGTTCATTCAATGGTTGATTAATCATATCTTCCATCTCCCATACATGATCCTGCAATGTTATCATAGCCAAAGAAGAATATTTTTTTGTTTATTAGTGTCAGGATCATCAACCCATAATTGTTCTTGATTATCAATAAAAGGTCATGCAGAGGGATATAAGGAAATTTTCTTAGAATTCTTACCATTTGAGATAGTCATATCACTGATCTGCAATCAATTAAGGAAACAACTTATAGCTAACCATGGTCTACCCAAAATAATGGGATAACCAAGTGTTTTACCTTTTGGCTGCAATATAAGGAAGTCCACTGGATATTCCCATGACTCCACCATAACTACCACATCTTCAATAACTCCTTCTAGTTTTTCTACAGACTGGTCTGCCATCTACAATATGGTGTTAGTAGGTTGGATACCTGTTAATGGTAATGTTTTCAAAGTGTCCACTATCATCACATTTATAGCTGCTCCCAAATCAACCAAAACATTATGTATATCTTTATTCCCTATAGAGACAAAAATAACAGGGCTACCAGGATCTCCATATTTGGGAAGTAAGAGTTTTCCTGCTAATAAATCAACAAGTTTCCCATCTACCTTAATAGTCCTGGGGTATTGCTTCTTCCTTCTAGGTCTTTTTAAACATAACATTTTGATTAACTTGTTCAACTCTAGGAATGTCCTTGATTGCTTGTAACAATGGTATTTCAATATTTAATTTCCTCAACTCCTGCACCAACTCAGATTCCTTGGTCCCTATAACTTCTTTAAATCTCTCTGGAAATGGAGTTTCAGTAGAGTTTTTATCTGGCTCCTTATCTTTTTCTTTTTCATCTTTCTTGGGAACAACCACACTAGGGGTTTCAGTTTCTTCTATCATTTAATTATAACAGGTGGACTACTAATTAATTTTCTAGATCTAGTTTGAATATCTTTACAATCCATGGCATTTAGATCCACTAGTTTTTCTTGTTCTTCCCCATAGACAAGAGTTGTTTGTTTGTTTCTAGGGATTAGCAACTGGTTGTGTTGGTATTTGTGTTTGAACCACATTTTTGGTTTGTGAATTTTGTGTTGGGGAACCCATTATGGCTTGTTGATTCTGATTGGGATATGTCCTTCCTTGAGCATAATTATTAGGGCTCCACCTAGGTTGTGACCAAGCATTTAAGTTACCTTGACCAAACCATGGTTGTTGGTGTCCTTGGGCATACCAAGATTGTCTGACCAATCCTAAGGATTCCATGTTGGTTGAGGGACCCAAGGTGGTTGTCCCCAACTTTGTGGTACTATTTGAGCTACCCATGGCATCATCCAGGGGTTAGGAACTGACCTGGGCATGAACTTCCCCTGGCTAGGTTGTCTCTGGAAAAAATTTACTTCTTCTGATGTGGATGGAGTGCTGGTTTGTTTAAGATGATTTTTAATAAATGGAAGAAGAGAACAAGCATTACTCTCATGGTCCCTAGATTCATAGATAAGACACATTTCTTTTTTTATCCAGAGGACAATCTCTTATTGCATGCTTCTTCCTACATCTAGGACAATACATAGCTAATGGTTCAGTTTTAGCATTTTCTTTAGCTTGCAATCCATCCATGGTGGAGGTTAATTGAACTAGAATGTCTATTTTAAAGTTTTCCAGTTCATCCATCAGTTTGTTCATATCTGGGTTCAAACTTTTAACTATTTTTCCTTTCCTAGGTCCACCCCTTGTTCTTGAATAGCTTCTACAAATGTCTTTAATATCATTCATTCTTAATTGATCAATGTTTCCACCTCCCATTAAATCAAGGGCTTCCCTAGATTCATCATCCAAACCTTTAAGAAAAATGGTTTTTCTTAACTCTTCTTGTAGTACAAATCCACATCTTTTACTTACAAAGAGGAATCTGTCTAAATAATCTTCCATATTCTCATCCTCCTCCTACTTGATTTTGAAAAATTCTTCCTTCATGTTCCTCCCTCTACAGTAGTCTTGATACTTGTCTAGGAAGGAAATTTCCATTTGTGCCCAAGTGGTAATAGAATTAGATGTTAATCCCATAAACCACCTCATTGTTGCATCCTTCAGGGTAGATGGAAACAACTTGAGCTTCTGATTATCTATTTTGTAATCATAAGTCTGACACAATACTTTAAATTCAAATAGAAATTGGTCAGGATCTTCAGATGACATTCCTCTAAATGTGGGTAAATGTGCAGGTGAAATATTCTTCATAGGTGTATCATCATCATCCAACTGAATTGGATAAGTAAAGGTCCTATCAGGTTCTCTTTCATCTTCTCATGCCATTTTTGTAGTACCTTCTAGACTTTTCTCCCAATCAATGTGGTATGTGATCTACTTTGGGAAGGTGAAAAGTCAGGAGTAGGAGGTTGACTACTCAATTGTGAATCAAAACTTTCTCTAAATGGGTCTTGGGATATAATCCTCTTTCTAAAGGTTCCACTTCCTTCTGGTGACTGATCCAAGAATTCCAAAGGTGGCAATTCTGCTTCTTGTCTAATGGGGACAATGGTGCTTCTAATTCTTGGTCAACTTCCTTATTTGATTGAGAAGATGCTGATGATTCTTGTTCAGATATTTTTGGGAGAAATCTACCCTTGAGTCTCTTGGTCTACTCATAAATTTTATGATGACGTAGGGAAGATTCTTCAATTACTAGATGTATGATTTTTTCTCTTGTTGACACCTAATTAGACAATTCTAACTAGTGGTCCCCAGAAAAATGGTGCCAAAAATGATGGGTGTCATTATTCCCTTCATTTAATCAACTCTTTGTTGATGTCATATTCAAACCAGGGGTGTGTCTAAAGCTATATGCAACAAGAAAATCCTAGTGATCTAGTAATTGACTGTAGGTATTTGTTATTTTATTTTCTAGGGGTTTTTTAGCGTGTCCTTAGGATTCCATGGCCAAAGCCTTATTATCTCTATGTTGTAAGAAACTTGCTGAAATAAACACTCATTGTTGGAATGAATTGTTGAAATAAACACACATACAAAAATAAATAGATTGCTGAAATAAACACACAATGCAAAAATAAACACACTTTTCTTGAAATAAACACACAGTTGAAAATGTTGTGAAAATATTGCAAGGAAATAAAATCTAGTCTATAACACCTGCAGGGACAAGTATACAACATAGTTTCAACTTAAAGAATCAAAAGCATTTACAGAATTAACAGATCTACACTATTTTCTTTAGAAATATAAATACCAATAAAATGAGGATCCTGGTTCTTGGAGGAGTGGGCCCTTGCTCCACCTTGAATCAGGATTTGACAAAGTAATATTCTCTCAAAATGAAGTGGCTATTTTATTGCTGAAATATTATGAAAAAATGTTTTGTATCTTTCAAAACTATGTATTTGTATCTTATCTCTATCTCTATCTATCTATAGTATTTATATATATATATATATATATATATATAATATATATATATATATATATATTTATATATATATTTTCATTTCAAAGATGCATTTATGGCCATAGTTGTTCTACCATTTAGATGGAACCGAATAGTATGCCCAAAATAGATGTTGAATTTGGAACCTTGTTGGACTGTATAATTGTCTGATAAGTTATCCCTGGATCTTTGAGTATGAAGAATCAAAATATTCTGATCTTCTCCTGATTGAAAGGCTCATTGATTTCTCTATCATTGGATGTCATCAAAATAAATAGATTCCCATTGGTTCCGAGAACTTTGGAGAAGTTTTGGAACTAAAGGGGACTGTTCTAGATCTAACCGTGAAAGTTCGAGCTAAATGCAAGAGTTCCAGAACTAAGTGTTGGAGTTCCAAAACTAAGTCTGGAGTTCTGGAACTAAGTGATGGAGTTCTAGAAGAAATAAGTTCCAAAAACTAAGTGATATAAAATATGTGATGGAGTTCTAGAACCCGAGCTCCATAAGTTCCATAACTAAGCCGATTGCCAAGGCTCCCAAAACATGCTAATCACTTCATACTTCATTCTTCCGAGCTCATAAACTATGTGATGGAGTTCATCCTAACTTACATTAGGTCAAACTAAGTTCATCAAACTTGATAAAAAGAGAGTAAAAGCAGGATCATTTATTGCACATAACGAGACATATTTTTTCCTTATCGGTGGTAGAAGAATAATTTATAGGTATTGAATGGGAATTTCCCAAAATGATTCATGTTGATATAGGTCTAATTCATACTTTAATTGGGTGTAGTTGTGTTAAGATTAAAATGACTGTTTTTGTTTGACAAAAAGGATGAATTTCCACACACTTTGTTAGGAATTAATTTTTATTGTATTTGGGGGTAGATGTAACAAGTGTCGTAGAACAATTATAGATGGTGGTCCGCCATTAACTTGTCAAAAACTAAACTGTAAGATTCTCCAAGAGGGGTATAATTAGGGGCCATTCTAGGAGATTTTTGTGTAGGCTCTATGTGAGGGCTGGATGTGGATGAGGACTTAACCATGGTGGAATTGGCAGTACTTTTGGATTTATCACCATGTGTGGAGGATTTAGTGAACTCATTTTTGGGTTTGTTTGATCTAAGCTTAAGGTGGCCTTTCTCAAGGGCGCGAAGTTCAAGTTTACTGAGCCATAGTAAATTCCTCTTCAAAGGTTTGAAAAGATTGAATTTGAATATTTGAAGAGATGTTCTTCACATAAGAATGTGATAATATTTCAATAAGATCAGTTTGTGGAAGGGGAAATGATAGTTGGTTAATGATGTTGCACCATCGTGCAAAAAAATATGTGATAGATTCATCATCATACTATCAAATAACATAAAGGTTGGTGATGGTGATATTACGCGTAATGTTGATAAAAAATGTTTAAGAAATAATTGCACAAGTTGAGTGAATGAGAATAGTAAGTGTTGTGGGATGTTTTATATTGTTGTCATGAAAATGTGCAGCGAGGAAATTAGAAGTTTCAAGCACGACAACTATACCCCTTTGCAGAAATTTTCATGTTTCATCATTCCTAGGAACCCCGTGTCAAATCCGTCGATCTGGTCACCCCCTATTAGATGTAAAATTTCTCCCCTAGGTGATTTATGAAAGTCTATTCATTCCTCCTAGGTGATTTTAGGGAGTTATGAAAAGATTTTATCTTAAAGCGATTGGGAAGGCTATCGGTGGCCTTCCCGGACTAGATCAACCCCTAGAGCAAAATGAAAGGGAAAAATTAAACAAGGAGGTGAATTAAATACCTTAGAACATCATGGGAATAATTTTGGAAGGTTTAGGGAAGTTTTGAAAGACTTGGAGCAGATCGAGTAAAAGTAGGGTTCATAAGCCTAGGAAGTACATCGGCCTAAAACAAGCTGTTTGGCTTTAAAAGAAGATTCGAGAGCTCCAAATGGAGTTATAAGTACAAAAAAACATATACTAAAATAGGATTCTAATACCTATATGATGGTGAAATAATATTTTCACAAAACCTTGGTGCATACAATTATAAGGTAGTTTTTATTAGGCACAAGTGGAGTCTCAAATCACAAATCAGATTTTCAAAGATCATATGTTTGAATAAATACATGATACCCCAACCATTGGATTCAATATGTCATTTCTAGTTAGGATCATATAAAATTTCAACAATAAATTCCACTTTGAAAGCTCAAGTTTTTATCATCACAAGTTGCTCTCTCAAAGGCGATTCAAGACTTGGTCATTTTTTTGGAGGACACGTGTCACACCGGAGATTGACGTGACAGATTTCATGTCCCCAAAGTCCCTAATTTCAGGTACACCAACCTTGGAAAAATTCTCCCAGCCATTATGTGACGTTTGGGACCCTCACGTGACCTTCAAACTTGATAGTTCAGCCCCTAGGTGCATTTTTGAGCATCCATTCCCTACCATCCGATCAAGCACCATGTGTCAGCTCCAAGACCACCATGGAAATTTATGTCCCTCACGTCCCTAAGGTTAGGGAAATAAAATGTGAATTTTTTCATAGCCCATATGGGGATTCTTGTTGTCATCCATGTGACTAAGTTTCAACTCTTAGTGCTTTAAAGCATTTTTTCTCACCTTCATTCCCTATCGACGAATCACCACCATGTGTTTTCCTCTTTACCACCATGGAATTTGATTTCCATCACATCCCTAAGGTCAAGGACATAAAAAATCTAAAATTTTGTGCAAGATTCTCCCTCCATGTATTCAAAATTTAAAAAATCTAACTGTCGCTCAGTGCTTCTAATGCTTCAAGCTACTTCCACTCCCGTGCATAGACAATCTTCATCCTTCCTCTATAACCTCTCTTCATCATTCCTCCACTGCTGAAAATAAAAAATAGACCTGCCACATAGTTAATTCCATTCACTCTAATAAATCATTTAGGTCCCGAGAAGGAAAATTGGACAAACATAAAAGTAGAAGCACAAAACGAAGAAGGAGAAAATAGACGAACTCCATGGCCATGAAACGAAAAAAGTCGAAGAAATATCCCAAACAGATGATGTGTAAATAACCATATATTAATTTATGTTCATTCCTCTACCTAAGGCCACCAATAATACACATTCAAACTCTCCTTGTGCAATGTGAGCATCAATGACAAAGAAATCCCACTTCGGCTCAACTAAGAAAAAGTTCAATTTCCCTTAAGATCAAACCGTTATGCAAAATGAAGTAGAATTGCACTTGAAACATCGGAAGAGAAAAAACACATCAATTTTTTTTTTTTTTTTTTTTGAAGAAAGAGGAGAAAATTAGACCTACAATTTTGAGGTCCATTAATGTCTTCTGCATCCATAAGTATTGTCAGTCCAAATTAAAAGTTTAAAACTCTCCTAGAATCTTGAGCGGACGGGACTGAAATTTCGAGAGGGGCGATATTGGCAAAAACCCATATAAAAATTTCGTTGCACGTCAATTTGACCTCCAAAAGACAAATTTCTAAAAATAACAGGTCTATTACATAGGTATTTCCATTTCAGGAAAGTCATCAATAGAAGAACCTCTAAAGGAGACGAAGACATTGGAGGTGCACTACAACCAAGAATTCACTAGAATAGACATTTTTGAACTTACTAAAAATAGAAAATGGGCCCACAAGTGCTTGCTAAAAATAGAAAGTTGATCTAGAAGGAATGAGGAATGCACGCAGAGAAAGAGGAAAACATAGCCGCAACATCTAGTTGAAGATCGGGGACTTGATTTTTCAGACTTACTAAAAATAGTAAGTTGTTCTTTCTGGGCTAAACATGAATTCAAAGTCAATGGGTCAAAACACAACCCTTCACCTATGAGTATGATGTGGAAGACAAAAATGTCTTGTACATGGATGTAAATGATCTTAAGACTTGCATGGCCTCCAAGGACTACAGGAGGATTGAGGACCAGATATTCACAAGTGGTTTATTCACCACTTTGAAGGAAACCTAGTGTCATTACTGATTCTCGAGTTAGTCCTAGCCTACTCTTTCCAATAAGAGCCCAAGACACAAACCATTTGAGCTGAAAATGGTACAAAAATGGGGGTCATCAGCCCTAGGACCATTTAACTCTCTCTACGAATCTGGCTCCCTTGACATGGTCATCATCTCAAAGGATAGGGCCGTGCACAATTGGGAAACAATGAACTCATATATCCAGGAGTAGCACTTGGCTCATGGTTGAAAACAAGAAGAAATCCTTTCAGTATGCCCAAGAATCTTCCAAGGTGTGAGTTTTGAGAAGGGTATTCTGATGTCATCACTCTCCTTAGTAGAGTTATGGGTGAAGAAAACATGATAGACTTTGAGAATTGGATGGGCCTTTTCATTCTCGACATTTACGAGAAGGAAAGTAGAGAATTGACTAGGGGCAGATCATCAGTGAAAATATCCATCTGTAACTACTCCAAGTTCCCATGACAAGGAAGTTCCACATGACTTCTTACCTAGTCTATCTCCTTACAAGATCGAGATCATTCAAAGGATTGGCTCTCACGCAGAACATTATTTCCAAGGTGCTTACATTCAAGAAACTTCCATAGTTGGTAATGGAGGAGAGAAATAGGAATTTCACTCACGTGAACGATGCATTCACCATGTATGTGGTCTAAATCTTAGAAGGGGATCTTGAAGCTAGGATGTCACCAAAAGTGACATCCTTGGTCAAGGAATACAACTCATACTTCATACAATTCTTAACCTTCTCATACATATGAGTCACCTGGCTTTGAAAAAGCTCCGCCAAGATCGCCTAAGTACCTCGGTGAAAATATTGTATTATTCGTGCTTTACAGGCAGAGATCACTCAAGTGAATAACAAGCTCAAAATAAGGAGAAAGAAGTTGATTTCATTACCTATATCTCTAGGGGTGTTCACATGCAAAATCTCAAATGATGCATCTCACCGGAGGCAACTTTCACACATCTGAATTTGCATTCCCACATCGTCAGTGCCCAACTTTGACATCCGAGAAGATCACGAATTGTTCTATGCCCTAGAACTGCAACATGAACCATAAGTCGAGGACTACTAGGCCAATTTTATTGAAGAGTTCAAGGTGTGTGAAGGACCACATGAGGATGATGATTAGTGAGATGAAGAAATTCAAGTTCTCTTGGTATGAAGACATCTTTCATGATGATGGGATAGAGATTTATGATCTTAAGTACACAACAACAATGAAGATGTCCCCAATGCCCCAAATCAACTAGCATGTTCATGAATTAGGAAATATATTGGAGAGGACTAAACATTGGTGAGCAAAACAAGGAACTAGTTTCAAAAGAAGATAACTATGATCATCCAATCATGAGGAATTTATCCAAGCCAGAAGAAAACTTCACATCATTCATCTTCAAAAGTGGTGGAGGTGACTTCCAACTCTAAACACTCTAGAGCGAGTTCAAAAAGGAAGGCCATGGAATTGGAAACTCGTCCCCATGATAAGACACCCAAGAAAGTCAAGGAAGAATAAGGTTCATTAGCATCATTGCAGGAGAAAAATGTGATCTCGTGTGCAAATAGGAAATCCAGATTAGATGAAAAGGTGAATGATGAATACATGGTTAATGATCCAATATTCAAACCACTAAAATAGGTCTCTCCTCTTGTTGACACCAATGCCCCTCTCATTAAGGACTTGCCTCCCTCTTCATAACAAATAATGTTTGATGCACCCATCGTTGATCCCGAATCCTGCGAGATGTTTTCATGGATGCGGAAATGGTCATCCCTAACACTTTCGCACTGTGTCAACAAGTAGCATCCCCGACCTATCGGTGATTATCTCATTGGATAAAGGGAAAATTTAAAGAAATATTACACACACAACATCACGATTCTACGGTGGGGAGACAAGTAACTTGATACATTGAAGTAGCTTGGCCAAAATTAATCAAGCTAGTAGATGAGATGACACTTTGGATGAATATGAGATGAGTATGATCCAATTGGGACCAACTACCCATGAGGGATATTTGTACATATATCAATAATCTTCTACTCACATGGTGTCAAGGAATAAATAATATAAAGAGAAGATTGAGGTACTAGAGGAACAAGTACAAACTCTTTCAGCTTATGTGCAACATATGGTGGAACCAAGCACTATGAAACTTCTATTGAGAAAGTGGCACCCATAAATAGATTCGATCTATAATTCATTAGAAGAACACATGATTTCACAACACGGGGGTGAGAAAACAATGAATGGATTGACTCAATCTCTGAAAAGGGAATCCATCTTTCCAAGAGGCAGTCAAAGCTCTTTACATACATGAGTGCCACATCCAATGAGCGTGAGCACTCACAGAGGATGTGGGGAAATAAATAGATTATTGGGAACCTCTGGGACTAGTAGTGAGTGAGGTGAGAAACACCCATCATCAAGAGTTGATCAACAAGAAGGTTTTCAAAAATCCTACAGAAGACTTGACATGTGTTTGGGCAAGGGCCTTGGAAATAAGATTTGAAGCAATCTATCGGGATTTCATAGAAATAGAGGAGAAAGAAGAACAAAAATACAAGCCATGGGATAGTATAAATCAGAAATTTCATAAACTTGAGTACCCGCAATGATTGAACACACAAATTTTTATGAGTTAATATTCCCTTTCGAATAATATGTCAAGAAAGGGTGGGAAACCCATTTTCCTTCGCTAAGGACACTCTTGACTTATTCTTAGAGATCTCGAGCCTCCATCACACTTATCACAAAAAAACATTCATTCTAGTTCGGGAAGTACAATGGAATCAATAGTGTAATTAATGGATGGACAAAACCTTGAGCTACATTCGAATCCCTCATGCCGATAAAGTAGAACTAGCAGTGGCCCATTTCAACCAGGAGCTTGAATAGATAGAAGCCTTCTCGGGATCACAAAGCGGAGAGCAATCGGAGAGTGGAGCCAAGTCCACTACTGATAACTCATCCTTCAAAGATAATTCTTATTCTTCTTCCTCTTATTTCTTTCTCTCTTCTCTTCTCATATAACATTCTCTCTCTTCAATGTTATTTTTACGTTGAGGTTTGCACTTTTTAATATGAATTAAGTGACTTTAGAAATACAATGTAACTTTAAGTCACCTTGCTATTATAAAAGGGACTTAAATATTTAAATTGGAATATGAATAGTCTTAAGACATATTAAGATATTCCAAAGGTCACCGGGAAGATGAAGAGTTGCCTCTTCTTCTATAAATTGTAACAAGCTCCTCATTTTAGCTTCTTCTAAAAACTTTTCTGAATTTTTCTTCTTATATGTTGGAGTTGTTTTTGTGAATTCATGAGATAGATATCCTTGTGAAGAGAGAAAGAAATAACAAGTTTCTTTCATTTCTCCTACTAAAAAATGTTTCTTAATTCCCACACTATGTAAAAATTCATCTTGAGCTTCAATAAAGGAAGAAGGAATTTTAGCCTCTTTGATTGAGGAGTTTATTGTTACATTGTGTTTATTAATCTTTATTTATTCTTGTTTCGTTTTGTAGATTTGTTTTCTTCTAAAATACAAGTGCATGTAATGAAAATTCTAGCTAGTGTGTGCAAGTCTCGATTTTCTACTTGCAACATTAGTTTCTCCTTTCTAAATATTCTCACTCCCCTTTCTCACCTTCGTAGAAAATTATTCCCTTGTAGATACCTACAAGAATTTTCCGTAGGGTTAGTGGAGTGCCCCTGTTGGATCCCCACCAAATGCCACCAGGATAAAACTCACAATTTACTCGTGCATGCATGTATGGTAGCTACACTAGTTAAGTAGAGGGACTTAGAATCCCAAAGCATTGGTAAGATAACCACCAATTTTTCCCTGACAAATTTTCTCACCAACAGTTTTTGGCACCCATCGTGGGGCAGATTTAGTAGCATCTGCACTGAATATGACCACAAGCTTTGGAAAATACAAAAAAATTAGAAAATTCAAAATTCAAAAAAGGTAACATTTACGGAATTTGAATAGCTATATGAACCACATGTTTGTAAACCATGGCTATTCCAAGAAATCTTCGTATTGAAAGAACTAAATTTCTCTTCTAAATATAAGAAGATATTGCTTTAGATTTGAGAGAAGCTATCTGGCACAATAGGCAAAGTGTCAACCACTACTTCATTGCCACGAGAATTATTGACCTTGAAGAAGAACGCACCGCTGAATTGGGGAGGCAAAGACAAATTCCAGCACCACAAAGAAGAGCATAGATTTCCAAGATGGAAGATAGAAGATACACCTAGCAACAGAGACATGGAGGACAACCGACCCCATCTTTGAAGAACTTCAAAGAAGACAAGAGCTGTTTGGAATTCGAGGCCTCCCTTTCATGAAGAAAATAGTCACATTGGGAAATTGACTATTTCTAATCCTTTGGATGGTGAATTTCCATACATCAATGAGAACCTTGAAGATTTCACCGACGAGAGAAAAAGAAGAATTTAGAGAAAGAGAAGCAAGAGCAAAAGAGGAAATAAGAGCTCAACTCAAAGAAATTGAAATACTTCAAGCTGAGGCAGATGAAAGAGAAGCAATAGAAGCCACAACCTTAACAAGGTTGGAAGCTAGAAATAGAAATAGAATGGGGGATCATGAGCATGATCATGATCGTGAGGCCCGTAGGCCTAATGTACCATGGGGAGGAAACACCAGTCCACTTTCTCTTACTCAACCACTCCATGAGCTACCAAGAGGCTCAAGAAAAAACTTCCAAAATTCAAAGGGATGGTTCTCAACCCCAAGAATATGTAGCAGCATTTATCACCTCTTTACTGTGTATTGGGCATTGAGGAAAAATGTGTTAGTCTTCTTTTTGTGGATTCACTTCAAGAAAAGCTTGTTGAATGGTTCTGCTATGCTACCCCCAAGCTTCGTCACCTATTGTGAATATATAAGAAGTGCATTTCAACACGGTTTAAGACCGGGGAGAGCTAATCAAGATCTCTTTGTTCAATTGGTACAATTGAAGAAAGAAACCTCTGAATCAATGAGGGACTTCATAACAAGATATAATAGAGTGATAAGAAGAATCCCCAAATATGTGGTGCCTCCCGAAAAAATAATATGAAGAGATTATTAATCGGTGATTTTCCATCGAATTAGGTTTCTTCCTTAGAATAACCCAAATAAGAACATTAAGGAAGCCCAATACCATGTGATGGAGATTGATAATGATCTAATCATGTCGATAAAAGTGAAAGGCCCAAATGGAAAGTAAAAAGGCTGGAATTCAAGCTCATTCACCATGGACCTAATGTTCCAAAAAAATCACAAATGACTTGGTTGCTTTGAAGAAACAACTATCCCAGATCACAATGCGGAACACTCCAAGGAAGCCAACAATAGACCAAGGATTTCCCCACCTCCTCACTGGCTTGCTCTTGAAGCACCACCCAGGTTTTTTAGTGGTGAATATTTGTAATATGGAGAATATTCCATTTTTGAAACTTTAAAAAGGTGAATTTTTAAGCGCAGTCGATGACCTATTCACCTAAAAATTACAGTTTAATTTTTTTAGGGGTCGGGTTCGCCTACCCCTGAAAACTATCCCCTATATAATATAATATAATTTTCTAGGTAGAACACTACTTACTCATTCATACCAACTAGGGGTATATGTATTATCAAGTACAGTAAATGTGTGATTGGAGGGTGGAGGCTATAGACACGTAAAAGAGAGTTTGTTGACGTGCAATAGGAGGGTGGAGGCTGCAGACACGTGATAGAGATTTTGTTGATGCATGACATGGAGAGTTTGTGTACACTTGACATGAGTGCGGAGGTAGTAGATGCATGAAAAATATTTTTTAACGTGTGACACGAGAGAATTTGTTGATGTGTGACCAGAGGGCGGAGGTCGTAGATGTGTGATAGAAGATTTACTATTATGCAACAACAAACTTGTTGTCACATGACAACAAACCTCCTCGGTCGTGAATCAACAATGTTGTTATCATGTGATAAAAAGTTTTTGTCACATAATAACAACATTGTTGATGCGCTACATGAGGTTTGTTGTCATGTGACAACAGGTTTGTTATCACATGATAAATAGAAATCTCTTATTGCGTGTCTGTAGCCTTTTTGTCACACCATTTGAAAATCAGGAAAAAAATTTGCATATAACCCCCAAAAAAATCACCTTCCCATGGAACCGGTTCGGGATATTCACTAGGTATTTTCCACCTCTAATTTCCAAGAGGTATCTTAAAATGAACCACCGCATCGACAGATAAATTTCATTGTGACATCGGCGAACTAGAGCAGAAGCGAAATCAAGAACTTGAAGAAGAAAATGCGGAGGACTATGAAAAATATCTTGAGGTCAAGGAAGTTGATGGTGATACACACACTTTCCTAATTAAGTACATTGATGATGAAGATGAGGATGATGAAGAAGCTCTAGTTTTATCATGTGTAATTTTCACTCATGAAAGGATCCAAGAAAGGTGCTTCATCCTCAACGGTTGTGGTACGGAAAATAAGAAGAAAGAATATTCTCCTGTGGAGGTCCCACAAAATAAAATCATCAGCAGAGGATCACCATTACCACCTTCTATGGAGTCAGCTAAAGAAAAAGTAGATCCACTAGTTAGCAAGGATCATGTTGCCATACCAAGTAAGTCATATAATCCTTCTCCCATCTCAAAGGTTACTAAGAATAATTATCCTTCAAATGTTGTTCCTATAAAAACATCTAAGGTGCCATCAAAACCTACATCCCCATCTCCTTCCAAGCTAGTTACTACACCCTTGAAGGAAAATTCAACACCCAAAACATAAAAACCTTTTCCATATAAATCTTCCATCATTCTTGGAACCTCTTACTTGCCTACATAAACCCATTTGATTTTGTGGAACAAGCAAGTAGAACTAAAGTCCAGCTCTTAGAAATAGAATACCTACAAACTCATCTTGCCAAATTTGATAGGTTAATTGATGTAGTTTGTGGTGGTAACTCTCTAACCTCAGTCCAAGTTCCAAATGCTTACTCCCCACACCATCCACACAACCTTCTAAAACATGCTAGGCCTCATTTCTTCCAAAAAACAAGGTTGAACCTTTTACCTGTCACTTCACTTTAAAGGCTTCCAACTAAATAATTATATCATAGATTCCAGAGCCTCGAGATAATGTGATTCTCGTAAAAGTTGCAAATTCTCTTGGCCTCACCCCGACCTAGGAAAATGGAACCTGCTATTCAATGGAATCGAAATAAGTGCCACTTTGGTGGAAGAATCAAAGATGCATAGGTAGCATTAGCTTATTTTCGAGACAAAAAGGTGTTTCTAACCATCCTAGTGGCGGACATCCCAACATCCTTTGGCATGCTATTGAGCCAAAGTTTTTGCAGAGACTTGGGTGGAGAAATAAAAATGGATTGGTCATCTGTAACTATTCCAATGAAAGGCAAGATGAAGAAGTTACTTCCAGTAAGAAAGATGAAGTTCACAAGTACAAAAGTCCGATGATCCAAAGGCAAAGATTATTTTTCAAGATAATAGGCTAGGAAACTATTTCCTCACATCAAATAAATATGAGATTTTTTCACTTCTTATGGAAGGGGAAGAAGATAAAGTTTGACAATGGTATTTGATGGTAGTCATTCTAGTGCAGGTTCAAGAGTGGGTGTGGTGTTGTACTCTCCTTCTAATGAATTGTACCCATTTGCCTACAAGCTGCAATTTGATAATACAAATAACATGGCGGAGTATGAATCTCTCCTCTTAGGCATGGGCATGGCTAAAGACATGGGAATAAAGAAGCTAAAATGTCAAGGTGATGCAAAAGTGATAGTAAAAAAATTCTGACAACAATATCATGTGAAAAATCCAAGACTCGGCATTATAGAAACAGAGTATGGGACTACATTGAATCTTTTGATGCATTTTCCATTGAATCTATCCCAAGAGAAAAGAACGAAAAGGTTGATTCTCTTCCATTATCGGCTTCCTAGTGACACCTCATCCTTCTCTTGGTAAAGACAAGGTGACAATAGAAATGGTATTCGTGCCTAGTGTACCGATAATGAAAATCATTGGAAAGTATTTAATGATGATAACCAAATTCTAGAATTTTTGGAACAAAGGGATAATTTCAATAATATCTTCTTTGAAGGAGGTGAATATACACACAGAGAAGAAATTTCAAAGAAGAGAAAGAAGAAATTGAAGGGGTTGATGAAGGAGTGATCAAATTTAAAGGAAATAAGATTCCCAAAGGCCTGGTTTCTCTCGAAAGACCTCTTTGATAAACATGATAGATTCATTCAAGACAAAGAAAACAATCTCCCGGTGCCCAAAAGATTTTGATAAGGAAAAAAATTAGCACCCCAAAGGAGCTAAGGATGGTCAATATTGGAAAAGGTTGCTTGCTTGAGGAGAAGAGAAGGTTTGTTTACGTTACTCAAGAAATATTCAGATGTTTTGGCCTTTACTCTTATGATGAACTCAAATCCTTCCAAGCTGAAGGAAATTCATCACTCAATTCCTTTTAAGAAGGATGCTAATTCATTCAGGAAAAATAAAGGCCATATAACCCAAAGATTGTTGATACCATCAAGGAGGAGGTAATGAAGATGCTCAATAAAATAATCATCTTTCCCATCCACCATTCAACATGGGTGGATAACATTGTGTTAGTGTGGATGAAGAATGGAAAAATAAGAATATGTGTAGATTTCAAACCTTTGAACCGGACATCATCGAAGGAAAATTATCCTCTTCCTATCATGTACCATATTCTACAAGCATTCATCGGAGCTGAAATTATTTCATTGCTTGGTGGATTCTCAAGATATAATCAAATCAAAGTGGCAAAGGAGGAGCACACCAAAATAACCTTCACAACTCCATGTGATACTTTTACCTACACCGAATGCCCTTTCACCTATTCAATGCGGGAGCTACATTTCAAAGAGCAATGGATTTTGCATTCAAATATCTAAAACATTGCATTGTCATATATCTTGATGATCTCACGGTGTTTTCAAAGAAGAGGGGAGATCATATTCATCACTTAGAACAAGTACTTACAAGGTGTAGAAAACATGGCATATCACTAAATCCAAAAAGTGAATTTTTGGAGTCACGGAAGGTAAGTTACTGGGGCACATTGTGAAAAAACATGGAGCACACATTGATCCTAAGAGAGTATGATCCATTCAAGCATTATCTCTACCCACAAGCAAGAAAGGAGTTCATTCATTCTTTGGAAAGGTGAATTTTCTTCGTCACTTTGTTCTAGAATTTTCTGAATTAACAAAGCACATCACCACCATGATGAAACCACATGAAAAATTCAAATGGAACAATGAAGGGAAAAAAAAATTTGAATATATAAAAAAATCCATCGCCAAGGCTCTGAATCTTGTGTCTCTAGATTTTAACAAAGAATTCATCATGTATTGTTATGCATTAGAACATACCCTCTTTGTTGTTCTTGTTCAGAAGAATGATGAAGGTGTGGAAGCACCCATTGCTTTCATGAGTTATCCATTGAAAAATCATGAACTAAACTACAACCAATTGGAGAAGCATGCCTATGCAGTGGTTAAGGCTGTAAAAATTTCAGGTTTTACATCCTTAACTCTCATACGGTGGTGATAGTCCTCGGAAGTGCAATCAAGTTCATATCAACACAACAAGATCCTGGAGCTAAAAGAGGAAATTAGATTGCGAAGACTCAAGAATATTACTTGGATATTTGACCCTCCAATCTGGTGAGGGGGAATGGTTTGTGTAGGTTGATTGTTGAAGATGAAACACTCAAATCTCAATATAGTGAAGAAAATTGTGCTTTCTCAACATTTTCCAAAAAAAACCCTAGGTTCTCTTTGTAACCACTACTGATGAGTGGTATGTTGATATTTCCTGTTACTTAACTTATGGAGAATGCCCTCCTCATCTTGATTACAAGAAAAGGAGAAAACTCAAACTAAAGCCAACAATTTTTAATATAGAATCATGTGCTTTACAAAATAGGTCTGGATGGATGCTTCCTCAAAGTAGATAAAGAGCAACAAGAAATTTTTCTTAAAGCATACCAAGACCAAACATGTGGTGGAAATTTTTCAGCGATGGTCATTGCACACAAGATCCTCCAAGGAAGGTATTATTGGCCCACCCTCTTTGCAGACACTCAAGATTGGGTTTCCAAATGTGAAGCATGCCAACAATTTGTTGGGAGACCACAACTTACTGCACTTACCACTTAATCTAGTTGTTGTTATTGAAGAACCATTTCAGTAGTGGGGGCTAGATTTCATTGGTGTTCTGAATCCTCACTCAAGTGCGGGAAAACCTATGTGCTCACGGTGATAGATTACTTCACAAAATGGGTGGAGGCCATTCGACCAAGCAAGCCAACACCAAAACAATATGCAACTTCATCAAGGAGAATATCATAGTACATTTTGGAGTACCACAGAATATTGTAGCAGATAACACTACCTATTTCTCTTCAAGGGAGTTGACCAAGTTTTTCTATGGCTACAAAATCTCTCTATCTCATTCATTTGACTACTATCCACAGGGAATGGATAGGCTAAATCAAGCAACAAGAACATTGTGACCATTTTCTGCAAGCTTGTAGATGAGAACCAAAGGAATTGGTACAAAAAGTTGTATGATGCATTGTGGGCAGACATGATCACTCCCAAGAAGGCAATAGGTATATCACCATTCCAACTATTATATGGAGTCGAAGAATAAATTCCTTTCACGATCGAGATGTCAACTCTCAATTTTCTACAAGGAATAGAAGATGGTCAGTATAAGGATTCCATTGACAAGAGGATTCTCTTTCTTGAGAAGCTAGAAGAAAATCGACTCTTAGTGGTGGACTATATTAAAGAAAACCAAATAAAGTAAAGAATTTTTTTATAAGCAAGCCAAGGTGAGAGAATTCAAAGTTGGAAACTTCATCTTGCTATGGGATAAGAGAAGGGAACCAAAAATCAGCCATGGAAATTTTGATTCGTTATGGCTCGACCCATTCAATATTCACAAAATTTGTGGTGAGACTTCTTTTCTACTCTCATATTTAGATGGAACGCCGCTGAATTGGAATTACCTTATAGTGGGAAATACCTAAAATATTATCATCGGTGAAATCGGGTTATCCCCCACCTTGTACCATACGTGATTTCTAGGTGTGTTTCCCCTTTTTTTGTGGTATGTTTCCTTTACCGTTGTTTTTTGTGTGTGTGTGCGTGTTTCCTTCTTCCATTATTTCTTTCTCAAAGTTGTACATGACTCTATAAATCCCAATGGATAAGGCATTAGTCAATGAATTATATGGTCTAAAATTGAGATTCTAGATTCCCATGTCATGTCTTCACTATGCTCAGTCCATGTCATGTCCCCAAGCTAGAGCCAACTATTTTCGTGCAAATGTGTAATAGGGAAATTGGAAGTTTCCAAGCATGAAAACTATACCCTTATGCTGAATTTTTCATGTTTTATCATTCCTAGGCACCCTAGGTCAAATCCATCAGTCTGGTCACCCCTATTTGATTTCAAATTGGTCCCCTAGGTGATTTAGGAAAGTCTATTCATTCCCCTAGGTGATTTTAGGAGTTCTGAAAAGATGTTATCTTCTAGCGAAGATTATGGGAAGGGCTATCGCTAGCCTTCCTAAGAATGGATCAACCCCCTTGAGTGGAAATGGAAGGTCCAAATTAAACATGGAGGTGAATTGAAGACCTTAGAACATCATGGAAATAATTTTGGAAGGTTTAGGGAATTTTGAAAGACTTGGAGCGTCTTACCGAGTAAAAGTAGGGTTCATAAGCCTAGTGCAATACACGGCCTAAAAAAATTGGGCTTTAGAAGAAGATTTCGAGAGCTCCATATGGAGTTATAAGTAAAAAAAATATATCAAGAAAGAGGATTCCAAGACCTACATGATGGTGAAATAATATTTTTCACAACACCTTAGCGCATAGGATTTGCGAGACAGCTTTTTATCAGTACAAAGTGGAGTCTCAAATCATAAATATAATTTTTAGAATCGAGATGGTTGAATCAAGACATGAAAACCACACCATTGTATTTTAAAATTCATTTATAGGCATGATCATATAACATTTCACCAATAAATTCTCTTAGAAGATTAAGTTATCATCATCCCAAGTTTCCCTCTCGAAAGGCGCTCAGGACTTAGTCATTTTTGGGAGGACACTGTCACACCAGGTCCCTGTGGGAATCATGTCCCTAAATTCCCTAAGTTTAGGTACACAAACCTTGGAAAAATTCACCCAACCCCATCTGACCTCTAGGACTTATGTGACCTCCGAGACTTATGTGACCTCCAAACTTGACATTCCAAACTTCGCCACCACCAGCATTTTGGAGCATCCATTCCTAATGTCGATCAAGCGCCACGTGTCAGCTCCAGGACCACCATGGAAATTTATTTCCCTCATGTCCCTGAGGTTTAGGACATAAAACATGAAAAAATTTGCCCATCCCCTATGGGGAGTCTTGTGGTCATCCATGTGACCGACTTTCACGCTCCCAGGTGCTTTAAAGTAGTTTTCTCACCTTCATTCCCTATCGTCTGATCACCACCATGTGTTTTCCTCTTGACCACCATGGAATATGATGTCCCTCATGTCCCTAAGGTCATGTACATCAAACATGGAAAATTATGCCAAAGGTTATCCTTCCATGTGTTCAAAATTTAAAAAATCTAACTCACACTCTTTAGTGCTTCAAGATGGTTCCACTCTCATGCATGCACACAATCTTCATCCTTCCTCTCTGTAACTTCTATCCATCATTCCTACATTGCTGAAAATCAAACCATACCTACCAAAGAGGTAATTCCCTTCACTCCATGAAAGCATGCAGATCCCAAAAGGAAAATTGGAGCAAACACAAAAGGAGAAGCACAAAATGAAGAAGGAGAAAATAGAGAGAACTCCATGGCCACAAAACAAAAATTTGAAGAAATATCCCAAAAAGATGTGTGAAATAACCATCCATATATTTATGTTCATTCCTCTACCCAAGGCCTTCAAGAAGACACCTTCAAAATATCCTCTCGTACAAAAGATCATCCACGATGAAGAAATCCCACTTCGCCACAATGAAGAAAAAGTTCAATTTCATCAAACCATTAAGTGAAATGAGGTATAATTTCACGTGAAGCATCAAAAAGAAAACAAACATAAAAAATATAAATTTTTTTACAAATGGAGGAGAAAACCAGACCTAAAATATTGAGGTCCATTAATGGCTTCCACATCCGGAAGCACCTTTGCGAAGTCTAGATAATTAAAAGTTTAAAATCTACTAATTTTTAAGCGAGTGGGCCTAAAATTTTAGAGGGAAATATTTGGCAAAAAACCATATCAAAAAATTTCATTGCACATCAATCTAACCTCCAGAATCTAAATTTCTAAAAATAGAAAGTCTACTACATAGGGATTGTTATTTTGGGAAAGTCATCAATAGAAGAACTGCGAAGGAGTCGAAGACATTGGAGGTGCACTAAAGTGAGAATTCACCGTAGAATAGACATTTTTGGAAATTAATAAAAATATTAAGTGGGCCCATGAGCACCTGATAAAAATAGAAAGTTGATCTAGAAATAATGAATAACAAAGGGAGAAAGAGGAAAACATGGCCACAACACCTAGTTGAAGATCGGGGATTTGACTTTTCACACTTAATATAAATAGTAAGTTGTTCTTCTGGGATAAACATGCATTCGAAGTGGACGGGTCAAAATATGACATAGCCCTTTTCCTAAAAGTATGATGTGGAAGAAAACTTTGTGTTGTACATGGACTTGAATGATCTTAAGAATCGCATGGCCTCCAAGGACCAGAAGGAGGATTGAAGACTAGATATTCATAAGTGGCTTGTTCACCACTATAGGACACCCAATGTCTGTGCAAAGTCTCGAGTTAGTCCTAGCCTAATCTTTCCACTATGAGCTTGAGACACAAACCATCCGAGTTGAAAATGGTACAACAATGGTGGTCATCAGCCCTAGGACCATTTCACTCTCTCTATAGATACCGACATCCCCCAACATGGTCATCATCTCAAAGGATAGGTCCGTGCATGATTGGGAAACAATGGATTCATATGTCCAAGGAGTAGCACTCTCGGATCATGGTTGAAAACAAGAAGAAAGCCTTTAAATATGCCTAATAATCTTCCAAGTTGTGAGTTTCGAGAAGGGTATTCTAATTTCATCACTATCCTCAGTAGAGTTATGGGCGAAGCAAGCACGAGAGACTTCCAAGATTGGATGGGCCTTTTCATTCTGACATTGACAAAAGGAAAGTAGAGAATTGACTAGGGAAAATCATTAGCAATAATTTCCATCTACAACATCTCCAAGCTCCCATGATAAGGAAGTTCCACATGAATTATTACATAGTCTATCTCCTTTCAAGCTCAAGATCATTTAAAGGATTGGCTCTCATGCAGAAAATTGTTGCCAAGGTACCTACATTCGAGAAACTTCCATAATGGAGGAGAGACACGGGCATTTCACTCATGTGAAAAATGTGTTCACCTTATATGTGTCTAAATATTAGAAGGGGATCTCAAGCTATGATGTCACCAAAATGGCATCCCCGATTAAGGAATACATCTCATACTTCATACAATTCTTAACCTTCTCCTACATATGAGTCACTAGCTTTGACCAAGCTCCACTGAGACTACCTAAGTACCTCAGTGACTAGATTGTATTGTTTGAGCTTTATAGGAAGATCACTCAAGTGAATAAAAATATCAAAAGAAGGAGAAATAATTTGATTTCATTCCCTATATCTCTAGGGATGTTCATGTGCAAAATCTCAAATGATGCATCTCACCCGAGACCACTTTTGCACATCCTGTCTTTGCATTCCTACATCTCCATGCCCAACTTTGAAATCCGAGAAGATCCCAAATCATTCTATGTCCCATAACTACAACATTAGCCACAAGTCAAGGATTATTAGGCCAACTATATTGATGAGTTCGAGGTGCGTATGAGAAGGACCACATGAGGATGACGATCGGTGAGATGAAGAAATTTAAATTCTCTTGGTATGAAGACATCTTGCATGATGATGGTATAGAGATGTATGATCCCGAGTACATAGTAGTGAATATTTCCCCAATTCCCCAAATCAAATGGCATGTTCATGAATCAAGAGATATATTGGAGTGGAATGAAAAGGTGGTGAGGAAAATGAGGAACTGGTTTCAAAAGAAAAGAACTTGGTATGAAGACATCTTGCATGATGATGGGATAGAGATGTACGATCCTCGAGTACGTAGTAGTGAATATTTCCCCAAATCCCCAAATCAAATGGCATGTTCATGAATCAGAGATATATTGGAGTGGAATGAAAAGGTGGTGAGGAAAATGAGGAACTGGTTTCAAAAGAAGAGAACTATGATCATCTAGTCATGTCGAATTCATCCAAGCTAGAAGCAAGCTTTTCATCATTCATCTTCAAAATTGGTGGAGGTGACTTCCAACTTTAAAAATCTAGAGAGAGTTCAAAAAGGAAGGCCATGGAATAGGAATCTTCTCACCATGAGAATACACCCAAGAAAGTCGGGAAAAAGAAGGTTCATTGGCATCATCATAGGAGGAAGATGTGATCTTAGTAATGAAAACAGAAATCTAGTAGTAAATGCAAACGTGAATGATGAGTACATGGTTCACGATCTAGTATTCAAACCACTACAAGAGGTCTCACCTCTTGTCGACACCAACATCCCTCTCATTCAAGAATTTTCTCCCCCTTCGATTAAATAATGGTTGATGAACCCATCGTTGAGCCTAAATCCTACAAGATGTTTCCATGGATGCCGAAATGGACATCCCTAACACTTACACTATACAACAAGTAGAAACCCATGACCTATCAATGATTATCTCATTGGTTAAAGGAAAAAGGCCAAGAAATATCACACACACACCATCACAATTCTACAAAGTGGGAAATAGGTAATTGGTACATCAAAGTATCTTTGCCAAAATTAATCAAGCCAGTGGATGATATGACACCGAATGACTATGAGATAAGCACGATCTAATTGAGACTAGCTACCTATTAGGGAGATTTGCACATATATCAACAATATTCTACCAAAGATGGTGTAAAGGAATAAATAATTTAAAGAGAATATTGAGGTATTAGAGGAACAATTATGAACTCTTTAAACTTATGTGCAACATCTAGTGGAACCAAGCACTATGACACTTCTTATTGAGAAAGTGGTGCCCATCAAGAGCTTCGATATAGAATCCATCGAAGAACACACGATATCACAACGTAGGGGGGTGAGAAAACAATGAATGAATCAACTCAATCTATGAAAAATGGAAGCCATCACTCCAAGAGGTAGTCAAGCTCTTTGCATACATGTACTCCATGGCTAATATAATGCAAGAACTCAAAGAGGATGTGGAGAAAGAAAGAGATTACTGGGAACCTCTAGGACCAGTAGTGAATGAGATGAGCAACACCCATCATCAGGAGTTGATCGACAAGAAGGTTTTTGAAAATCATGAAGAAGACTTAACATGTTTATGGAAGAGGGCCTTGACAATCAGATTTTAAGAAATCAATCGGGATTTCACAGAGCTAGAGGAGAAAGAAGAACAAACATACAAGCTGTAGGATAGTATAAATCGGAAAGTTTAGAAACTTGGAGTACCTACAATGAGTGAACACACAACTACTGATGATTTGATCAGCCCTTTTAAAGAATATGTCAAGAAAGGGGTGGGGCAACCCATTTTCATTCACTAAGGATACTCTTGACTTCTTCTCGGAGATCCTAGCCTCCATTGCACTTATAGCAGAAAATAATTCATCATGGTTCAGAAGTGCAAGGAAATCAATAGTGTAATCAATGGATAGATTGAAACCTTGAGCTACATTCACATCCCTCATGTTGACAAAGTAGAACTTGTAACGGTTTGTTTCAACCAAGAGATTGAAAATACAAAACCTTCTCAGATCACAAAGCAGAGAGCGATCGGAGAGTGGAGCCAAGTCCACTACAAGTAACTCATCCTTTAGAATAATTCTTATTCTTCTTCCTCTTATTTCTTTCTCTCTCTTCTCTTCTCATACAACATTCTCTCTCTTCAATGTTATTTTTTATGTTGAGGTTTGCACTTTTAATATGAATTAAGTGACTTTAGAAATACAATGTAACTTTAATTCACCTTGCTATTATAAAAGGGACTTAAATATTTAAATTAGAATATGAACAATCTTAAGTCATATTAAGGTATTCAAAAGTCATTGAGAAGATGAAGAGTTTCCTCTTCTTCTATAAATTGTAACAAGCTCCTCATTTGAGCTTCTTCTAAAAAGTATTCTAAATTTTTCTTCTTAGATGTTGGAGCTATTTTTTTGAATTCATGAGAGAGATATCCTTATGAAGTGAGCAAGAGATAGTAAGTTTCTTCCATTTCTCCTACTAAAAATTATCTTCTACTTCCCACACTATGTACAAATTCAGATTCAGCTTCAATAAAGGAAGAAATAATTTTAGCCTCTTTGATTGAGGAGTTTATTGGTACTTTGTGTTTATTAAGCTCTATTTAGTCTTGTTGCTATATTTTTTTCATATTTGTTTTCTTTTGAAATACAAAGTGCATGTAATGAAACTTCTGGCTAGTGTGTGCAAGTCTCTGATTTTCTACTTGCAACATTAGTTTCTCCTTTCTAAATATTCTCACTCCCTTTTCTTGCCTTTGTAGAAAAATCTTCCCTTGCACGATACCTACAAGCATTTGCTGCATGGTCAGTGGAGTGCCCTGTTGGAACCCCACCGAAAGGCCACCAGGATAAAACTCACAATTTACTCATGCATGCACATATGGTAGCTGCATTGGTTAAGTAGGAGACTTATAATCCCAGAGCATTGGCAAGATAACCACCAATTTTTCCACAAAAAATTCTTACCAACATATACCAATACAATTTACGATTGACAAATGACATGGGAAATGTGTGAAGCATGAGATCTTGATCATGGGTGATAAGGTATCATGTATGTCTAAAATATCATAGATGTTGTTGGGGATCCTCCTTACTATTAAACTTGGAGAACTTTGGAAATTCCCAATGAGGAGGATATGGTTTCACGGGGACGGATGGGTTGATGGGTTCGTTGTAGATTTGTTCATATGAAAATATGGTCTTAGATCCCAAAGTTACGGCTTCAAGATTAGCCATTCTACTCAATAATTCTTGTAAGGGATCATTATATGGTTGAGATGTTGAAGGATGAGTTTGAGATGAATATGAGGTGGATGGGTTAGGTTGATGGTATGTTTGCTAAGTTTGAGGATGTGTTGGTGTTGGTGGAAGTGATTAAAAGGGGAATATAACTAATTGGTTTTTATTGAATAGGTTGGATAAAACTTGATGTTGAGATATGGGAACATGGTAAGATTGGTTTGATTGGTTTGGTTATTGTGAAATAGGGGTGTTTGATTGATTTTATAGGGGTTGGTTAGGATGTATTTGGTAAGGGGTTGAGATACTTGAGTTGATTGAGTGGGAAGTATGTATTGATTTATAAGTTTTCATTGATTCAAATGGTTGAGGTTGATAGGTGATTACATTGGCATGTAAATGTGAAGTAGAGATGAGGGGTAAGGTTGTGTGATGATGTTTAGATATGGGAGGAAGAAAGTTTAATTCTTGAGATGATTTACTAGGGACACACGTGATTGTGGTCAATGACAAGGTGTTGGGAATAGAGGAAGGGATACTAGTATCGACATGAGACAAGCTAGAGGGATGGGGATGAATAATTGGGTAGTTTTATGATTGTGAGGAATGGAGGAAGATGGTTGATAAGGATCATATTCATGTTGGTACCTAAAAATATCACTCATGGATCTAAGAAAGAAAACAAAAATTTGGGAAGTAAGCACTTGGGTGGGCTCTAGATTAGAATGATAGGCATAAATTTTTCGTAAGGGAGGTCCATCAATAGGGAGGTTGGTGGGTTTTTAAAGGATATAGTCATGGAGGGAAACTATATTTCTATTAATAAGCTCCTGAAACTCCACAAACCCATGAGGGATGAGAGGAGGAACACAAAAATTGATAAAGGTGGCCAAACGAGGTATGGCTGGTCTAGATGGGATAGAATGGTGGAGAAGGAAAGGATTGGTCTCAATATGAGAGTTTGATTGGTTCAATTGAGTTTCTTGAAGAGGTGGGATGGTAACAATGGGTTGAGTAACCATGGAAGGAATGACCAAAGGGGTGGAGGTAAGAATGGAAAGTGCAGAAGTTTGTTGGATGGTAGTGGTAGTGGGAATTGGGATGTTGTTTGATGTCATGTTTTGTTCCATTTTTTGTCATGAGATCTTGTGATTACTTGGTGTGAAACAAACAAAACAAAACTATGATTATTTCTAATTAAATAAAACAAGTCACATGAAAAATTTGTGTTTATCTTGATTATTTTAAGATGTGAAAATAAATGAAAAAATGGCTTGAAGGGTACTATACGATGGAAAAATGACATGCAAGCATGGGAATCTACAAGTACCTCTTCCTCGTACCTAACCTCCCAAATTTGTGTTGACACAACTAGCGGATGTTGAATGTGAATGGATACGAACATAAGCTAATTGGGTAATCTTAAATCCTCAATACGTAATAATGGAATCTACGAATCTAAGGTAAAGAAGGCCCTCCTAACCTGAATTGGTGTAATGGTTTGTTCGGATATAATGGCTGCTTGGAGGCTCCAATCAATGTCAAGCTCTGCCGAGATCCTATTTCTTGGTTGTTGGATACATGGGAAGTGACCTGTGGGAGCTTCCTATATATCTTCAAACAAGGTCATAAGATGGTGATGGGTGATTTAGTGGGTTCACGGTTAACTATGGGTGGTTTTCTAGTCTAGCCCAAAAATTATTAGATTGATTGGCTTCTATGTTTAATATGGAGAATTGTACTATAATATTTGGTGGGAGTGGTGAAGATCTAAATACCAAAGCATTCATAAGCTAGTGTCAATACTTAATCGACTTGTAGACCCATTGGGTTATGGGACTTGGGGATCACAACCATGAGTTTGTGGTTGTTGTGGACCTTTTATGGTCATGTGAAGAATCAATCCCTTCTCCTAACTATCCAATAATCATATGCCTTTTCAACCTCTATGTTTAGAACTAGAAGTTGTATGATTTTCTCAAAGTACCTAACAGTGTTCTGGTAACTTGAATACATAAGCTAGTACCTATATCAACGAGTAGGTCTCTTGCGTTGGGTTGTGGAACCAAAGAATCGCAACCAAATGTTTTCTCTCGTCGAATCCTTGCAGAGTCATTCGATGTTTTATCAAGGCAATCTATAGTTTGGATGATTTGACCAAAACTTTTAAGCTTTGTCATCTTCGATGTTTAATCCTCTTAGATGCTCACTAATTGCTTGTAAGTTTGATGTTGCTCGAAAGACCAGTATCCTAAGGTCTGATCTATATCAGCTAATGTTGTGGGTAGATTTAGATGAGGTACTATGAGTTCAAATATATATTCTTGAGGCTCTCTAGGTCCTATGATTTTCATACAAAATGATTCAACTTTTAACTAACATTAATAAACTGATTACTGAAAGAGGTATTACACTATGCAAGTATTCTTCTATTTTTTACATTTTCAATGATGTATTTTAATGAAATTAAAGAGTAGATACTCTATTATATTTATTAAATGAATAACTAATCTAATAACAGATAAAAACAAGCAACGAGCCTGGTATGGCTATTTTCCTATGCGCTTGTGATCTTATCCTAAATATCTAAGCAATTATATGTTTTGAATTGAAAAGACTCTTGATCCTACCTCAGAAGTGAGGAATGAATCATAGTTTCTTAGAAACTATCAATCCCCATAGCTTCCCTGGTGATATCGAGAGCAAAATTTTTGACTGAAATAAAATAATTCGCTACTCTATTTGATATGTCGTAACTAAAACTTTGATAGCTCAAACCTGGCATTTACAGAATAGTGGTAAATCTAATTGTGTGTGATTTCATCCCCTCAGTGTGATCTCCTTGTTCCTTCATGTCCTCATGAATCCAGAAAGTATGTATATGATCATATCAATAGAAGATGGTATTCGAACAATGGCAACTTTGGATATAGACCGAATACAATGTGAGTAGGAGAGAGATAGCGCAAGTGAACAAAGCTTGACTATGTAATTCCTAGCAGGATTTATTATGGGAATACAACACAAGTGTACCAAGAGTTTCAAAAACTATCCTTGTGACAAAACAAAACCTACAACTTTAATGGATTCTAGTCTAGAAATGAAGTTATTCTATGTTAAATTGATTGTATGCAGCAGCAATGGAACAAGACTGAAACAAGAAGATCATATGACCTCTAAAATACCAACAATGGAAGCAAAACATGAAACTAACAGAGTTCTAAGAAAGAGATTTAAAGACTAAACAAGATAATTGAGAGGATGAGGGGCCATTTGCTTGAAAACAAGTCAAGCTATTTATCACCAATGCATTTATTAGAGGGTAACTCATATTTGATCTCTTCTACTATAAACAAAGGAAAAACACTATTACTGGGGACCAAAAACATTAATGCAAGCCAAAGTGGTTGAAGAAAGCATGTAAAATCCAAGATTTAAGTTTGACATGATCATTGGAATGATCTAGAAAATGTGTATAAGACCGCCGCCCTATGTAGGGCAGTGATTACGAGACCGCCACCCTATCTTGGGTGGCGGTAACAAGACCATCACCCGTGGTAGTGGTTTCATCACCGAAGACAAAAATGCAAGAAGAAAGGGGAAAAAGGGAAAACAAAGCATGTGGAGGCTCAATGGGGCATGCGGGATAAAAGTGTATACTTGATGAGCCTTTATGGATTTCGAACACCTTGCAAGAGACCCATATCATCATTGGGGCATGTGTAACATCATTTCGCAAGATGTAGTACCCTAAAATTTTGGGTACGTACATATTTCCCCCTCGAGAAGTGTCTTAGCCATGAAGAGGCTTAAAACAAAGGATCCGAGTATGGTGGTCCCGAAATGGGGAGTTAGGAGTTATACCCTCGACACATCTCGTGTCTTTGGAAAGTCGCCATCCAAAGTCCCACTATCTGTAAAATAAAACAAGGGACTCAAGTGCAGCTAGATAAAACAATTGGAGAGATAAGGCTAAATTGATAAGAAAAGAGGACTTACCATCTATGTGAGGTTTAGAACTTGCCTCCATCGGCGCTCCGGCCCTACGAAAGATATTCAAAGTCAAATTAAGGGGGCTATTTAAATAAAACGAATTCATTTTACTATTCATTTGCGCATGATTGATTTGATAGTTTTGTGAGCTCTAGGACCCACAAAGATGGTTTTCGATGAGAGTATAGTAAAAATGTTCATGGTGAGATAGTGATCATGCCTCTGAGAGTGAAACATCAACTCGTGAAGTCTCAAGTTAGTTCTTCTCGATTTATTGTTTTAGACCTAAAATGTGGAAATGATGAAATCTTTTACTTGGGGGGGTCATTTTTGAAAATGTTAGTTTTAAACATGTCTTTAGGGGGCCCATAGGGTAGGTTTTCATTTTAGCAAAAATGGTGTATTTGCTTGTTTTTAAGCATTTTTAGGGTATACGACCCATTCGACATTGTGGGACAGGACCGCCACCTTGTGTAGGGGCAGCTGTTACAAGACTACCACCTTAGAAGGTGGCGGTTATAGAACTACCGCTCTGCACAAGGTGGCAGTCCATGATAGAGGACCAAAACAATACAAAATTTAACTTATTTTTGCATGTATAGAATTTTTACGTGTTTTTAATAGTTTTTCCAACTAGATTTCAGTACTAACTTACTCCCTTTTTTGTGTTTTTGGGTGTATGCAGAAGGAGGAGTATATGAAATGGAGCTAGGAGAGGGAGTGTTATTGGATCCCAGCAATGTTAGAGGCACTCTCCTAGGAAGAGTGGGATACTCTCCAGAGGGTTGGTATTTTGAGGATTTCCCAGGTCCCTCACGTTGCACCTTCCAAATCACATACTTGTGTGACTTATTTTTATCTTGGGACGTGGATCGGAATACCTTCCGATTTCCAGGAGTTAGGGGTGAGTGGTCCATCACCCTGGAGGATGTTTACCATATACTGGGGGTTCCGATCCTTGGGCGGTGACTGTCTCTTAAGACAATAGTATCTAGATCATAGGTGGTTCAGTGGGCCACCTACATGGGAGATGTAGTTGTATCGATGAGATCAAGAAGGGCATGCGGATCTATTCTATTATTGAGTCGACATTCCCTTGCTTTGTAAGGCCATCATGGGCATCCTTGCATCTAGAATAATTGGGGAAAAGGGAGGGGATACCCTCTTATATTGCTGGCCCCCATTATTACACAGATTGAGGGAAATGGACGTGTCTATACTTGGGGAGTAGATATCCTTGGGACTACCTATCATGATTTATATAGGGTAGTCCAATTACAGGGACAGTCACTAAGCCACCCGACTCTTGTCATGGGTTGGGTGTATGAGCATATCACCCCATATGAGAGAGGTGTATAGGTGGAGGATCCCGGGGCTACGTAGTAGCAAGGTGGATAGGGATGACAGTTCTTAGAGCACCCCACTAGCTAGTGGCCTCTCTGACCACTGCAGACATGGAGGACAATCCTTATCAGGCCATGACAGGGGTATGGGGAGAGGAGACCATTACACCGATTACCCTGCGGACTACTAGCCAATTGATAGATAGGGCGGGAAGTTGGAGATACACCCCTTTGATAGAGTTCCATAGCAGTTTGGCCTCCCCTATAGTGACATGCTTCCTCCTGTAATTATAGTGTATAGATATGTCCGCGAGGCTTGGGAGGTCCTAGAGGTTGGGGTTGGACTATTGTTATACCCAATGTTCCTATTGTGGCCGTAGAAGGGTGGTACGTGCACGAGGGAGAGTTAGTGCTCTTCAGAACCCTTACTTCATATTGTTGTCGGTCCCACTCATAGCGGTGATGAGACCATTGAGGTAGACTCGAGTCCGAGGAGTTCACCGGGGAGAGATTGAGGAGGAGACAAAGGAGATGGAGATCAGTGAGACAGAGATGGGGGGATGATAGTGATCTTGAGTGGCATGATACCCAGGAGATCCTACATGCCAAGAGGGTGGAGCAGAGTGTAGAGAGGGTGACTTTGGTTTCAAAGGAGTTACTCTCTCGAGACCTATATGGAGATGGTGAGTCTATCAGAGGTCATCACATCACCCCAAACGTGGGAGAGGACACTAGTCAATGGTGGCATCGGTGGTGGGTGCGGATCCGAGAGAACCTTCCCGGAGGCCTAGAAATCTGAGTGAGTTATCACTCTTCTATTGACATTTGTTTTAGTTAGAGTTTCCCTAGTTTGTTGTTTCTTTTTTTTCACTTACTCTTGGTTTTATTGTTGATCATTTTCTAACTTGTTTTCTCCTTTGTTTGCAGCGACTACTGATGAGTGGTGAGACTTGATTCGCCGAGTGTGTACTGATACCTTACTTCTCCCCTTAGAGAAGACTCATGCTAAGCTTTCTATGGATGTGGGGAACCTTCGAGTGGCTGGTAGGCATACTTGATGTTTTTCCTCTATCTCGCACGTGGTGAAGATCATGACTTCTCTCTACATAGAGGTAGCCGGATATAGGACAACCGAGTGCTTGATGAGGAGTCATTCTTGTAGTGAGATGGCAGCTACTTGTCATGACCGTGAGCCCTCAATACACTCAAAGTGCTGGCATAGCCTAAGTCCTAGGCGTGGTCATGCACCCTACGAGGGATCCTATAGGGATTGAGACACTATTTTTGTATCATTTTGTCGATGTCTATACAAGTGTTTTTGTTCTTTCGGCCTCATTGAGCGTTTTGACCATGCCTAGGGCATGATGGCATTGTATATGAAACTTGATTTATATATATATATATATATCTTTTTGGATCTAGACTCTTGGCATCTAGAATTTCGTGACATGTTTCCACATGCGTACTTAGATATTTTTAGAATATTTGTTTTCATGTTTTCATAATGTATGCAATGGATAACAAATGATAGTAAATGAATGCTTTACTTTTTTATGTTTTTTTAATTATGATATGAGATGATACTAACATACGGTAGTATAGAACTTTTAAAATATTTGGGAAATGTTTGTAATTTCTTCTTATGTTGGAAAAATGTGATGAATGCATAGTGATAAGGAGATGAACTTGCCCCAATCCCAATTCCATGCAACTAGTAAGATGCGAGGGCTCAACACCAAGAGTTAGGAAGGGCACAAGTTGTATGAGTTTGACTGAATGGAATGATGAGAGATAGAAAAACTAGTAACAGAAACCAAATTTGGACCCACACACCTACCCTACTCAGAACTACTACCATGCTTAGAAAGCCACTTACTTTCCAGTTTATCTAGACTTAGATTTATAAATGGCAACTTGGTTGACAAAATATGGTTTTGAGGATTTGATCTCTTTGGAATTTGGATATTTGTTTTCTCTTAAGAGAGGTGGATTTGTGTTTTTAGCATACCAAGATTTGTTAATTTGTGTGACGGGACCCCCCACACCCTACCTCATGCCACTAGTAAGAAGCATGGGTTTGTCACCAAAGGCAGGATATAGGCGAGTAAGGGCACTTCTTTCTTTTCCCAACCTCACACCACCAAGAAGAGATGTGGGCTTATTACCGAAGGTTGATGGGGCAAAGAAGTGTGTAAAATAAAATATTTTGTTTTCTTGGTGCTTTTGATTTCATTTTACTTTGACATTTCTAACCTATGATTTTGGGATATCCTTTCATTCAAAGAGATTTAAGAGGGATAGATGTGACACCAAGAAGCTTCTAGAATAGAATATAGGCAAGGATAACTTCACCTAGTAGAAAGAAAGAGTGAAGCCAAGTATGAAAGACTTGGTATTGTTTTCATCAATGCTTGTCTGCATCAAACTTGATGAGAAGATTTGAAAATAGTTGATGATGTTCAAAGAGATGTGATATGAATGCTTTTGCCAATATTTTTAGAAATTTGTAATGCATTGTTTAAGGGTAAGCTCTGGACTACCACTTTTACGAAATGAACAAAATGAAATAGCTGAATGACTAATGCAATGTAGGTAGCTATAATGTACAAGTGGTAATTTTGATGTTTTATGTGTAAAAGCTGTTTTAAGATGCAAGGAATTGATAGTTTCACTAAATTCCTTACCTTCTAGTGTGCACAAAAGATACACACCATTTCCGCATGATCCTTCATGACTCGGTATACACCCAACCACTTAGGCCGAGAACTTCCTTCCTTCACCGGTTTTCTTATCGATCCGGTTGTCTAGTCTTAGAACTAGACCCCCTCGTATATTTCTCACTCATAGACTTTTTGTTGTATTATAGACACATCCAAATCGGCATAGGCTCTATGCCTTTGTTCGGCATTTAGTCGACCTTGTCAAGGCTTTCCAATTAAGAGAGGTGTGTCTCCCTATAAACTTCTTCATCTAGAATCCCTTGTAATGAGATGTGGAGTGGTATTTCAACCTCAATCAAGAGAATCTGCTTTTTGCCCCAAACACTAACGAGAAAGGGGTTACTCTGTTGGTGTTCTTATTGAGGTTTGATTGGCCAACAAGGCTGGATATAGTTTTAAATTCCAATCTCACTTGTTCTCCTTGACTGGTTTGAGGAGAATATCTTTTAATGTTTTGTTTTTCACTTCGGCATACCCATTGGCTTGAGGGTAGTAAAGAGAGGCAAAGTGATGGTTTATCTTGAACTTACTACATAACTCATGGAATTCATTATTTTTAAAGGACGTGCCATTATCTAAGATAATGAATGTGGGACACCATACCTGTAAATAATTTTGTTTAGAATGAATTTGGCACCACTGAACTGCACAGTGGTGAGAGGCATGGTCTCTACCCATTTGGTAAAATATTCTATGGCTATAATTATAAAATTATGGCCATTGGTTGATGAGGAGAAAACTTCCCTATCAAGTCCAAACCCCACATGGATAAGGGCCATGAAGTTGCTATTGTTGCACAGGATTGTGCTAGCATGTGAATCTTGTGAGAGAATTCTTGGCATTTGTGGCACTTACATACAAATTCCACTTTGTGTCATGCTCAAGAGTGGGCAAAAATAGCCCATCTAATGTATTTTGTGAGTGGTGGCATGACCACTGAAGTGGCCTCCACATATCCCACTATGGGATTCATGAAGAATATTCTTGGATTCTTCTGTATCAACACATCTTAGAAGCATGCCATCAAAGGCTTTACGATAGAGTACCTATTCTAAGACAACATACTTAGTGGTAATAATGCATAACCACCTTCTTTGTTGTGATGTGGCACCTTCTGGGTATGTATGGTCTATGATGAAATTGATGATATCAGTATACCAGGGACATGTGGAGATGGGAGGCCTGGTTTTGATGAAGTATATACACTCATCAGGAAAGTCCAGATTCACTAGATCACCTCCATCTAGTGGATTTTCAGCCAGCCAATCTGTAATGATTTTTCCCTTAATGGATTTTTGGTTTACTGAACGTCAACTCGAATTCACCCATTAAGGTTATGAAATGTCCAGCCTTTTTAGATAAAGACCCTTGTGTGAGAAACGTTCGTAAATGATCTGTCTTTACAATGACCCTCATTTCTTGGTTTAACATGTAATGTCTTAAACATTTTGTTGCAAAGACTATGACAAGGCATTCTCTCTTTGTCTGTGTATATTTTGTTTCATAATCGAGCAATGTTTGAATGATGAAATAGACCGCATGTTCCCATTTATCATTGTCTTCTTGAGCCAAAGATGTAGGCTAGTGAGACATGAGTGGCTCATGAGTATAAGATCAAAGGATGGTCTGGTTTGGGAGGCATTAGTGTGGGTGGAGACAACAAGAAGTGTTTAACTACTTCAAAGGCCTTGTTGCATTCTTTAGTCCAATCAATGCTATAATATTTCTTTAATAGATTGTTGATTGGATGAATGGAAAAACTTAGATCTGGGATGAACCTTCGGATTACACCGAGTTTCCCAAGAAATGACCTGATTCCAGACTCATCCGATGGTGGGATCATTTCAAGAACAACTTTGTATTTTAGATGGATCAACATCAATCCCTCATGAAGATATAATGTAGCCCAGAAGTTTGCCTCTGTCACACACCAAACATGAACTTCTCTAGATTTCATGTGACACCATATTTAATTAATCATGAGAGGATGATACGGAGCATACTCGATGATCACATCGCTTTCTTGGCCTTGAAAACAAGTCATCCACATATGATTCCAAAATTTTATGGATAAGATCATGGAATATATATGTCATTACCCGTTGATACGTAGCATTGACATTCTTAAGGCCAAATGGCATGACCGCATAGCAATAAGTACCCTGGAGTTATGAATATAGTTTTGGCTTGATCTTGTTCAAATATTTTAATCTGATTATACCACGAGAACCCATCCATGAGGGACAATAGTTCAAATCTAGCCATTGCATCAACAATAACGCCATAGATGGTAATGGGAAGTCATCCTTGGGACAAGCTTTGTTAATATCCCAAAAATCTATGCAAATTTGTATCTTCCCATTCTTTTTTAGGACAAGGACAATATTAGACACCCATTGTGAATAGTCAATGGGTTTGATGAATCCTACTTGGAGAAGTTTTATTACTTCCTCTTTTACCATGAGAGCTACTTCCTGGCTTATTGGTCTTGACTTTTTTATTGGCTTCGCATCCGGCTTAGTGACAAGATTATGTACCACGACTTGTGGTGTAATGCCCATCATTTATTTATAATTAAATACAAAAGCCTTTTGATGTTCTTTGAGGATTTGGGTGTGTATTTCTATCTCCTCTGGAGTTAACGAGATCCCAACTTTAAAAATTTTGGTTCTTCCTTTGTTAGATGTTTATGTCAATGGTTTCTTCTATTAAAGAAGAATTACCTTCTTCAAATTCGGTGGGGCTGGAGGTAGTTCCAAACTTTCTCCATCTTCTATCTCATAGATATCGAGATCCTTCTATGGAGGAGACTCTACCATGGGATTTCCAAAATAGGAAGAGGAATGTGGTATTAGGGAAAGATCCACTATGCGGTGAGCAAGGTGTAGCTCCTCATAGGTGTTTAGATATTTGAGAGTGACTCTATCATTGTCAAAGTGATCTACGATAGAAAGATCATCCTTAATTTTCCATGAGTCGAGTGAGTTTTTAGTATTTTGTGCACTAATGGCTCAAGACGAAGTGATACCATGAAATTTGTATCCTCCAACTCACTATTTGAGGTGAAACGGGAAGCCGAGTTTGCTATCAAGTCTGCGAGAAGGTTTTGCTCTCGTGGATTACTTCAATTGATATGAAGCTAAATCCCTTAGATCTAATACAACCTGTTCTATATAGTTGTAAATGTTCAGCCCTAGTTTCATATACCTCGAGACTTGGTTCACAACTAGTTGCGAGTCTCAGCACTCTAATGTTATCAACACCCATTCTTTTAGCTAGAATGAGGCCAAGGAGGAGAGCTTCATACTCAACCCCGTTGTGTGTACATTCAAAGTTTAATTTAAAGGAAAAAAGTGGTATCTTTTTTTCTATGTGAAGTAAAGATCACTCCCACCCAGCTCCAAAGTGACATCTAGCTCCATTGAAGTGGAGAGTTCAATAATTATTTGGGAAAATGGATGTTGGGATATCTCGTTGTATCTATTTATTTTACTTCTTACTTCTACCATAAAAACTTCATTTGATGGAAGAGAAGTAATTCTCGTGGTGTGTCCCATACCCATGGAATCAAATGGTAGGAGAATAGGTAAATCTTTCTCCAAAGAACTTGAAAATTTTGGTGGTAGTCCCTAGTGACACCTTTTTATAACATTGGTCTCATTTTTGAGTCTTTGGAATGTCCTCGAGTGGATTTGTAATCTCCAACTCGTGGTGGGTATCAAATTTTCTTTTGGTTGTGAATTAGTTAGTTTGACAAGCTGATTTTTGGGAGTTCAAACTCGGAGTGAATGCCCACAGTCTTTTCTTCAAGTCAGCTAGGTGTATATTAAAGGGTTTTGGGTCACCTTGTGCCATGAATATTTTCCCTAAGTGTATAAATCTTATTTCTTGGAATAACATAGAAGGGATTGCCTTTATGTGGTGTATTCATGGCTGACCAAGGATCATATTATAATTGGTTTCCGATCTATAATATAAAACTCGATGAGGATCGTCTTGGGTCCTAAAGTGACTAGTAAAACTATGGTTCCAATCAAAGTGGCTTTGAGGCTATCATAACCTCTTAGCGTATTTCATGTCGTGGAATAGTTTGTCTCTCCATATCCTAACTTTTGAAGAAAAGTGAAGGGGACTATATTAACTATTGCCCCATCGTCAACCATTGCATGTTTGACATAATTATTGTAAACCCAAACTTGTAAATGTAAATCGGGTCGCCTCTTCCCGTAATTTCAGCGTCATTGGCATTTTTCTTATATCGAATATAAATTCGGATCCCTATCCGGATGCCCCCAGGATAAACATCAAAACCACATGGTTTACTTACATTTCTAGAGGGAGTGATGTTGATTAAATGGCCAAGGCCTAATGCTTGTAAGAGGAAGCTCTATGGGCAAGGGAGAGTTTTTTTAACAAATCCAAAAAGGAGATGTGTGAGAAGGTTTTGGTTAAATCATTAATTAAATCATAGGTGTTTATGGGTTTTACCAACATTTTTTGATCATGTTATCCTGCTCCAACAGATAACTTGGAGTAGGTTGGGATGAATAATCCTATGTTCTTGTTATGGTTTCTATGGGTAGTTCATTGTATAACTCCACCAAATCAACTATCTTAGTTTGAGGTCGAGTTCCTAATTGGGGTGTGATTTGGTGGGTTTAATGAAGTTGAAGCTTCATGATCATTGTTTCCCATTATGACACCCTTGTTTGTTCCGTTAGGATCGAACCTGTTATTAGAATAGTTTGGGAGTGGATCATTAAAGATTTTGAGGAATTCATTTTGAGGGGAAACTACCTTTGCATAAGTGTTTGGTGTGGGTACTACGAATTTGCTAAAAAAATATCTATAAAGAGTTGTTTTTGATCTTCCGGCAAGCGCCGCATGAATTTATCAGATTCACGAAAAGTCCTATTATTGTGGCCTTGAATCTTGTGGAAGCCACAATATAAATTGGGATCATAATTTTGAGGTTGTTTATTTATAATTTATTGTGGCCCAAATTCCGATAAGGTTGCTGGTTGTTAGAGTTAAAATTTTGAGGCTGTTGCCTATGGTTTTGACTCTGATATCTAGTTGGGTTTCAATTTGGATTTTGTGTTTGGATTTTCCATTTTTGTTGTTTTTGCTGCCGTGGTGGATGATTAAAATCCATTACATTGATTGTTGGAGTAAAATTGTTATTTTTTTATTATTGACAGGTGGCGAAATGTTTACAATGTTTTCCCTTTTAACTTGGTCATTACTCCATTTTTGTAACCCCCATGATTCTTATTAAGGATTTTAGGTCCTTCATTAGTGTTCCCGCATTAAAATAGGCCACGATGTTTTGATTGGGAGTGGTTAATTTCCCATTTTTCCCATATGTCTCTTGCGACCACTATCTATCACTGCTTGGTTGATTCAGAGAGCACTCTCAAGTACTTCATCATAAGTTCTTAGTGGGAACTTCTAGACTTATTCCTTTATCTCTCTATTGAGAGAATTAAGGAATAAATCACATAGTTCCATTTGATCCATATTCAGAGCACTCGCCGATGAGTAGAGAACCGTATGCCATCTTTGAATAAAATGAGTAGTGGATTTGTTATGTTCTTGTTTAATATGTAAGAATTCCCTGATTCCGTTCTTAACAATTTGTTCATGTCGAAAGCTTTGATGAATTCTGACACGAGTTGTTTAAATGAGTGTATCGAGGCTTCAGGTATTTTGTAATACCAATCAAGGGCAATACCCTCTAAGGTTTTAGGGAATATTTTAGCGACAACCCTGTCCCAAGGGAGTAACTCCCATATGGCTATGGCATAGGCCTTAATGTGTGCATTTGGGTCCCCTTCCCCTTTGTATTTGGGTAAGTCAGGGAGAGGTCTTGGAAGCATAACACTTCGTATGGTGAAGTCTAGGGGCTCTTTTAAATATTTTGAATAAGTCCCTACTGCGTAGGCCTTGACCATCAATGGGGCTTGTTGAGGGGGTTGAGGTGGGATGGTTTGTTGATATGGCATAACATATGCATTTGTAGGGACATATGGGAATCCCTTTGGTTGAATGAACAACCCGGGAGAAGAGAACATGTCTCCTTGTGGTGACTTTGAATAAATATTTAAGTAAGGAGGGACATTATTCTGTAAGGGTTGTTTAGTGCCAAGTCGGAGGTGTCATGCTTTCAATTGGAACAATGTTTGAAAACACAAATCCTAGTTGGTGTTTGTTATGGGTAACTATAAGGATTTTGAGGAGGCATGCCTAATGTGCTAGTTCCTGTAAGGAGTTCGACTTGGAATGGGATGATGCGGAGGGTTGGGGATTCCTACTTGCCCAAAGTATGAATTTTGGTTTGCTTGAGCAAGTTCTAGCCCTCTAACCTTTTCAGCTAAGGCTGAAATGACCTCCATTGGTGAAGACGCAGTGCTTTTCCTTAAGGGTGTTTGTTGTATAGCTTGAGGTTGTAAAGGGGTATGATACCCTGCTATGAATTGATCATTACCCTACCAAGCTTCACCAAGGGTATTTCCCATAGGTGGAGGAATGGGGGTGTTTTCCGGAATGGGGTATCATCGTATTTGTAAACTTCCTATTGGTGGATACATGTTTTGGAAGCATTGTTCACTTTTAGCGAATCATGCTAGTACTCCTCATCCAAAAGGGGAGTGGATCTAACTGCCTACGATCCGTGGTCTCAACAAGACCCAAGGAGATGAACTAGACTCCCAATAAACATTATATTGTTATAGCATGATGGATCTGCGGCTGTTGTGTTTGTGTAAACCGATCAAACTCCTTGATTGAGAATGAAGAACTTGAGCTAGTCCTTTGAGGGGGAGTTTGAGATGACAAATAGTTACTTGAATAGTTATCTCATTCATGCAGAAAATGAGGGTGATAATTGCCTATTTGTTTGATGATAGTTTTCTTCAAGACCTGAGAGAGGTCTACCATATGCATCGTATCCTCGACATATTCAAGGGAGTATATGAATACCCACGGAATAATGAGAAAGAGCGAAGGTGGATGAGAGAAATGAATAATAATAAAAGGAAGAACTGTTTGTTCACATTGGGTTCACCAATTTTGTATGATGGAAAAGTGACATGCGAGCATGGAATCTACAAGTACCTCTTCCTCGTACTTGACCTCCCGAGGTCATGTTGAGATAGTCGGTGGATGTTGAATTTTAATGGATACAAGCTAATCGGTAAATCTTAAATCCTCAATACGTAATAGTGGAATCTGCAAATCTAAGGTGAAGAAGGCCCTCCCAACCTAAATTGGTTTAATGGTCCATTCGGATATAATGGCTGCTCGAGGCTCCAATCAATGTCAAGCTTTTCCGTGATCCTTGGATACATGGGAAGTGACCTATGGGAGCTTCGTATATATCTCCGATAAGGTCATAAAATGGTGATGGGTGATTTAGTGGGTTTGTAGTTAACTATGGGTGGTTTTTGGTCTAGCCTGAAAATATTAGATTGATTGGATTCTATGTTTAATATGGAGAATCGTCTTATAATATCATGTGGGAGTGGTGAAGATCTAAATACCAAAGTGTTCATAAGTCGGTGTTAATAATTAACCGACTTGTAGGCCCATTGGGTTGTGGGACTTGGGGATCAAAACTATGAGTTCATGGTTGTTATGGACTGTTATGATCATGTGAAGAATCAATCCCTTCTCCCAAATATCCAATAATCGTATGCCTTTTCAGCCTCTATGTTTAGAACTAGAAGTTGTATGACTTTCTCGGAGTACCTAACAGTGTGTTCAGTAACTTGAATACGTAAGCTAGTATCTATATCAATGAGGAGGTCTCTGCGTTGGGTTATGGAACAAAAGGATCATAACCAAATGTTTTCTCTCATTCGAATCCTTGCACAGTCATTCAAATGTTTTATCAAGGCACTCTATAGTTTAGATGGTTTGACCAAAACATGTAAGCTTTATCATCTTCAATGTTTTATCCTCTTAGCTACTCACTAATTACTTGTAAGTTTATTTTTGCTCAAAAGACATGTATCCTAAGCTCCTCATCTATATTAGCTAATGTTGTGGGTAGATTTGGTTAAGGCAGATGGGTTCAAATATATATTCTCGAGGCTCTCTAGGTCCTATGATTGTCATATAAAATGATTCAACTTTTAACTAACATTAATAAACTGATTACAAAAGAGGTATTACACTATGTAAGTATTCTTCTATTTTTGGTATTTTCAATGACATATTTTAATGAAATTAAAAAGAAGCTACTCTAGTATATTTATAAAATGAACAACTAATCTAATAACAGAATAAAAACAAGCAACATAGCTTTGGTATGGCTATTCACCTATGCAACAGTTGTGATCTTATCCTAAATATCTAAGTAGTTATATGTTTTGAATTGAAAAGACTCTCAATCCTACCTTAGAAGTGAGGAATGAATCACGCTTTCTCGAAACTATCAATCCCCACAGCTTCCCTGGTGATATCAAGAGCAAACTTTTTGACTAAAATAAAATGATTTGCTACTCTATTTGATAGTTATAGCTCAAACCCGGCATTTACTGAGCGGTGGTAAATCCAATTGTGTGTGATTTCATCCTCTTAGTGTGATCTCCTCGTTCCTTCATTTTCTCATGAATCCAGAAAGTATGTATATGATCGTATCAATAGAATATGGTATTTGAACAATGGCAACTTTAGATATATACCAAATACAATGCGAGTAGGTGAGAGATAGCGCAGTGAAAAGAGCTTGACTATGTAATTCCTAGTGGGATTTATTATGGGAATACAACACAAGTGTACTTGAGTTTTAGAAAATATCCATGTGAAAAAACAAAACCTGAACTTTAATGGATTCTAGTCTAGAAATGAAGCTATTTTATGTTAAACTGATTATATGCAAAGATCAATGGAACAAGATTGAAACAAGAAGATCATATGACCTCTAAAATACCAAAAATGGAAGCAAAACATGAAACTAACAGAGTTCTAAGCAAGAAATTGAAAGACTGAACAAGAGAATTGAGAGGATGAGGGGCTATTTTCTTAAAAACAAGTTGGCTATTTATAACCAATGCATTTATTAGAGGGTAACTCCCATTTGATCTCTTCTACTATAAACAAAGGAAAAACACTATTACCAGGGGACCAAAAACATTAATGCAAGCCAAAGTGGTTGAAGAAAGTGTGTAAAATCCAAGATTTACGTTTGACGTGATCGTTGGAAGGATCTAGAAAATGCATACAGGACCGCCGCCTGCTACGGGCAATGGCCACGGGGTGGTACCGCCGCTTAGGTAGGGCGGTTGTTTCATCACTGAAGACAAAAATGCAAGAAGAAAGGGGGAAAAGGGAAAAACAAAGCATACGGAGGTCGAAAGGGGCATGTGGGATACAAGTGTATACTTGGTGAGCCTTTCTGGATTCCAAACACCTTGCAAGGAGACCCGTATCATCATTGGGGCATGTGTAACATTGTTCCGGTGGTGTAGTACCCTACAATTTCTAGTATGTATAGGTGCTCTATGAAATGGAAACCTATGGATGGTTTTAGGTGGTTTTGGCTTTGGAGTCCTTGATATACCCAAAGGTACAATAGTCCTAAATCATGATAAATTTATAATGCATCCGGAACATTACGGAGGATTTCCTATTAGGTGATGAAATCCCAATAGTTCCACCTAGTAAGGGATGTTTAGATGTATAAATTGTTTGTGCATTTGGTTGTGTGTGATGGAGTGTGTATGTAATGTGTTAAAACCCTAGTTAAACTATATTTCCAAGCAATAATGAAAGGGTTATTTTTAGATCCAAAAAAAAATGTGTAAATTTGATGAGGACAACAAACAAATGATGAAATGTGGTAAAAGAAAGAGATGGGGAACAAAAACAAGGAATACTTGGAATATGATTTTCCTTTTTATCTAATCTTCAAAGCAAGAAAGTGAGAAAAAGAAAATCCAAGAAATCCATGATCCAATGCAAGCAAGCAAGAAAGAAAGATCCAACACACATTCCTCCCTTTCAAGGTTAGTGGAAATGGAAGAAAGAAAAATAAAAATAAAACAAATAACAAGACTCACCTAGAAAGGGTGGGTCCCACCGAGTGTGCTAGAATGTTGACTAAGTTTCTTCATTCTTGTTCAAATTAGTGAACTAGTAATAAAGGAAATAAGTAACTCCAAATATACAAGGGTTTATGGTACCTTGGGATGATATGGATGGATAATGACACAATATGACTCCTCCTCATCAAGCGAGCTAAGTGACCCTTAACAAAGAAGACTAAGAACGAAAATGGATTAGAAGATATATGGAGGGTTTTTCGACAAATACGGTTCCAAGAAGTGTGAGCTTCTTAGGATGGATATCAACCCTCTTGTAAACAAGATAAGATGAAAAATGGATAATGATAAATTGGATGTAGCGAGATCTGATATGATGAAGAATATGAGATAAGACAAAAGCTAAAAGACATAAATATAAATAAAATATAGATCTAATCTAAATAGATGCTAAATAAACCAAACTTGCAAGGGTAAATGGTGACTCGAGACTATAGAGGGCTATTCGATGGTGATCGGTTAGATGAGAAGAAAATGAATTAAAACATGACTGAAATTCCTCCTGTGGCTAGTTCTAAAGCTGATCTAGATTTGATGATGCATTGTGATGATAAATGAGAACTGTAGAAGATGTGAAACAAGAGGAAACAAAAATGATGCAAGAAAATTAGGAAAATAGATGGTAAATGAAAATATATTGGGTTGATGGTGACTAGGGTGGATTGGTGGAAACCGTGAGCTGGTAGAATGTATCTAACGTGGCGAGATGAGACAAAATGAGTGGATCTAAAAGTTGAATGATTGGGATCAAACAAGTGATGGGGAAGGTGAAAGGAAAATATAAATAGAGATGGGTTGATGATGACCAGAAAAGGGTTGATGGTGAATGGGGCTGATTTAGAATTGTAAGAATGAAATGCATAAAATGAAAACTTATAGATGAAGAGGAATGTGTCGGATGCAAGAGCGAGGCAACTGGGATGACTGCTTCTTGAGAACCTTGAAACACAATGAGGATGGCTGCAAAAAGGTGATGATGATGGATCTTCACATGTAATGATAAGGGGACTCCAAATATTCCAAATGGATTGACAATTGCAAAAGAGGTCACAAGATGAAGGCAAGATCACAAGAGCTCAAGAAAATCTCAAAATTGCATCCTTGAACAAGGAGGGGTAAAGGTGGATTTATAGGTCGACGATGACCCAGATGGGTCCTCGCTAACTACATGGAATTTTCCATTTAGATAGTGAAAAGATGATGAGATCAAGATAAGGAGCCCATAAGAAGCAAGATTAGGGTTTAGATGGATAGGGATGAGATAGGGTTGCATAGGGAAGATAAATGGGTAGGTGGATGGTTGAAATGAGTAAATAAAGGCCATGGGTGGGTAAAAACATTAAATGATGGCCTAGAAAGAGTAAAATTGAGGATTTATGGAGGATAAAAAATTAAATGAGGATTAGGGATGATTAAGGGTGATTAGGAATGATTTAGGGAGAATAAAATAATGAGATGAGGATTAGAGATAATTAGGGATAATTAGTATAAATGGGACGAAATAATAAGATGGATAATATAAGATAAAAAGGTGGAAAATGGTGATTAATGGGATAAATTGAATTTAGGAGGGAAGATAAAATTTGAATGGGTGACCATGAGGAAAAGAGAGCGAACGCGGGGTAAGGGTTAATGCTACAAATTTTTGTGTCTACACATACATCAAAGACATTAATTACTTTCTCAAATAAAGATAGATTTGTTTATTTTTCAGTATAAGTTATACATTGACATATTAGTACAAATTTGTGTATTTAATTGTCAACATTTCCTTTGTGGGAAGTGTTGGGTACATTTTCTATAGGTACACCTTGGCCTCCAGATATAAATTCTTCTATTCTTCTTTGTGACGATCATGAATTAAGAATAGAAGTAAAGACATTTAGTTTATTTTCAGCCATTATCTTCTTAGACTCACGTATGGTCTCCTAATTTTATTGAGTAGTTCCAACTGTTGGACACCAACCTCGACTTCATCTTACTCGGGAAAGTTTTCTAATCCCATCCAATAATTCCTAAGCCTTTTGATCCAATGATGAGTAACTTCTCCATGTAAGTCTCTCACTCCCACCTTTGTAGAAGTATACCTTCTTTGTCAAGAGTTGTATGTGTAATTCCATGTTGAAGGGCAAGAAAGTCTCATATTATTTTTCAACACACACATCTTTGGGTGTATGCCTCCTGCATACTTTTCAAACCAAAATGTGCCACTATAAAATGTTTCATAGCATTTTGTCTCCTCTACAATTACACCTTGTCTTTCCCAAAGTATTGTTTTCTCTATCCATCCAATGAAACCTATAATTATGCACCCAATTTAAATTTGTTAGCATTTGTACATAATTGAAAATAAAATAATGAACTTAAGTGATAATCAACAAAATTATTTCATATATGGAAGATATATGAAAGTTTAGCATGCACGTATAACCAAAAAATCATACATGGAAGAAGCATACAACTATTATAGTCACATAACAAGCATAAAAACATTCTATGCATTATAAACAAAGCATAAATGGATGAAATTATATCAACCATAAACCATAAACCATAATCAATATACCATAAACCATAATCCATAATCACATAACATCTCGTTGCTTAATATAAACCATAAATTATAATCAATATATTGAGAATACAGATTTAAATCATAAACATCAAATAATAATATGCAAACCCATTAAATAGTAACAACATCATCATAAATACATATAAAGTAATAAGTGTCCTCATAATAAGAAACTCACAAGGTTATAGTTTATATTTACATAATCAAAATGTATAATGACAATAATGTCATACAATAAATGTCATCATCTCCTCCATTGTCTATTAGAGGCAAGAGAACTCAATGAATCATAGAATCTAGCACACCTCTTCACTTTTTTTTTTGAATGAAAGGAGGGTGATCCCAAGGTTGGGGGAACAAGATGTCTACATTTGAGTACAACATACTTTATCATTAGGGAATAAATGCAACTATAACCTCGTTTTGTATCATCCTCGAAAGACAACCATAAAGTAATAAATTTAATGTAAAATAATCAATCAATTGAAAAAATAAAAAAATATAATACATTTACATGCATCTCATGGAGGAGTGACACATTTCATCTCTAAAACATCCCATATCACAAACCCTTTGACACACTCTACCAAAGTGTCTACAAATGTGGTAGGGTAGGGAAATGGATCGGTATGAACAATGGACTTGGCAATGCTAACTTTGACATTCTCGAGGGCTAGTCACATACCATGACAACACACACAAGGGCTAACATTAGAGATAACTCCTCTAACAATGAATAAATCATCGGACATAATATTTACTTCTACCCCAATAGAAAAAAATTGAAATAACAACAATCTCAGCTGTAAGAATAATTATATCTTAAGTTTACTAACAAATAATACTGAAAGGTGAATGAGAAAAAGAGTTGAATTAATAGTGCAACTTCCTCGCTACTCTTCTCCTTAGCACCTTCTCCCATCCTTCTATCCACATCCTCCCTCCTCTCCTTAACGGTGAGAAAGTTGCATCTCCACCGCTCTTCCATTTGGCCTCGACCACCTCACGGTGTAAGCTATCTCTCTGATAAGATAAAAACCCATGAAAAAATAACAAAGGAAATTATCATCAACAACGTTGACCTAAGACGATCGATACAACATTTAAATTGAATTAACAACTAAATCAAACAACATACAATTGTAAAAATAATGCAAACTATTTTTTACCTTTTCCTTTTACTTCTACCGAGTGACTCTCTATGTCTTTGTAGAAGATGACTCAAGGAATATCATCATCCTACTTATTAGTAGGAGAAATTGATTAAGTATTAGATAGAAAAATACTTATGTATAGGAGCACATGTGTACGTGAAGATCAAGACAACGCATAAAGGGCATGCGCAGAGGTATCATGAGTCAAGGCATGAGGCTAGGCACAAAAATGTAAAAGGAAAAGGACTTAGCCAATTTTCCAAAAAGGATAAAAATAGAAAAGCATAGTGGAGTGACACTCGAGAAAATATCTAGAAATAGATAAAATCACAAAGACTTAGCGGCAAGCAAGGGAGAAGGAAACACATGTAGAGTAGGATAAAGATAATAATAAGATTAAAGCAAGTATTATAATTAGGATAATATAGTATTAGTAGCCTTTGTAAAAGCATGCAAACTATTTTTGTGTGCACGCCTATTATTAGGAATGTGCATTAAGCGGTGAAGGAAAATTTGCCACCCTACAAATATTGTTGATGTGTTATTTTTTTAGGTGTGGAGTTAGTGAGCTTTGAGTCCTTAGTGATGATAGCCTACTTTTGAGTCCATATGGGTGTATGCACAATCTAGGGCATGGATGTAATGAACTATATTATATTCAGCTACTTTTTATGTAATTGACTATGGTATTTTTCAATGGATAAGTGATGTTGATTTACGAGATATGTAATCAAACTCTTTGATTATGTGGTGTTTATGTGATTATGAAGTTATTCTAAGTATTATTGATTATAAGGGTTTTTTTAATTATTATATGTGTTTCCAAACATTCATGTTATGATGATTATTATCCATTAGTACATGTCTTGTATATGAATAAAATGAATACGCATGCTAACATCTTGATAAGAAGAAAAAAGAGGGACCTAGTGGTTACACATGCTTCGTGAGCATCCGCACTGTCCTAGATGAAGTGCCAACACACATAGATAATGAGTGTGCAAACAAAAGACTAAATTTTGGTTCATTGTCGTGACCTCTTTTCAATTTTTCTACCAGATGTTACATGAAGATGACGTACGAAATGTATTTGGAGAGTATTGAAAGCTAGGTAGAAGACGACCAAGATGCGTTTGCACAAAGATATAACATTGGACCTGATTTTAATGCGTGAAAGTGGGTGGAAGATAATTTTTATGACTTCTTATATGATATTTTTTTCAAATTTTTCTGATTAGAGTTATACCAATGTTTGGTATTCTACACATCAAACATAATTTTCTTCCTAGGAATGAGATCTTGGATAAAAGAAGACTATCTCAATCTCTTTGATTAGATTGAGGCATGGAATAGAGTTGTGGATCATTGGTGGGAAGGTGTTGCACAACTATACTTTGGAGTACATAATTTAGACATATGTTTGTCTATAAGATGAAGAGTTCAAGTTCTTTTGTGAGCCTAGAGGATCCTATTTACGTGCGATACCCTTAGCTATCAAGATCTTGATGATAGAACTAGGATTGGAAATACTACCTATGGATAGATAAATCTCCACCATACACTAGGGAAGGAGTAGTTGTGGAGAAGGATGATGACAACCATGGTGGAAGAAAGGTAGAGAGAGGAAATATGACTCAATTATTTTAATGCCTCTAACATGGTTGATATCTATGATGAATTATTTACTCAAAGTTGCAAACGTTGATATGTGATTCTTGTTTGAAGACAATGTACTCTTGTGAACTAAGTAATCATGTTTATTGTAGATAATATGTTATTTTATGAAATTAGATCTAATTCTTCCATATCTATTTTGAAATTAGAATGAAGTATTTCATTTCTTCTTACATTGAATGTTAATTGTATGTGGATAGAAGAAATTGATTCAACTTAAAATCGTTCATAGTATTTATTGCATTTGAACTTGTGCTTTAGTATTTATGATCTCTGATGTAGGATAACTATACCTTGGATCAATTTCAGTGATCCAAGGCATGATTTCAATTTCATGATGTCAAGGTCATCTTGACTAAGCTGGGAAGAATGTTATATTTCTAAACCCAAGATCATGACGGGATCATGGGTGACTTTGTTTTCTTACACCCTTCACAAGTGATTCAATAATGTCATATTGATTCTCCATTCAATAATGTTGAAATGATAATTCTAACAATTATTAAGAGAACCTAATTAAATCTAAGTTCCTAAGTTATAATCTTATCATAAGTTTAAGAAGGATGATATTATTATTATTGATCATTTATTAGAAAGGGGGAAACCTAAGACTAAACTAATAAACTAACCTAAGGACCTAAGTTGGTTTCTAATCTAATGTTATGAACCTAACCTAAGACTTGGACTAGCCTAAAGGGATGGCATGGATGACATATTATGAGGTTTTAGTGGCACCAATCTCTAAGTATTTAAGAGGATTAAATGAGGCTTTAAACTCTTTGTTACCACCAATTTTGGCGAGTGCATGAAAGGTTAGTGGAGGTTGAGTTGTCACCTCTGCTAAAGTATTAGTTGCATGGAATTTTAAAATTGGTTATATCCAACTTGGAGTTGGTGAAGGCAAGAGATAAGGAAGACTCACAGTCCTATTTGCATTAATTGATCTTGGCAATTGTGAAAAACAACCTAGGAAGTAGGGGAAGTTAGAAGAAAAGATGGTTTTCAGTTTTCATTGTTCATTTGGTTTTTTGTGAGCTTTGTAGCTCTACATAATTTTTTTCATCTTTCAAACCTCTAGTTTTAATCTTTGCATGTATATTTTTACCTTGAAAGGCATTGATGATAATCGAATTAACCGAGGAATTTATAAGAGGAAGAAACGAAAGGTTTCAGAGCTGGTTTTTGGCGTTTTTCATGGAAGATTTGCTATCAAGGTTCTCGCTTGAAGATTTGTAATAAGGAATAAAATATAGGAGCTCTATCAAGCATGTTATGCCCTATCTCTTTAAGTCTTAGTCTTTTATTTAAATGTATTCATTAAAATAACTCTGCTCTTTTGAAAACTTTACTGTTCTCGTTTTTGTTTCTTCTCCGTGCTTCAATGGCATTTAGACTTGGTTTTTTTATGCATTATGATTCATTTTTTGTGTGGAATATGAAATCTAGGTAGTATTGATTTATTTTCAGTTGTGTTAGCTTATTTTCTTTTGAACTTTCTTTGGCATTGAAACAAATTTGTGTTTGTTTCTCTATTGAATGGATACCTTGACTGGGTATTGTGTATGTGTAAATAGTAGCCTAGTTCTTGTTGAAATCATTAATTTTAGCTTGAAAATATCTCCATATTAGTAATGGCTAGAGACTAACCTTATAGGTGGAATTCATCATGGCAGTTTGAGATATATGCCTGTGACTTAAGGAAATCCTTGTGTTCTTTGTTTTGGTCTATTTTCTTGTTGATGGCAATGGGGACCAACTATTTTTTTGACTTGTTTCATGACTATATTATGTAGCTTGTTTAGATATGGGATATGCTTATTTTGTTTCTTCCCTAAATGGGAACTATATCAATTCTTTTTTTTTTTGTAGAACCTTATCTAGGTGATTATATATCTCGATGGAAGTCGATTAGGAAAATATGCCTTTGGAATGTTTTGGTTCTATTCTTTTCATTTGAATCATATTTTGTAAACACATTCTGGGATTTTGGTTACCTTGGTATATCTTTTTGATATTATAAATTATTCAGGATTATTGATCCTGGTAAGCATTTTGTTGAATGGAGACTATTCTTATGATCTCTCTCTCTGCCCTTATTTGTTTGGGTAGTTACAACCTTATTGGGTGAACCCAGATTAGTAGCTAAGACTGGTATTTATTTTCTACTTATTTTCTTTGTTGTTTATTTTCTTGGAAATTAAACCCTTTTGGGTTAGCTTGCGTAAGGAGGAACTGTTAAGTTTGGATTGTTCAAATCTAGGTGATAAATCTTAATGGTTTCATATTCTTGTGGTTTGGTTAAACCTTGTTTTCCTTCTAGGAGGGAAGTATTCTTAAATCTAATGGACACTCTTTTATGATTTATTTCCAAATATTGGGTTTGTGGAACTTGGGATTATGTAGGTGTGTATTAGATTTTTTTTTGTCATTCACGGTTCTTACTATCTTGGAACCTTGTGTTATCATGTTGTCTTCATGACCGTATATCTGTTGGATATTTTGTATGACTTCCCTTGGGATGGTTGATGTCTTGTACTATTTTTAAATTTGTTGTTTAATTCATTATTAGGATCCTTTCATCAAGATGATTTCAATATTTTAGAATAAGACTGTGAACCGGTATAAAGTTTGGAATTGATCATGCATGTATCTAACATTAGCATTTAGAATAATAGTTATGTTTTTGTTGATATATAGGGGACTATACGGCATTATCTATGACAGTAGTATTGAGTTCTGAACTTGGGTTTGAATGCAATCCTTCAGGGGACTTATACTGTGAGTTATGTTGGTCTTGTTTCTAATCTTAGTTGGTTAAAATTTCTTACCTGTAATGTGAGATGCATCCTTGATCAATCTAATCTTGAGTTAGGAAAGATTGTTAGGTGGAGTGATATTCATATTCTTGTTTGTTCTTACAGTCATAATTTAGATTGTTAACATTTCAAATAAGATAAAACAACATACTTATGATGGAAAGGTAGTTTTTTTATCTCTGTACTTCTTTTTGAAAAGAATGAATAGGTTGAGTTGTAGAACTTAAGTTGGAAACTTGATTGATAAGTTAAGATTAGGATTGGAGATATGAATTTCTTCTTTCTTAAATACTACAATTTTGATGAATGACATGTTGTAATGAGTTCATGTTGTGTTTGTGATAGAATTAATTATGTTGATTTAATTAGTTCTTGCTTAAACATTTCTTGTAGATTACATGATCTTTCCTCTCTCCTTCTTAGTTTGTAATCTTTTGGGAAAGTATTTTTGTTAATCATATTTTCTGATTTTGGAACTGCTTTCATTAACAACAAGGTTTATTTTATGAAATAGTTAGATAAAAGCACATTGTTTTAATGTTATAGTGCTTATCATGCTCAGTTCATATGAACTGACTCATGCTAACAATTTTGTAGATGGATTTCGTAAAAGATGAAAGGAGAAAGACATATAGAAAGTTACATCTATTTTACTAAATAAATTATATCTTTTTATGATGCTTATGTTGTGACATTACTTGAAATGTACTTTTGTAAAAAAATGTAATAAAACTAGTTTTATATTGATGTAATGACATTTTGTAATCCTTGAATATTTCTAAGTTTAATGAGTGGATCACTCCCTTTTTGATAAATGAATTGCTTTAATGATTGTTGATTATTGGTTTACTTGTGATACTTTTATGACTTAAGTTGTGTAATATTACTAAGTAATATCCTTCATTAAGGGAACAATTTGGATGTACATGTGATATGGGATTACCAACTTAATAGATCTTATTTATATAAGCCTCTTGGATTAAGGATCTGCAATAATAGTTGATTTATTTCCAAGTGAAAGAGCACAACTAAGTTGATACTCTTGGGTAGATCCTTAAATAGTAAAAAAGGGGATATAATTTGATTATATAAAGGTGTATGAATTCTTTATTATGCTAAGGCATATGTGATCTGTTTTCATAATTAGGACATTAGTCCTTGATAAAGGAAAAAGGATATTTTCCTTGTAATTAAACAAAGAGCTTTAATTGGGAACTTGTTTGGTGTTGTGATTAAAATATGAGGATGGTTGGTTATGTTTTTCCTTAAGCATATTTCTACAATTGAAATAGAATGCTTAATAAGGATAATAAAAGGATTTAGACTTCAGCTTTATGAAGTCTAAAGTAATTTTAATAAGCTTGTTATAAGCTAAAACTGAAGTAAAATATCTAATGATCGCACTTTCATAACATTAAGTTCAATCATGACGACATATGAAATAAAAAAATAAGATTAAGATAAACATAAGCATGAATTTAGGGTGTTTAGGAAGGTATATTTTATTTGCATACCTTCCTTTCATATAAAATTCATCTCATAACCTTCTTAGGTTAAATGATAATTAGTTGATCCTTAAAAACATTGTTATTGTTAATCTATAAGATAATAATTAATTGGGTAAACAATATAATATAATATTATGTTAGTCCAATTGAGGAAACTCAATTGGATGTTGAAACATAGTAATTGTGGCATAATATCTTCATAATGACAAGGGTCATTACTGGGATACTATGATGCGGCCGACTATGACTCAACACCCCACTTAGTTCGATTAACTCAATTGATATAAGGGGAATATTGAGCACGAGATCCACCCTAAAGAAAGATAGGAACATGATCTAATGTTGAGGTCAACTCATGTTTACTTAGGGTAACTAGACACACCCAAAGGAAGTAAATTGATTGAGTATGTCTATGTATCCTTAGTCACCATGAGTAGTCTTCCACACTAGTGCATATTTTTGCCCTTGTCTAGTGTGAAACCTTGAATCAGATTGAGTTGACAGAAGTCAAGAAAGACCTTTCTAGATAACATAACAAGTGTGGTGAAGGACATATTCCTTTCAATGAGTATGTCATCTTAGAATGTAAACATGGTAAACATGTTTAAAAACTTTGGCTAAAATATCACAAGCTATTGGTTACGTTATCCTATGTCACCTAGTCTAATATGCATGATTTCGGATGAATATTGGTAATAGATATTCGATAGAATTCTTATACATAACACTTGGGTACCCATAACAAGTTAAAGGAACCAATTATACATAGTATACCAATTATTAAGTTAACATGAGAGATCAGTTTACTCGAGTCATGAAATGAGAGATCGGTGTCTCACTCGATCATTACAACATTGCATATGGGTTTTTTTATGAGATGGATTGGTAATGGAATGTGTGTTCTAAATTATATTAATTTAGAATAGATAACATTATGTAAAAATAAATAAAATTCCTTGTTTCTAAAGTCTTAGAAAGTGGATGTTACAAGTATAATGAAGCACGATAGAGGGAAGTTGACATAATAATGTTGTTGAGAAGAATGATGAATAACAAAGGTTTTGAGATCCCCTTGGAAGACGAGGAGCCATAGTATCATGTCCTCCCGACTTTGGGAAATTGTAGTAGAGACCCCATCAGATTCTAATGTGAGCACATTAAAGGAGAGAATGAGGACCATGGGTGTGCATCCGATCCAACTTGGATACTTAGACCTCGCAAAGGTGTTTTAGATCTAAAAGTAGTAGTTTTTGAAGAAAATCATAGTGAAGGTAAGAAAGCATAACCTCCACATTGGGAACAATATATAGGTAGACACATTTTATTTTCAGCTTAGGAAGTGCAAATGACTAGGGACACGTACATGGAATCTCAACATACACCAATGTTTGGAAGTACTTTTGTAGGATTTTTACAGGTGCATCATCAGGACAGAGTTTTGGTGCACAACCATTGGAAGTAATCTTGTAGGTGATTTTACATCATAGATAGTAGGATTTCATTTTATCACGAGAACTAGGACACAAGTAAGTTCATCTACTGGACCGTAGGTCATAATAGGTGATGTGGGAGGTTTAGGAGGTTCAAGTTAGCCATCGAATGGAGAAAATCCTAGTGGAGGTTCTAGATCGAGGTATGTTCCTAACCCCAAGTAGCGTCCCAAATCAGCCCCCTCAAAAACCAATACTTGAATCATCCTCAGTAGATACCACCTCAATAGTCACAGCAGAGAGACACCTCAAGTCTATTTTGAGATGTCTCTTCACTTGCTAGAGTATAGAGGTGTGGAAGATGCTATTGAGCATGTGTATAAGTGTGAATTATTATGGGGAGATAAGGGGATTACATGTAATATTATAGAGGTGTGGATGATGCTACTGAGCATGTGTATAACTCCCGATAGAAAGAAAAGTCAATTCTCCACCACACTTTAAGGGTACGCACACAGTTGGTACATAAAGTATGACCCCGTTAGATTGTGGTGGATTATGATGCTTTGCATACAACATTTTTGGCTGAATTTCACATTTTAGAGTTTGAGAAACAATATCATCACACTCAAGGATATCAAGAAGGGTTTATTTGAAAGCATGAGGGAGTATGTTGTACATTTTAAAAATCTCTTATCCAATTTTTCCTACAATATTCAACCAATTCAACATGCACAATGGTTTGTTGGAGGATTTTGACACAATTTTAAGGGCCTTATCATAGAAGACACATGCAGATCTACACAAGGAATTGGAAGAATTTATATGCATTGATCTAGTTGGGAGTGCTGAAACTAGAGTAAGCATAGTTTTGGAGGCTTACATAGCCTCTATGACTAAGTAGTTGGAGAATATCTCTGCAAACTCAACACATGAGACACACATTGAGTTATGGTACACTCGATTGTGAAGTTGAGGGACATATGAAGGATATTTGTCTATGCAGAAATGTGCATGTGTTGTTACAATCTTGTGAGATCTACCACAAGAATCACGACATCTAAAATTTCCCTTTCTTGTAGCACGCAACAATGAAAAATATATCCATGTATTGAAAAATTTGTTACATGCACACCCATGATACCATATATTTCCAATTGATAGATAACAAATTTAGTCTTTTATTTCTTTCTCAAACCCTATATGCACTAACACATCACTCATAAAAATATGAGTTCTCAACTGAAGCTTATGAAGGTACAATGTCCCTCTTTTAAGTCAAAATTTTCAAGGAGTTATCATGCACTGAACATATATTCTATAATCATAATAACTAGATCTATGAGCTCAATTTGGAAACACACATAAATAAGTAAACATACAGTTCACATAACCACTAAGATCAGATTCACCATATAGTTACTAGTAATAGAGACATAAAAAATCAATATCCAACCAAAATGATCCATTATATTAATCCACAATATCTGAATACATACATATGACTGTCATAAGTCCGGTGCACTCAGAAACCAAATGCATAACTCTACAAATCATTCACTATCTAAACCAGGAAAAAATAAATATATATATATATATAGGGGTGGGGAACTTTCCCTTCACCACCCATGCACTCTCAAAATAGGTTGCATGCTAAGAATAGCCATGCACCGCTACAAGATATCTATAGAAGCATGCAAGATCTGCCTAATAATATATCATCTATAGTTAACTCTAGTTCTAATCCTATTATTAGCTCCATGTGCCTATTTGAAATGAAATTGTTTCCTCAAAAAAGAGAATATTCTTGAATGCCCAAGCCTCCTTACTTGTCATGCACTCCAAGTCTATATTTAGCTCCACATACTAAAAACTCACTAAGTCTTCTCCTTTCTATCATAGTTCTCACAAACATCTCCTTTCGTGTTCTACGTGCAAAACCTTGTCTTTCTAAATAGCGCAATCACCATGTTTATTCTTCAACACGTTTCTTCTATAGCCCTTTCAAAGACGTGCGTGAACCTCTGCATACTTAAAATACTTAGCCATTTTCCTATACCCAACATTACCCCACACTAGGTATGTTGTCCGTCCTTGGAAACACTCTTTTGATCACTCAAATAATGATAAAGAATCCTCCAAGAATAAAAATATATATATCTTGATTGATTACGTAAAATAATGAAAGAATCCAAGTGTTACTGTGTAAAAGGAGGGGGAATTCCTTATTTACTAATGCTTCCAATGTTTTCCACCCCTCTAATTCACTGCTTTCTTGAGTAAAGGCATCCCCTATAATGGCAATAACCTCTTCAAAAGTCAGATCCTCACCCTTAGCTTTCAACGTGTCTACCAGAGTCTCTAATTGTTTTACTACATCGGTTAGTGTTGGACCCCGTAATCTTAACCAAGTATGAAGGCGCGTGGGTGCGCAGGGTCCCAGTTATGAAAAGGCACGCAAGGCAAAAGTGCGCAAGAGAAAGGCTTAGGGAAGCACATAGCACATGCGACATGTGAAAGGAGGCTTGGGACTTAGTCAATTTGAGCACCCATGGTAGAACACGTGAAAAGCGTGATTGGTTGTGCATGGATAAGATGCCAACCTAGTGATAGGCTGAGCCCTAGAAAAGAGCATGCCCTAGATGGAATCTTCTAGAAGAACATCATGAGGTAAAGTGGAAAGCTCAGGCCTGAAGAAGCATGCTCACATGGACCACATTCGACACTTGGCACCAGATCTGAGGATGCTAGAAGGTGAGTTGGTAGTGTAGGAAAATTATAAATACAAGTGCCTACAGAGTAAAAGATATATCAAGAAGTATGAGGTATAGCGGGTTAGAGAGTGAGCGGAGCTCTGTAAAATTACTATGAGTGGATATTTGTATTCAGGAAATAATGCACTAAGCATGGAGTTGTAATTTTTCTTTTTCTATTAGCTTAGTTATATACATCCAAAGTGATATGCATGACTACGGTCTGCTCTCGTGACACTCTGTAATGAATCAATGAATATAATGAGGTTACTTGTTACAAATAGACATGGATATCAATGGTTTTAATGCACTTTTCTCTCATATGGGTTCCCTTTCCTTTCATGCTATGGATGAATGCTTGTATAATTATTTTTGTTATAATATATGTTTTGGATTCTGTTAAAGCACTCAGTCAGAAGCAACTGTAAGGATCTAGAGGTTGTTTTGAGCCCTATGGTTCTTGTTTGTCTTAAACTTCCCTCCTAAGAACTCTTACACTAATCATAGATGATGCTTCCCACTAAACTCACATAAAAGAGAGACTCGGTACCCACATGTGCCTTGAGTGAGCACTTAGCTTCTGTTGGGTGATAGGTCGGTGTGTATGGGATTCCTTCCTTTTGTGATAGGAGTAAAAATGACTATAGCTAGCATGTCCATCCTAAGTGTCACTTGTGGGTAAAGTTCCTTCGGCTTATTTTTAATAGAGGCGCTTAAAGAATCAATTGCCTCCCACTTCTTCTTAACCTCTTCCAAGATTATCTCTCGTTCCTTCATGTTTTCTTTACGCTTGCACTGGAACTCTTTTAAATGTGCCTTGTCTTTTTGCAACAAGAAGTCCCACTACATGATCTCTATCTTCACAATTTTCATAGACAAATTCTACCAAGTGAATCGCTACTTTCACCGATTTAATTAACTCAAGTGTATTGTGTTATGATGGCTTCAATTTGTTCTCTTTCTGTTACTTCTTCCGCGCAATAAATTCTTTTGCATATTATAATGCAAGGGGTGGTTGTTTCGTTGTGATTATGAATTTTAAATATTACAGACAATGGAAGGACGTTTCATACTTGGTTTCATTAGAGGGGCCAAATTTGTGTGCTATAGTACAATCACATAAGCTATGTATTCAACATTTTTATAAGTTTTGCGTGTTCACCATTTCTCATCCCTTAATTCTGTTTCAACTACATAATAATATTTTCCTTCTCCTTTATCTCTTTGTCCCTTTCTCTTATCTCTTTATTTTTCTCCTCCAACTCCCTCTGCATAAACCTTATATTGTTTTTCTTGTTAAAAATCCTAGAACCCACCTCCACCAATAGCTTGTTAAGTGTTTTACACACTTGTTCATCCTGTCAATCACTGGGAAATAACTACGAGATACATCTCTCTTGAAATTACCAAGTCATTAGTATTCATTAATGAATGGGCACTCATATCAAATTTTAGCTCCTCAATATGTGACTCAAGTGCCCAAGATAACATCTTCCTTTGCGTGGTAGCACATCCTCCTTATTGAATGATGACCAACAAAATAGTTGATCCAAAGGTATCATGCTCTGATACCTCATGTGCAAAACCTTGTTGGGATCTTCAACATATTGCATTATAGGTCCTTGTGGGATGTATGTTCATCTCCTACTCTTTCCACGAACACCCTTGGGGAAACCTACAAAAAGTTTCAATTCTCCACCCACGATCCCTTCTTCTTCTTCACTCTTTCCTTCCTCTACACTACGTGCCACCTCATGCTCCACCAGGTGTTCTATAATCTTTGTGACCTCTTTTTCCACTTTGCACTTTAGCTTAGGGTCGGATTGTGTCTATCCTCATGCTCTATAATTAGGTCTAGGTTTTCCTCTGTAACCCATGTGATAGTCACAATGACACATCCTACATCCACATCCATGAAATTTGCATCTTTGAAGTGATTGATTTGTCCCTCTTAATCTGATTCTTTGATGGTATGCACCTATGGGCTCAACTTCTCTACCAGATTATCGTCACTTTCAACTTATTCTTCTTCCTTCAGGGCTTCGTGTCTCCTCAAATTCTAAGCTAGGGACTATTTTCTATTTCTTCTATGCCTAAGACCTTCCTCTTACAACCTTCCTTCTTACATACATGCGTATGCATACCTCCTTCCACTATGATGTCTACCTTATGGGTGTGCTTGGAATCGGATTTTATCCTTACCTATCCCTTCGCTCCTAGTGATAGAAGGAGTCTCTTTACATCCTCATTTATTTGGTTTGACATTCTTCTACATGGAGGGATCCTTAGAACACTTACATCATCCTCCATGAATTCTCCATCAATAAACCGAGGCCTTAGATAATTTTTTTTTTTTTTTATCCATCGAAGCTATTAGTAATTTAACCAAACAAATGTATGATTTCTGATACATACTTCTCTTCATAGGCACGCTTCTTGGGGTAGAAAAGTGTTTAAAGAATCTCATGGTGCTCCTTATCTACTTTTCTTATATCAAATATAAATTTCTACGCCTCCTTAAAACTATTCAAATCAATATGAAAGTATTACTCTATAAACGAAAACAAGAGTTTGCACCATAGGGTTTTGGTACCATCAATTAATGTAAACCTCCCAATATAAAACTATTAATAGATGAAAAAATCAGCAACTCCTGACAAGAGCGGTAAAATCAGTTGGAATTCTCCACTCTGTACCAAACACATCACGTATCCATTTATACCATTTATCCACATGCAACTTGTCTGTGGTGTCACCATATCACATGTATACTTAGAAAACCATTTTTGTAGGGGAGGGATATTCTATAGGATACTCCCATATATTATCTTTTAGTGCATCAAAACCCCAATCTCATAAAATACTATCACCAAAAATGATGTTTCCAAACATAATCTTATCACCATCACATGCAACATCAATGATATCCTCTGCTATAAAGGAAGCAATATTATATATGGTTCCTTCTGATATTTTCTTGCATACATAAAACCATCTTTTATTTACTTGTGTCCATCTTTCTTGTCCACTTAGCTTGGTGAGTAAGTATGCAGCCATCCTCATGACAGGATCATTAATCTTAACAATATCAAATGCATACCCTCCTTTCTTGTACTCAAATTCCACTACAATTTTCTTTACCTCAGCATCATTAGCTAAGTCATCATCAAAATAAATCCTTAAAATAATAAAGCTAGTATACTTTTCAATTAACTATGCGGTAATGCACATCCTTCTACTGGAAAAATAAATAGTCCTCATGTACACGTAACATTAATCATCGATATAATATCTCAGATTCCCAAATAATGGAAGATCATATTACTAATAGTCTAGCCTTCTTCAACAACCTCTTCACCTTGTCATCATATACCGATTTATAATCTAGGATTCATTCCTCCATTTTCCGAACAAGTTTTGTTTCCATGTTGCCCTATGAAATATATTCGATGGTTATAATAACTTACGACCATGCTCTTAACATGAGATACCCACTCTTTTCCCATCAATAATCCATCTGTATTGCATTTCGAGTACCATTCCTCCTAAACATCTAATGTAGGGGTCAACTTTTCTTTTCCTTTCCCATCTTCTTTGGTGACATGGTCATTTCTTTCCTTTATGCCATTTTAGTTGTGTGATATCAAAATATTACCTTGTCCCTTGCTCTCCTTATTACTTCAAACCTATTTCCATAAACCTTTAACGCAACACTACTATACTTCTCTATTTAAAATCTGTATGCCATGCCCTAATTCTCAAAACCCTAACTAGAGAAATCTTATTTCCTTCCAAACTCTCACCATGTCATCTCAACCTATAGGGTTCCCTCCAATGGAACTCACTCTACCCATGGCCATGTTCTCCTTCACCCTCTAGTTCATGATTCTTCAGCTTGACACTTGATTTCTCTCCAAATATCTCAAGTTTTCCCTAGGTCATACAAAATTTCCACAAATTTCACACAAGGTAAGGTAAAAATGATTTTACCTTGAAATTCTATTTATAGGTGTTCAACTTTTACCTACATTAATTACTTGCCAACCACCAACGTATAACTACATTTAATTATGCTTTTCCACTTTTCCCACATTTTTGTAGTTTTCATCATGCTCAACTTGCACATTCATTGTACATCCCATCTCTAACCTTCTAGTGTGCAAACTACTATGACCAAAGACCTTCCATGTGCTTTATATGTTGAAGTACATCAGCCTCTATTCCTTATACATCAGTAGCTATCCATGTCACTTCCTACCTCACATTACACTACATGATTACTATATATGGATGTTCCTTTAGCCTTGTCCTCATTATCACCATTTTTTTAATGACATCTTACCACCATTTTTCAACAACCACCATCACCAATGACACGTGTACTCTTTTAATACTTAGGCAATTGTAAATATCAACTCTCTTCCACACGCTGTGGAATTCCTCCTACCCCACACTAATTATATGTGCGGTCCTCTGCATGTGAACTCACATAGATAGTAATTAGCTATACACACACAAGTTCACTTATTACAACAAAACAAAACAAAATTCACAAATCGTAGTAACGATGAAAGGAATCATATATAAAATAAATTCATTAAAGGGAAATCTAATATAAATAGAAATATAGCCATATTCTAAACACCTAGAAGACTTATTTATAGTAGGGATTTAGCCTACTCCCATTGAAGTAACCGTACAATAAAGTTCCATCCAACACTTGTAATCTGTTAAGTGCCTAATTCTAATATTTTGTTACTATAAATGATCCCAACCAATGAAATTTCAGCTTCCCAGGGTGAGACGTAAACTTTGAATCATACAGAAGAACCATCTTGTCCACCTAAAATTCCTTATTCCTTATATGCCTATCATGCTATTCTTTTTGTCTTGATTTTTCTATCTTTTGACTCCATCAAGCAATGGTGCGCCACTCATCCAACTGAATCAAATCACATATGTGATCCTCCACCGCTTGTTCATTATCTAGGCCTCATGAGCTCGCAATATGAAGATAGGAAACAAAAACTCAATAGGTAACACAACCTCAATGCCAAACACCAACTAAAAGGGTGTGGCCTTATTTAACCTCTTATAGGTAGTTCTATATGCCCAAAGTACAACAAAGACTTTATCATCCCAGTCCTTCCATCCAACATCACAAATATTTGTTAATGTATGGCCCAATATCTTGTTGAACGCTTCAACAGTCCCATTGGATTATGGGTGATAGGGTTTTGTCTTATGGTATGCCACCATGAATTCTACCAATAAAATCCTAATGGTCTCATTCAAAAGTGTGTGCCCCTATCACTTGTAAGACTCAATGGACATCCATAGTGACTGATAATGTTCTCCCATAAGAATCTCGTTGTTATAGATATCTTACGATCCTTTGTAAGCACTACTAATCCCACATTATCGGATAATCTGTATAAGTTATGATGTAGCGTGTTCCATTCTTACCCGTGAGTGGGGAAATAAGACCCAAAAATTCAATTTCCTATTTTTCAAATGGTTTAGCACTTGTCATGGCATCAAAGGCATTTCATATCTTGACCCTAACTTCCCAAGGCATTGTGAATGGTCATATGCTTTGACATATTATTTAACCTCCTTATAGAGAGTCTCCCACCATAATCTAGCCATCAAAATCTTACGTGCGGTGGTGTGTCTTCAGTATAATATCCACTGCAATCCCATCATGAGCTTCTTCCATTATTCCCTCGTGTTGGTATCCAGATTTAATCTCCTTCACAACTTGAACAACATCATGAATTTGCACAAGACACTTAAGGATAGATAGATGTTTTGTATGTCATTTGTAGCCATCTATCTACTTGTTTGCATTCAAGAATTTAGGGAATGGATAGCACCTTCATGGGTTTCACTAACATGATCAAATATCCATTATCCAAACTCAAAGAGCTGTCACTACTAAATGATGGAAATGTTCTCAAAACAAAGCTAGAGCTGCTAAAGACATGATAAAACCCTGATCAACCTTGTGCATTTTTGTGAAAGGATTGAATTCTTTTATGGACACACAATGCAGATGTAGGGGTATTGTAGGTAGGATGAGTTAGTTTAAAATGAAATTCTGATGAGAGACCTTGGAACAAGAGTAGCTAGAAATCATCACCTTCTTTGGGAAACCTTGCAAAAGAATTACAACACCTAAACAACAGAAATGTTTCAATGAATTTGAAGTGCTCTTTCAACCAGGATGTGTGCACAATGGATGCCCAAATCTGCACTATTCCATACAAAATTTGATAGCCTACCACAAAGGCTTGAAGAAAATATCAATAAAGCATTCAGAACCCCTTGTTAGATCATGTCCTAAGGTACACCCAAAGGTTTGTAAATACCCTCAATTTACAAGGAAGGTAAGATGGATTTAAATCTGTTTATCTCCACTCAAATGAATGCTCTTCTGAATGGAAGATTGCAGATGCCTTCAAACCCTCTACAAGAAATGAGACCATGTATGACCAATAAAGATCCCAAACACAAGATTGCAACATGAGCATGAAACACAAATTGAAAACATACTGAAATACAAGTGCATGCAAGCTTTTCCAAGAGATAAAACCAGTTAATCCAAGAATTTGATCAAATATATCAGCAAGGGAATGTTATTTAGACAATCTCAAAGCTTTTTGATGGCTTTACAACTGAAACCAACTCAACATGATGAACATTTGATGCAAACTAGAATTAAAATGGCTCTCAGGTAGTTTCTCCAAAAAGGAAATGGACTTCTTCCAGTTTTCCCTGTGAAAATTCTTCTCTTTTTTCCAAAATTCTCAATGACCTCCAAAATGTTTCCAAAACTACATCATATACCCTATGCCAACTTGGATCCTTGCATCCCAAGCAAAGAATATGCCAAAGGGATCAAATTTGTTACAAAACCCTATCCATTTGATGAAAAATGATATAAAACTGATGAAACAACTCGCCAAATGCCAGAGATGCACAAATATTTTAAAATATTACATGAACTCGATCCTTATCCATCCTAGGGTCACGTTTTTGGCATTCCACCATGCCAACATGCATTTGCAATCATTTTTCACCTTTTTCCCTCATCATTTTTAACTCTGCAACTTTTCATTTTTACATTTCACGTGTTTTTCACGGGCTGAGAAAAATATCTCATGAAAAAACACTATAGGGCACCAAATTAGCTCAAATAAATGATGCCATTGTGTTCAGAAGGCCGAAGGGATGCAGATTCATATAAAATTTCATGTGTTTTGGTGCAAAAATGATGATTCCACACTTCTTGGAGCTCCAATGGCGCCCAAAAAATGAAAATGCACAGCTGCCATTGATTAAAATCAACTTTAAATGCCAGCCCTCCACGTGGCAGATCCAAATCCTCTTCAAAAGTGCCCAAATTACCTTTTTCCTTTACTCAAGGTGGGACACATGTCTAAACATGATCGGGGCAGGCCCCCAATCCTAAAAATGTATTTTGAACTTTTTTTGCCCTTTTGAAATTTTGAAAATTTTCCCCACGAGCCCCCTGGATGCGCCACGTGTCCTCCTAGTGGGCCTTTACCAAAACCATGGGCCAATTTGATGCATTTCACCACTTTTTCGCAAAAAGGAAAATTTTCTCAAAATTCCCCACGGGCCCGAACACCCGCTGTTTCTCTAGCCACGTGTCGATATCCCATTGGAGGCGGAGCCGACTCATCACATTTTCCTTCATTCCTCCGCAAGCATCAAAAATCCATGTGGGCCCGACATCTCTCTTTTGACATTTGAAAAATGCCACGTGTCACTATCCTATTGATGCGGAGCCGAAACTCCAAATTTTTCTGCTGGGTTTATTTTTCTCTTTGAGATTTTTCACTAAAATTTGGAAAATTTTCATCTTTCTCTCCGCACTCCAAATTTCCATCAAAATTTAGGACACGTGTCCATTTTCATTGGATGCGGGACCTATTCTTCATTTTTTACCTTTTACACCCTTGAGGGTTAAAAATTCAAAAAAATCCTCCAAGCCTCCATTCCCATCCATTTCATCCTCTGCACACGTGTCACATTCCTCCTATGCCATCGTGGCAAATTTTCGCCAAAAAAATTTTTTTTTTCACTCATTTAAAGCCAAAAACTTCAAAAAAAACTTTCCATCGCCCCCATTTTTTTAAGTTAAAAGACTTCAAAATTTCCAAGCCATCGACACGTGTCACTCCTCCATTATTCATCATTGTCCAAAATTGAACCTTGAAATTTTTCTTTTCAAAAATTTTGAAAAAAAAAATTTCAAATTCTTCCAAGTTCCCTCTATTCCATGATCTGACCTTCCTCGACACGTGTCACCTTCATGGTCGGGCACGATGGACAAAATTTTTCCCCGACACCCCGAGCCAAAAACACCAAAATTTTCCAAGTCCTCGACCATCCACCTTCGCCCTCCCGACACGTGTCATCATGCCATTCACATGGGCACGGCCTTCGGGCAAAATTTTAATTTTGAGAAATTTTTCCAAAATGGAAGAAAAATTTCCTAAGTTACTTCCACCACCACCAATCCTCATCGACCAATCACATCAGCCACGTAAGCACATCCCCATATGGAACCACGGGGCCATGGGGAAAAATTTTTTTTTCCGACATCCTTGAGCAAAAACAAAAAATTTTCCCAACTCCCACCATCTGCTTTGACCTCCCCGTGCCACGTGTCATCCCTCCCATTCAGCACGGCCTTCAGGCAAAAAAATTGATTTTGAGAAATTTTTTCAAAAATGAAGGCAAAAATTTTTAAGTGACCTCCGCCACTCGCTCCTCCATCAACCAATCAAATCATGCCACGTAGGCACACTACTAGGCAAAATGCGGGCCATGGAGAAAATTCTCCCTTCACCAAAAATTGAAAATTTGACAAGTTATAACATTTTTTCCACCACACCGCCAATGAGAGCCTGCCATGTCAACATAAACGTTGCAATGATAAATTTGATGGGTAGAACATGCCCGTATGCCCGTCAAAATGAAAAAATGTAGGGGATGCTTCAAAATCAAATTTTTCACAAAGAAGATGGATTTTTTGGTTTTGAATCCAATGAAACATGATTTGACGATGATTTAAGCCTGGGGAGTGAGATTTTCACCTTGATAAAATGGAATTCGATCAAACACGGGTTTCTTTCACTTTGGCCAAGGAAAAATAACGCAGCCCATGCAAAATGAAAAACTAGGGCACAAATAAAGGGGAAACTTGGATTTTGTTTCAAAAAGGGGGTAGAATAACAACATTGAGGGCAGTTTGAAAACATTCAACTAGATAAAACAAGTTACAGATCTTCAGCTCGAGCCACAAGGACATTTTGGAGTAAAAATGGAACATGGAGAATTAGAGTAAAGTGTGCAAACCCATAAATTGCACCAACATTGGCTCTTGCTGGGGATGGGCACTCCCAGCGAGTGCCACAAGATCACAACGTAGACCAAGTGCCAAAATCCATTGGGCAAGGAGTCAAAACATGCATAACAGCCCAAAAACTAGAATTTTCACCAAAAACAGAGCGAGAAAACCACACCAACAATGGTTGCCAAGGACAAAAGGGAAAACCACAGCCAACAATAACAAGAACAAGGAAAAGACAAAACAAAAACAAGGGCTATACAAAATGTACAACTTGTGCATACCTCCTTTGGGGATTTAATCCAAAAAGTGTTTTAAATGTCTACCATTAACAGCAGCTCCAACAAATCCCCATCCAAATCCTTGAGAAAAAATGTATTTTCTCCAATCCTGATATCAATGGCATAAGGGCCCATCCATAGAGCATCAAATTTTCCATGCTTGCCCTTGTCTTCATGCCTACTATCCCACAACAAAACCAGATCTCCAACACTGAAAGCTCTAGGGGTGACCTTCTTATCAAACAACTTCTTCAATTTCTCCCTAAACCTGACATGCCTTTGATGAGAAGCTCTCCTTTCTTCATCCAACTCAATGATCTGATTGATTCTTGATTCATATGGGCCATGTTCTTGATCTTCCAACTACTGGGAAAACTGAAAAGTGGATAATTACAGGTGTAATGGCAGCAAAGCCTGAGTTCCATACACCAGTTCAAATGGGCTTTTACCAGTTGCTCTTTTTGGAGTTATCCTATCAGCCCAAACTACAAATTTCAACTATTCTCCCCACTTCTTCTTGTTGATTTCCAAGGTTCTTCTAATGATCTTGAGCAAGTTTTTGTTACTTGATTCAGCTTGCCCATTCCCTTGTGGGTTATAGTTTGAAGAATAGGTCAGATTTATCCCATATTCATTGCACACATTACCATCAAAGGCTTGGCTCTAAAACACATAGCATTATCAGACACAATCTTAACTAGAACCCCAAATCTACATATGATATGATTCAACAAGAAATCCATTACCACTTGGTGTGTTGCCTTTCTAGATGGAATTGCCTCAACCCATTTTGTAAAATAATCAGTTGCTACAAGGATCCATTTATAACCAGCACTAGAAGGATCTGAAATCTCACCAATAAAATCCATTCCCCATTGTTTGAAAGGAGCTTCAATTGATACAGGCTGCAAAGGAAGGGAGCCTAAAGCCTTCAATCTTCCTAAAAATGTTGGCAACTATCACACCTTCTAACTAACCGGTTTGCATCTTTGAAAAGAGTTGGCCACCAATAACCAGCTCTTAAAATCTTATGTGTTGTCACTCTCCCAAAAAATGTCCTCCACAAACTCCCCCATGGAAATCAGCAATCAACTTGGGAGCTTCATCTTCAGTTATGCATTTCAAGAGGACACCTTCAGGGTTCTTCCAAGCCAGCCCAAGGTCTGTTATGACATATTTCTGAGAAGCCAACTTGAGGGCTCTTTTCTAATTTTTATTTAAGTGACTGGGACAACATAAGTGCTTGAGGTAATAGACCACATCCTTGTACCACTCAAAATCATCAATTTGTCAAGGAGATCTGCCCTTTCTTCCCCTAGCTGATTCACTTCTACATTCTACAAATTACTCTCAGCCATGAGTTTGGCAAGACCTAAACCTCTTACCAGCTTTGTTGTTTGGATATCCATATCATACTCTTGTAATTTGTTAACCCATCTACATCTCTTGCTTGATATCTCCATGTCAGATAAGATGTCTTTAACCATGGTGTGGGGAACATAAGCAACAACCTTTGAACTCAAAATGTAGGGCCTGAAAATCTTTGTTGCTTTTACTAATGCAAATGCTTGTTTCTCCATAATTGTGTACCTCAATTCAGCTACTTGTAAAGCCTTGCTAAAGAAAGCAATAGGCCTCTCAGCTCCATTTTCATCCTTTTGTAGCAAAACTGAAGCAATAGTAAATTCAGATGCAAAAAAGAGAAGATTTGGAAAGGCATCTTATAGTTTGGAGCTGCCAAAACAGGTGCATGCTTGAGTGCATCCTTTATTCCTTCAAAAGCTTGGATGGCAGCCTCCTCCCACTTAATAACTTGATCCTTTCTTAGCATGCTTGTGATTGGAAGAGTCAACTCAACAAAATTGGAGACAAACCTTCTAATGAAATTGATTTGGCCAAAGAAAGATTGAATACCCTTCTTGGTTCTTGGAATAGGCACCTTGCTGATTGCTTCCACTCTCTCAGGATCTATCATAACACCTTCTTTAGATACAATATGCCCCAACAACTTGGCTTTTGGCACACCAAAATGACACTTCTTTGGATTAAGTGAAATGCCATACTCCCTACATCTGATCAACATCTTCTCTAGGTGTTGCAAATGGTCTGCTCATTGTCTTGAAAAAATAGTCACATCATCTTGGTAAACTACAATAAACTCATTGATATAACCAGCAAAGGCAACATCCATTTCCCTTTGAAAAGTAGCACCAGCATTCATCAATCCAAAAGGCATCCTTACAAAAACATAAGTCCCCAAGGAGTAGTGAAGGTTGTCTTAAGTCTTTCTGATTCTTTAACAACTACTTGATTGTATCCGAGAAACCATCCAAAGTAGAAAGCATTTCTGACCTTATCACAAGCTGCAACATATTCTCCATGTTTGGCAAAGGATAGTTGTCCTTCATAGATGCTTTGTTTAGATTCCTAAAATCCACACAAAGTCTGATATCTCCATTCTTCTTTCTAACTGGCACAAGGTTGGCAACCCAAGAAGAGTATCTAGTAGGCTGAATGATGCCACCATCTCTCAATTTCTTCAACTCTTCTTGCATTTTCATGGAAAGTAGTGGGTTAATAGGCCTTTGTTTTTGTCTAAATGGTTTGGCTTTAGCCTCAAGAGGGATCTCATGCTGAAACAAATCTTCTCTATATGCCTTCAACTCTGAATAAGACCAAGCAAGGCAGTCTTGATATTTCTTTAAAAGTTGGGCATAGGACTATTTTTCTTCTTTGCTGAGATGACTACCCAACCAGATCTTCCTTGGTTTGTCTTTAGTTCCCAAATTATGCTCTTCCACATCCCTTGAAGCAGACATCTTTCTATTAATGATGCAATCAACATTGCTAAAATTGGATTCAAGTGCAACAAGACCTTAGGAATGGTATTTGTTTTCAATTGTATAATATCCTTGTCAAACAAAGTTTCTCTACCTTCATTCATGCACACCATTGGTTCCCAATCAATATTCTGACCAAAAAAACTCTCCTTGGCATTGTAAGAATCTCAACACTTGTGCATCATCATCAAAAATCTGCCAATGTTTCACATTATCCGGGACAACTGGCCTTGTTAGCACTTCAACATCATATTCACAAAAAGGTGAAATGGTGCAATTATCAAACTTAGAACCAAGAACAACCAACTGATCAGCAGCAGCATTAAGACTTCTATCATGGTAAACAATGTTAAAGGAATCAAACATTTCAATCAAGTCCCAAACAACATGCTTATATTGCTTCATACGCTGATTTTTTGTGGCATATAACTTTCTTACTTGCTTGACAACCAACTCTGAATCTCCTTTAGCAACAATATCCTTTACTCCATACTTCCATGCAATCCTTAATCCCAATAATAATGCCTCATACTCAGCAATGTTGTTAGTACATTCAAAATTGAGCTTGAAGGAAAAAGGAAACTCCTCTAAACTAGGGGAAACCAACACTATACCAGCACCATTTCCAACTTTGGAGCAAGCTCCATCAAATAGTAATGTCCATGGAGAACCTACCATACCAAGGCACTCTGATTTTCCATCTTATTCTCTTTTCCATCAGCAAAACCAATGAAATTGTCAACATCTACATCAGCAAACAACACTTCATAAGAAGCATTGTTGGGATCTTCAATCAAGTGTAACATCTTCTTTTCACCATAGAGTTTGACAAGGCTGCCCTCAATGGGAATGGTGGCATAGGACATGTCCATTTGAACACTACCACCAACACTTGCAGCCCACTTTCTTGACAAAAGCATACCCCATTTGGCAGGGCAATCAACAATTACAACATCAAGTTTTAAATTCTTACCCGGATAGGCTGCAAGTTGCACTACTAAACCCTTCACACATCCAACAACCAGCACTTCCCTTGAATCCATGGCTGTACACTTTCCATATGCTACTATCACCTTGATATCCAACTCATTCATAACTTCTAGAGGCATAACATTACATGATGCACCGAATCAAACATGCAATTGTGAAGCAACCTACCTTTTATGAGAAAAGTTGTGAAGAATGGATCAACATTCAATTGGGAATCAACCAAGGATGTCCCCAAATACACTTCAGTGCCTCTCCAAGATCTTCCATTGGTGGTGGTGTTTCAGGGCCAACAACGCTTTGAAGAGGACTCTCAACAACATTGACATTTCTGCTTGGTATAATCTTTTCTTCTTTTAATCCCAAGTATTCAAAAGCTCTTTTCTTGTGTTCAGAATTCTAAGCAATTCAATAATGGGAACACTCACTTTAATTTGGCTCAATACCTGGGCTATATCATATGGAACATTCTTTGGCAAAACAACATTGGAAGGGAAACAAGAAGGTTCATCAGATGGAGAAGTATTCTTGGCAGCCTGGGCATGAAGAGGACTGATATTTTTGCATGGGACAACAGGGTTCTTAGCAATTGTTTCTCTTCTAGGATTATCTTTGGGAATGCTTGTGAGCAAGGGTGTCTTTGGCTTGGCTTGAGGACCAGCTCCTCTAACAACTTTACTTCTAGTATTGTACTCCTTTTCTTGACCAACCACAACATTCATTAACAATTGTCTATCTTCCTCCGAAGGAATACCACCATCATACTTCTTGATCATTAAAGCCCTTAGGTATTCAAAGTCATTATTAGGAATTTCAAAGGCCTGAACTACATCTACATCATGAGTTTGAGGAAGAGAAAGAAATGGTACCCTCTTTATGCAATCCCAAAAGGTTGCAGCAGCAGTCCTTGCACTTATCACATCTATTGATGTTGCTTGCTTGTGAGCCTGAAGAGCTGCCCATCATACAAATGTCATCATCCATTTCATTCTCATTATCATCATCTATATCTTGCTGGTCCATTTCACATGGAGGATGAGGAAGAAAACATCTATCACACCAATCCATATCAGCAACTTCTTGAACAACAAAAACTCTTGCAATCAAAGGGTCAGGCACCACTCTATTTTCACGTGCTTGGGGTTGTCTATTTGCAGATCCAATAAGCCCTTTACCTCTATCATCTTGTCTTTGATCACCCCTAGGATGATTGCCAAATCTATCATGGTTTTGAGTTCTTTGTTGTCCTTGTGAACTTTTCCCAATTCCTTTCTCAGCCCGGCTAATTTGTAGGAAATTTCTTTGACAACCCCTACCAAAGTCTTGACAACATCCTCCAAATCAGCACCCTTGCTAGTTTGAGGCTTCTCAGGGTTTATCAACTTCACACCATCCCTCTTAAGTGGTTTACCAACAACTTTAATATTATTTTCAATTTGAAGTGCCATGGTGAAAGCTTGCCTCAAGTTTGTAGGATTTTTGTCTCTCAAGTAATAGGCTACCTTTTTATCAAATGCATCTGCATATTTGATCAAGCAAGATTCATCACAAGGCCTCAAAATTACAGGTAACCTTCTCAATGTCTTATTAAACCTTGTATTGAAATCATGAACGGTCTCATTAGGGTTCTTCTTGATGTTCTCAAACTCGGATAGAAGGAACCTTGGATCTGTTTTGTCTCCATATTGTAATCTGAATGCATTACTCATCTCACTCCATGAATCAATAGAGTTATCAGGCAGAGCTTTATACCAATCTCTTGCATCTTCCTCAAGTGTATGGATAAACAACTTGATATACACATCCTCAAATTCTATTTCAAAGTCTTCCATCATGTTAACAAAGAGTTTGAGGTGTTGATCTCCAGTTATGGCATTGTTACCTTGGAATTTTGGTAATCTATTTCTCACATCCTATGGGACAACATTTGGATAACCATCCATTCCTCCAAAATTTATAGGACCAAATGTGTTTACAAAAAATGGAGGTCTAGGTTGAGCCATATTGTTTGGTGGGGGTGATCTTGGAGGTGAAACAAGCTGATGAGGAGTAGTAATGGGTCTGATTGGAATAGATGAATGATCTCTAAAATGACAACCCCCCAAAGGCTCTCTCTCTTGATAGACTTTAGCAAACTTAGAAACCACAGGAGCAGATTTAGGAGCAAGTTTTTTAAATACACAAGAAGGTCCCTCACCTGATGGAGAATGAAAATCAGCAAGAAGATTTCCTGAATCAGATCTACTTGAAGAGGAATTATAATCTTCAATGACAAGTTGTTCTCCTTCAAATTCAACTATGGGGATTCCTTTCCTTGCAACCAAATCACCAACCACTTTCCACACTCTTCTTCCTTCTAGTTCTGAGCTTCTTGATTCGGTGAGCAACTTCTTAGAAGAGTCCTTGATGAAGAGGGATCTCCTTCCCTCCAGTTTGACAGATTTAAACAACAAGTTTCAAATGATAAAAATGTATTAGACAACTGGTATTTCAAGATCCCAACAACATGGAGTCGCCACCAAGGATTTTCACCTTAGTTGTGCAAGAAAGCACTAAAAATATTCTGATCAAATGCATGCTATACTAAAAACTTGCAGGGATTTACAAATCAGATTTTCTTCTTCTTAATTCAACCAAAAATAGTGCATCCAAATCACATAAACTGCTGGTAGATGAGGAGAGCAGGCTGAGTTTGAAGTCTTTCTTACCCAAAACATCCAGATCTGAAGTATGAAATGATATCTCAATAATATAACAGCTCAAATACTTGATCACACAAATGCTCAAACCTTTCAAGTACTTCAAAACCACCAAGAAATTGCAAGAAGTCCCCTGGAAATGGCGCCACTCGGTGTTGGTATCCAGATTTAATCTCCTTCACAACTTGAACAACATCATGAATCTACACAAGACACTCAAGGATAGATAGATGTTTTGTATGTCATTTGTAGCCAGGGATCACACCTATCTACTTGTTTGCATTCAAGAATTGAGGGAGTGGATAGCACCTTCATAAGGGTTTTGATCTAACCCTCACTATTTTAGGTTGTGCCTATCAACCAAGGTAAGAGAACCTATATTGCAGCCCCTATATGGTAAGGAGATGAAGATATCCTTGTGTTTTGCATATGGTGTGGAGGAGGCTTTGTGAAAACATGATCAAATATCCATTATCCAAACTCAAAAGAGTTATCACTACTAAATGATGGAAATGTTCTCAAAACAAAGCTAGAGCTGCTAAAGACATGATAAAACCCTGATCAACCTTGTGCATTTTTGTGAAAGGATTGAATTCTTTTGTGGACACACAATGCAGATGTAGGGGTATTGTAGGTAGGATGAGTTAGTTTAAAATGAAATTCTGATGAGAGACCTTGGAACAAGAGTAGCTAGAAATCATCACCTTCTTTGGGAAACCTTGCAAAAGAATTACAACACCTAAACAACAGAAATGTTTCAATGAATTTGAAGTGCTCTTTCAACCAGGATGTGTGCACAATGGATGCCCAAATCTGCACTATTCCATACAAAATTTGATAGCCTACCACAAAGGCTTGAAGAAAATATCAATAAAGCATTCAAAACCCCTTGTTAGATCATGTCCTAAGGTACACCCAAAGGTTTGTAAATACCCTCAATTTACAAGGAAGGTAAGATGGATTTAAATCTGTTTATCTCCACTCAAATGAATGCTCTTCTAAATGGAAGATTGCAGATGCCTTCAAACCCTCTACAAGAAATGAGACCATGTATGACCAATAAAGATCCCAAACACAAGATTGCAACATGAGCATGAAACACAAATTGAAAACATACTGAAATACAAGTGCATGCAAGCTTTTCCAAGAGATAAAACCAGTTAATCCAAGAATTTGATCAAATATATCAGCAAGGGAATGTTATTTAGACAATCTCAAAGCTTGTTGATGGCTTTACAGCTGAAACCAACTCAACATGATGAACATTTGATGCAAACAGAATTAAAATGGCTCTCAGGCGTTTCTCCAAAAAGGAAATGGACTTCTTCCAGTTTTTTCCCGTGAAAATTCTTCTCTCTTTCTCCAAAATTCTCAACAGACCTCTAAAAATGTTTCCAAAACTACATCATATACCCTATGCCAACTTGGATCCTTGCATCCCAAGCAAATAATATGCCAAAGGGATCAAATTTGTTACAAAACCCTATCCATTTGATGAAAATGATATAAAACTGATGAAACAACTCGCCAAATGCCAGAGATGCACAAATATTTTAAAATATTACATGAACTCAGATCCTTATCCATCCTAGGGTCACATTTTTTTGGCATTCCACCATGCCAACATGCATTTGCAATCATTTTTCACCTTTTTCCCTCATCATTTTTAACTCTGCAACTTTTCATTTTTACATTTCACACGTGTTTTTCACGGGCCGAGAGAAAAATATCTCACAAAAACACTATAGGGCACCAAATTAGCTCAAATAAATGATGCCATTGTGTTTAGAAGGCCGAAGGGATGCAGATTCATATAAAATTTCATGTGTTTTGGTGCAAAAATGATGATTCCACACTTCTTGGAGCTCCAATGGCGCCCAAAAATGAAAATGCACAGCTGCCGTTGATTAAAATCAACTTTAAATGCCAGCCCTCCACGTGGCAGATCCAAATCCTCTTCAAAAGCACCCAAATTACCTTTTTTCCTTTACATGAAGGTGGGACACATGTCCAAACATGATCGACTGGGGCCCCCAATCCTTTTTTAAAAAATGCATTTTGAACTTTTTTTTTGACCTTTTGAAAAATTTGAAAATTTTCCCGCTGAGCCCCCGATGTGCCACGTGTCCTCCTATGGGCCCTACCAAAACCATGGGCCAAAATGATGCATTTCTCCACTTTTTTGAAAAAGGAAAATTTTCTCAAAATCCCCACGGGCCCGAACACCCACTGCTTTTTCGCCACGTGTCGATCTCCCATTGAGAGGCGAGCCGACTCATCACATTTTCCTTCATTCCTCCGCAAGCATCAAAACTCCATGCGGCCCCGACATCTCTCTTTTGACATTTGAAAATGCCACGTGTCACCCATCCTATTGATGCGGAGCAAACTCCAAATTTTTCCGGGGCTATTATTTTTCTCTTTGAGATTTTTCGCTAAAATTTGGAAAATTTTCCATCTTTCTCTCCGCGCTCCAAATTTCCATCAAAAAATTTAGACACGTGTCCATTTTCATTCATGGGGGACCTAACTTAATTTTTCTTTTTTTACCCTTTGAAGTTAAAAAACTTCAAATTTCTCCAAGCCTCCCTCCATTTCATTCCCCCGCATACGTGTCACATTCTATTCGATCATGCGGGCCTCGGGTCCAAATTTTCTTTTAGGTTTTGAAGCCAAAAAATTCAAAAAATTCAAAAACTTCAAAACCTTCAAATTCCAAGTCCCTTTAAATTTTGAAGTTCCACTTCAACATTTCCATCTCTGACATCCATGTGTCACCCTTCCATTGGGCATGCGGGCCTTCGGAGCAAAATTTTTTCTTTTAAATTTTGAAGTTAAAAGACTTCAAAAAATTTTCAAAATTCCACTTTGCCCCCATGCTCCCAAATCTCCTTTGACACGTGTCACCTTTCCCATTGGTGCATGGCCTTTCAATGGTCACCAAAATTTTTCCCCCCGACACCCCGAGCCAAAAACACCAAAATTTTCCAAGTCCTCGATCATCCGCCTCCGCCCTCCCGACACGTGTCATCATGCCATTCATGGCACGGGCCTTGGGTAAAAAATTTAATTTTGAGAATTTTTTTTCCAAAATGGAAGAAAAATTTCCTAAGTTACTTCCGCCACCCGCCAATCCTCGACCAATCACATCAGGCCACGTAAGCACATCCCTCGTGAACCACATGGGGCCATGGGGAAAAATTTTTCTTCCGACATCCTTGAGCAAAAACAATAAAAAATTTTCCAACTCTCCCACGCTGTCTGTTTGATCTCCCTGTGCCACGTGTCACCCTCCCATTGGGCACGGGCCTTCGGGAAAAAATTTGATTTTGAGAAATTTGCAAAAATGAAGGCAAAAATTTTTAAGTGACCTCCGCCACTCGATGCTCCATCTTTCCAATCAAATCATGCCACGTAGGCACACTAGGCAAATGCGGGGCCACGGAGAAAATTCTCCCTTCACCAAAAATTGAAAATTTGACAAGTTATAACATTTTTTCCGACCACACCCAGCCAATGAGAGCCTACCATGTCAGCATAAACTTTTCAATGATAAATTTGATGGGTAGAACATGCCCGTATGCCCGTCAAAATGAAAAAATGCAGGGGATGCTTCTGAAATCAAATTTTCTCACAAAGAAGATGGATTTTTTTGGTTTTGAATCCAACGAAACATGATGTGGGGATGATTTAAGCTTGGGAGTGAGATTTCACCTCATAAAAATGGAATTCGATCAAACACGGGTTTCTTTCACGCTTTGGCCAAGGAAAAATAACACACCTCGTGCAAATGAAAAATATTAGGGCACAAATAAAGGGGAAACTTGGATTTTGTTTCAAAAAATGGGTGAATAAATAATAAATCAAAACTTGAGGGTAAAATGGGGCAAAAAACATTCAAAACTGGATAAAAATGAGTTACATATCTTCAGCTCGAGCCACAAGGACATTTTGGAAAAAATGGAAAATGGAAAATGGAGAATTAGAGTAAAGGGTCATCTCTTGCTAATTAGTTGTTATTCTTGTTAACTCAACATGCACATACCATGTGTGTGTGTAACTACCTAAGGTAGTGTAAAAATCATGTACCCAGAGTGATGGTGGCAAGGATTCTTGCCCCTCGGTATAGAGTCTCTCACACTTCTGAATGTGGTGCAAAGTAGAGTCCTTCCCATGAAATTCACATATTTGTGAGGGTACATTACTCCTAAGAAACCTAGTAGAGAAGGAAATTCTCGCCCTCCACTTCAAAAGGTTATCTTTGTGTGTAACCTACCAGGGTTCACTACAAATCCCACACAAAGTATATACAAGCATATTCCTTCTATATCCTTCATTCATCCATTGGGCTTCCATGACATGAAAGAATACGTCAAGGTTCCTTCTTCCCAAGATACCGTGGCACTTGTCTATGACCCAAGTGTTGAACAATGCGGCCTAACTATGTGATTAATAGTATTTTTCATCTCCCATCTTGCTACTTCATATGTTCCATGTGCCCAATTATCACAAGAAACACTGGTTGTGTCAATCATAGATTGAGGATCATCCCATTCAATAATACCTTCTTTAGATGGCTCATTTACTTCAGGATCTCTAAATGTGCATGCGTAAATTTTGTTCAAGTCTTCTTCACTCAGGGCTCAACATAGGGAGAAACTTGTACACTGCACAATGGTATAATGAAATGCTCCTCTTTATTATCAAAGCTAATGTACCCCTTATTGAAACACATATATATATATTATTTGTATAACATTAAGGGAACAAAATCAATTCTAGGAAACTATCTACCTCTGCAAGCTCCAATACCTCAAATTCCCTAGTAAACTTGGCCCCCTGAATCATGATAGTATCATCCTTTAACACTCTAATAGGGTTGGCCCTAGTTCTATTTGCCATGTACAACACATTTATAGAAGGTTGCAATGGTGGTCTTCCCATATGATCCCAAGCATCCAACATGAGCACATTAACTTTTGCACATGTATCTATCAAAATATTACTCAAGAGTCATCCATCTATGATCGCATTACAGATTCGCATGAAGGATTTTAATCTTACACTCGTATCATGTGCATGATTAACTAAAAATAGGGGATTTTATGTATTTTATAAGATAATATAAACAAAAACTAAGTGTTATATTGAAGTGTTAGATCTAAATATTTTTCTTTAGTATTTGAATAGGTTGAAATAATGGGAATAAGAGGTATATGGTACTAACCTTGAATTAACTTAACTCGTTGTGTTTTGGAGTATATCAGATGGTATGTGGACTAGGAAAGCTGTGACTAAGTGGCGTTAAGAAGGGAACGAGCTAACTATTTTCTTGTACGAGGCACTGGGAGGATCTTGGGGCATCCCGAGGTACCCCCGGTCTATAATTTGGGCATTGTGAGACCAGAAAAGTGATAACTTGAATTTAGAAGTGTCACAATATCTATGAAATACCTTCACTATCTTCACATGGGAGTCACAGTAATTTCTCCTATGTTGTTGTGAATGTTACTTGAAAAACCCTATCTAAAGAATCAATTCCTAAAAATAAAAATGCATATGAATAGGTCAGATTGAACTCAACTATAAAACTAGTAGCCTTACGACTAAGCACCGTACTAAATTTTGAGCCCAATGTAGTTCTATATGGGTGTGTGTGTAATTTTTTGCCTAGGGCGCCCTAGTTCCAATGACGTGGTAATAGGGGGCAATAACTAGATGTAAAATGCAAATGGTGGATAGAATGGAAATAATACAACCTTATCCCCCTATGCTTGTGTGTGATGTAAATGTAGAAGATTCCCAAATGCAATTCCTTGCCTTAGTAGATATATGCCCTTGATAGTGATATTTACACCCATAATATAGTGATAATGCTATGTTTATATAGGGATATCTTGTTCAAATTTTGACACTAGTGACTCGAAACTACCAACTATGACCTAGGGGAATACACAGGGTAACCATTAGGACTGACCTCGAACAAATAAATTAAGACCACAAATTATGATGACACAAGTGCCTAAAATCATGGATTTGGGTGCCCCGGATGCCCTGGCAACCCTAGGTACCCCAACATAGACCTAAAGATGAAAATTGAGAAAATTATGACACCCTAAAAGATGCCCAAAATTATAGAGACAAATGACGACTAAACTAGACAAATCACTATGATGCTAACTAATCGACAACAAGACAAAAATATGGGTCACTAGTCAATACTTTTATTATGCAATATCCATATATAAAATAACATACCCGATGGTATTAATGTAATAGTAAGTGCATGATTCGTGACTATAGTGGATGGTACCTTTTCTATTAACCCTTTTCCTAACAAGGGTATGATGTTCTCCTATCAAAACATCCGACATAATTCTTTCAAATCATCTATGTCTTTTTGTGGAAGCTCAACCTTATTTTCTCTTTCTATTACGTGCACTTGTTCCTTCAAGCCTTGAATCTCTCCTTGTAAATTTCTGATAACGTCCATGGTCTCTAAATAGACTTCTTTATGATGTTTAACATCGTGGGTACTTATAATTAATCACTTATTTCTTTTTTATAATAGGCTTGATTCATGAGGCCTCTCACATGCATGTTGTGTCAATGTGGATAGTGACTAACAAAGGATGCAATTCAGAATCTAGTACAACCTTTAACATCCATTGACCTCTATCAACACGTTATATTTTAATCATATCCACGCCCTTGTCTTACTTATGCTACTTACTCATGTGCTCATACAAATCAAGACATTCTTCAAACTTGTGTTGTTTCCCGCACCATGAGAAAATTATATTATGAGGGCATTCACACTGATAATGATCAAGTGATCCACATGTAAAGAAAGTACCTCTAGGAAATCCCCCTCTTCCACCGCCGTGACCTCAACCTCTGTATCCTCCATGAAATCCCCTATTCTAGTTATCACCATTATTACACCCTTCATTATGTTTCTCTCCCTAATCCTTAGATCCACTTGCTACACTAGTCTAGTACACACACCTCAATAGCCTCATGAATATGATCAATTATTATGAATTTAACAAAGAAGAGACTGGAAAATATTATAGTACATGGATACATTCTTATGGACCACGCGTACCATGTAAGAGGTGAAATCTACTCACATCATTGTTTAAATGAAATACCTCAAAATCTAACAAAATGGTTGGCACCGACTTACAAGGAAAACTATCCTTAGTATTTCCTTCCACCTCACAATCTATACAACAAATCCCACTATGTGTCTCATGAGCTGAATTGGTTGATAGTTTTTCCAATCACTTTACCATAGATGTAATCTATGCTTCCAAAACAGACTAACTCAAGTATCTAAACTTCCATCTACCTCAATGAAAATAGATGCCTCTAAATCCTCGCACGGATCTATAAAATTCTTATGAGAAAGTTCCCTTCGAAAGGTTTGATCAAACCACCAAAAACCATTTTCCATGCTAGCTAGGGTGGATATCATAGGAAAAATTTGATAATTTTTTTAAAAATTATGCATCATACTCTCTTACGCTCTCTTTCATGCCCTGCTTAATCTCTTTTAGCATGCTTATGATTTTCTATTCAAACTCAAGTATATGGAACTCCACCAATAAAGTATCATATAATGCATTGTAATCCACATAAGTCTTGTTCATATCATACTTCCTACACTAGCTATGCTTGCATCCTTGAAAATTTATAGCAAACTAGATTGCCTTACGCTCGTGAGAGCTATGATCCCCTTAGCTTGCCATATAATTTCACACATGTGAACATGTTATGCTTTGCATCCTCAATGCCTCTATATTCTGGAAGGTGAAGTGACATTTCATAGATAACTTGTTGGGGTTGTTGTGGACCATTCCCACATAATCCGAACCTATATTACCTCTAGTGTTTCATCCACCTCCAAAACCACCAAATCCGCTAGATCCCGAGCCTATAGATCCTCTAAATCCACCTTCTATAGTAGAAACCGATTCAATGGATGTACTTCCTTGAGTTCCAACAATTTAACGAAATAAACTCCCATGGTCTATGAAGTTGTGCTACTTACATATGTATTACCAATGTTCTACGCACCCAATCTCTACACAAATGACATGCCGTATAATATTCCTCCAACCAGACCTACAAACAACAAGGATGATTTCTACACTACCATAGATGAATGTGATATTTGATTAACTCATGTAATCAAAAGAAAATGAAATCTACCTATCTTTAATCTATCACCAACACTATCTTTCTTATCAATAACTATTTCAGAACTAGAACACTGCGCAAGGGCAAGGTCTCCAGTGGGAACAGAGATATGTGCCCGTAGTCCTTAATATTTATTCATCGATGCAATCTCATTAGAAAACTAGAGGGGATTATGTACTACACTTTCCTAAGTGGGGATAGCCTAATGTTATGGCTCCATGTCTTCCATGTGAGCCTCAAATATTTCATGAGACATCATCCTCCACAACAACTTGTAAAGAGATCCCAACAATGAAACTATAATGTAGTATTTTATTTCTTTCTCAAACCCTATATGCATTAGAACATAACTTAGACATATCTAAGCACTCACTCGAAGTGCATGAAGGTACCAAGTCCCTCTTTTATGTCAGCTTTGTCAAGGAGTTAGCATGCATGAACATATATTCCATAATCATAACAACTAGATCCATGAGCTCAATTTGGAAACACACATAAATAAGTAAACATATAATTCACATAACCACTAAGATCAGATTCACCATATAGTTACCAGTAATAGAGACATCAAAAATCAATATCCAACCATAATGATCCATTATATTAATCCATAATAGCTGAATACATACATATGACTATCATAAGTCAGGTACGCTCATAAACAATTAACATGAATTTACAAATAATTCAGGTAGCTTGTTTGGTTTTTAACTTGAATTGGTTCCTAGTTCTGAGTTTGAGTATTATGATACTCTAATCTGGGACACTTAAATGTTATAATGATTTGGGTTATCCTAACTTATCTCTTATGATATTTAAGTTCAATTGTTGGTAGCTCAAATTTTAGGATGAATTTAGGTTGATGAAATATTGAGATGGAAGTATTTTTGTAAATGATCTACTACTGAACTATGCCTAAAATATAGTTAGGATAGTTACTTTCTTATGTTAAATGGATTTAATTGAATGAGTAATCATGAAAAGAAATGTAAGAAAGTAGTAGTGAGATTCTGATGAAATGTTACTTATCTGAATTATTGTTTAAATTATTTTGATAAAAATAAAATAGTATGGAAGGTTGAAGTTGTTATATTTCATGACCTAACCTTACTTTTGATTTGTTGTATATCTCTTTTTCTCTCTCTTTTATTTGAGTATTGTAACTCCTTTTGGTTGTCTTTCTGAATTGCTTCAAGATTGTTTCATAACAAAAAAATATTTTTATGAAACAGTTAGCTAAAAGCACATCGTTTTAATGATTTAGTGCTTATCATGATCATTTCAATGAACTGACCCATGCTAGAAATTTTGCAGATGGAATTTGTAAGTGATGAAAGGAGAAAGATATTTAGGAAGTTACATTTTTTATCAAAGAGATTGGATATTTGTATGATGAAATATGGTTCATTACTGAAATGTACTTGATGGAAAAGAAAGTTGTATCTGAAATTGATTTAAATATTTTTGTTTGATATTAGTAATGTTTGAAGTGTTTGGACTTGTAAATGTATAATTCCTCCTTACTGAATGAAATATGTGTGAAATTTGTTTGTACTTGATGTAATTCCTTTTGGCATGCAATGAGTGGAAATAATGAATATTACTCTATTTTACAAATAGTAACATACTTTTATGGTTTGGAATGGAATAAATAAAGATCTAAGGTGTTAGATGTACTACCTCTCTAGTGAAGATGTAACTTATAAAGTTGACATTCTTACATCAAATGTTTGTATGAGAGTTAAACTTTGATAATAATTTATAATGGGCAATTGGATTATAATAGATTTTAACCCTTTATAAGGGAAAGGAAATACAACTCCCTTGAAATGAATCATAGTCTTAATTTAAGACCTTTTAGATATGAATCCTGATTGTTATCTATAGTTAGTGAAGGTGTGCCTTCTCATGTAGACTTCCTTAACCAAAATAGGGATGTCAGGAAAGAAAAATGAAATGGAATTAGACTTCATTTAATGAAGTCTAATATGGAAAAGGACCTACCTAGAAATTATATAAGCTAGGGTTGTATGAAGTGAGTAAATAAATGACACTTCCATGTGTGATGGGCCTTTAATATAGAATTTGAATCAGGATGTTAATAGTTCAAATCATAGCATGTGAATTGGATAGAAAGTAGATTTATCTGCATAACTTCATCTATTACAGTTTTAACTTTGAATCTTAATGATTAAGGAACCTAGTTGTTCAGTAGGGTTGTTGTAATTAATATGTAATGAGGAAATTAATAAGATATAAATTTCTATCTAAGGTATGTTCGTCCGTATAAGGAAAAAGAAATTGATGTTGACACATGTCAACTTCAATGTAGTACCTCTATGATGACATGGGTCTTCATGAGGATACCATGTTGCAAAAATGACATGTTTCAATAGCCGTCATAATTTTTTCAACTAAGCTAACATAAATTGTGACTGGATCAAAGTTATGCCCTTGCTAAAGATAGGGGCATGACCTAGTGTCGGGGTCAACTCACATTGAATTAGGATAACTAGACATGCCCAATCGACATAAGTTGATTGAGTATGTCTAAGTACCCTTAGTCACCATAAGCGCCCTCCACACTTAGCCATGTTGCTAACCTTGGCTAGGGTTAAACATTGAACTAGTGGATTTATAAAAGTTAGTGAAGACTGTTCTAGATAAAAATCAAGTAGGGTGAAGTAATTATTCCATTTGTTGAGTATGTCTTCTAAGAATATAAACATGAACAATATGTTTTAAAATATTTGGCCAAAGTATCACAAATTGTTGGTTACATTGTCCTATGTCACCTAGTTTAAGAAGTAGGATTTCAGATGAATATCAGTAACATATATTCAGATAGGCCTCTTAAACAAAACACTTGATACCTCTAAAAGGGTAAAATAACCAAGTATACATAGTATACACATTATAAATTTAACATGAGAGATTGGTATGATACCGAGTCATGAAATGAGAGATCGTGTTTCACTGAGTCATTTACAGTTGCATATGTTTTTCTATTATGAGATAGATTGGCTTTGGAATGTGTGTTCTAAATTATGTTAATTTAGAACAAAGAACATTATGCAAAAAAATTAAAAAAATCCTTGTTTCTAAAGCCTTAAAATGGGAATGTTACAATGTTCATGCTGATTGTCTCTATTCTTGTTTAGACACTTACTAGTAAAGTGACCTACTTGTCCACATGCAAATATTTGAAAGGAAGTTTTCCTTATAGTTACTCGAACCTCTTTTTAGTCTTCTCAAAAAATTACTTCAATATTTTTATCATCCAACTCATCTCCTGAAGCCGATTGTTCTTCTTCTTCTTCTTACATGATCGAGTTTCTTTCTTGACCTTAAATGCTACCTCTTTCTTGGGATTTTTAGATGTAACCTTCATCATATCGTATGCTAAAAGAGTACTTTGTAGTTCATCCATCATGAGAGTATTCATTTTTTTCTTCCTCTATAGCCGATACTTTTGCATCATATTTTCTAGTCGAGATCTCAAAATCTTTTGCACTATGAAATATTCTTCTAGTTTCTCTCCTAGACCTATGATCATATTTATGACCTCATCTATTCTTTGCATGTAGGTTACTATACTCTCATCATCCTTCATCTTCATATTTTTGAACTGAGCTCTATAGGTATGCAGATTTTCTAGCTTGAATTTTTCATCACCTTCATAAATACTCTACATTTTGGTCCATATCTCCTTTTCTATTGTGCAATGCATAACTTTCAAAACTCTATTTCAGTTAGACCATATAGAATGGTGTTCATTGCTCTTGAGTTACATTCATACTATGCCTTATTCATGTAAATAGTAATTGGTGTGGTTAGAGGGTCAGTATCCTTTCCCAATGCAAATATAAAAACCAAGTGACATAAAATATGTCTTCATAGTTATTCTCAAGAATGCATAATTTTTACCAATGATGAGAGGTGATCTTGACTATGAAAAACAACCTTATGCTTGATTTTCCTGACATGCTTGTGCAAGGAGGATCTCCTTGAAGATGTTAAGATTTTTTTATAAGGACGTCACTCTAATACCAATTGTTAGAGATCACAAGCAATGAGAGGGGGATGAATAAGTGCAGATTAAAACTTTTCACTTTATGCCAATTTTAAACTCTTTAATGATGTCCGAAATTAAACTATGAGTAGTCAATCAAACATATGTTATGCATAAAAATGCCGAACATAGATAATTACCGTGGGAAATCCCTTTCGAGATAAAACCCACCAAAACCATTGCTTATATTAGACAAAGAAAGAACTCATAATAATATAACATGTCTTACAATATTTGTTTAATGAGGCACCAACCCCACAAGGAGCTCCAAACCCTACACCTCTATTGATATTACATACAATAAAGGACTGTAGTGAATATTACACATCATAAGAGATTTATTTTGTAGGAACCCACCCATAAGGAACAAACAACTCCCCCGTATGTGCTAAGCTACAACTTAGACTTGATTTATGTACAGATTTTGATCATCTAGTTACAAAAATTTCTATTACAATGAATTATGATCACTTTCCTAGCTCTTTCTATGTTCTTATTCTCTCACTCTCTTCTTCTCATCTGATTCAAACTCTTTGCTCAATCAATATGCCACCCTTGATGCTCTATTCATCTGCTAAATCAATGCATCATCGATCTTCTCTCCTCTTTCCTCTCTCTTTTCTTCTGTCACTCTTTCTTAGCTTGATTGCATCATATTCTCTCTTTTGTAGTTCTCACTTAGCTCGAATATTCTTTTTCCCACTTGAGAAACCTAAAAATAGTTCCAAGTTTGAACTATATCACAATTGACCCATTCCTTCACTTTGAATTGTGTGTCATGCACCTTCCTACTTGGTCACCCAATAATTCATCCCATTAAATGCATACAACTAACTCCATATCTTGTTCCTTTTGTATTCGGCTTGATTACACTATTTTCCATGCACTGCTAGAGAAATTTATTATCTATTTCCAAAAATAGATTTTCCTCTTTTTATAGTTTTCATCATGACAGAGATGAGTGAGCCATTTCCTTCTCCATATTTTATTTCACCTTGAAACTTGAGATCTCATAGAGAATGTAACTGCATTTCCATAAATTCAATACATATTAGTTGTTGGGAGCTAGAACAAAGATATTTATTCATTATTTGTGGATATCAAGTCATATGCTTAGCTGCAATCACCTGAAAATCGAATCACCATCAATTTTGGAGAACCAACTCTCACTTGTACATATTTAAATAAATTTGATTTCCTTCGACCCTTATCTAGTTCATATTCCATCATTTAGCAACTTTCCTTTTCTTCTTGAATTTCTCCTTTGTATCGCAACACTTTTCTTTGTTCGACAACATTTCTTCTTCCTTGGCATATTTTTAGTTATCCATGGATCTTCTATTCTTCTCATGGATTTCCCAATGTCACATGATTATCCTCCTTATCTCGCTGCCTTTCTACATCTTTGTTCCAATTTTGCAACTCTATCTCTTTTATATGTAACTTTTATAGACTTCTACAACTATCTCCCATCCTTATCAGCTTTTCTAGTTCTTTGTAGATTTTCTCTTCATCTATGGATTTGATTCTCGACTTCCTTACATTCATGAATTTTCATTCACATTTGTGATTATTCTTTTCATTATTGGCTTCAATTTTTTTACTCACGGATCGGCCTTTGACTCCACGTATCTTCGTGAATTCATCCTTTTATGCAGAACCACTTACCTTCTCGTGAATTATTTTAGCATTCTATGGATTTATGTAGAATTCAATGGCTATCTCTAGGCTTTAGCGGATATCTCCTTTTGTTCACGGCTTGCACAAACATTTTTTGAGTTCCTTATAAATTGTCCTTTATCATCTTGAATCCTTTTAAGCTAACACTACCAATCAACCTTCATCTTTTCAACATGATCACTTTACCAAATTCACTCCTTTTTCCATCAATGTACCTAGACATTAACTAATTTAGCTTGACATAAATGACAACACATTTGACTCATGGAAAAGGTCCAACATGAAGTCCACACATCCACTGATTTTCATTTTCCTTTCGACAAGATTGTATCCCTTGAGAATATGACTATTTTTCCCATGTTACAGCCTCATGCTTGTCCCTTCAACTTTTTGATTATTGAGATATAACTTTCTATTCTAAAAGAAACTAAATAAGTAACTATTGAAGTAGAAAAGAAATTACCTTTGGTAATAACTTAGAGACAACCAAGAGACTAGGGTGATAGATATCTTGAGGGATCATCCAAAATATTTTCCTTGGGACTATACTAACATTAAAGGGATTCATACAAGTATTTTCACTCATCATATTTACACCGAGGATGTCAAACTATCAAACACCCACAATGAAGGATTAATCTATCACTTAGAGATATTGTCAAAAATGAAATAGACAAGATGTTGAGGGTAGGATTTATCTATCCAATATCTGATAGTTAGTGGGTATAAGCACTTGTAATAGTTCCCAAGAAAAATGGTAAGTGGATAATATGTATAGATTATAGGGATCTAAATAAGGCCACCAAGACAGATTACTTTCCCTACCCTTTATTGATCAGGTTTTGGATAATTTGGTAGGTAAGAAATACTTATCCTTCTTAGATGGATTTAGTAGATATAACCAAATTTGCATAGCACCTATTGATCAAGATAAGACAACCTTCACCTATCCTTGCGGTACATTTGCATACATAGTTCTACCATTTGGACTTTTTAATGCACCTTCCATATTTTAGAGAGAAGTTTTATCTATTTTTGTAGACCTCACCAATGATTGTGTTGAATTTTATATGGAATATTTTACTATCTATGGGTCTACTTTTGAACAATATTTAATTAATCTTCAAAAAGTGTTAACCAGATGTGAACAACACCAAATCTCCTTAAGTCATGAAATTAATTTGATAATGGTTGATCAAGGAGTTGTCTAGGGTCATCATATATTTTCTAAAGGTATCCAAGTTAATCCTAAAAGATAGAATTCATTACTAAATTTCCCACACCAACAAACTAAATAGATAATAAAATTTTTGTTGACATGTAAGATATTACTGTAAGGTTTATAAAATATTTTAGTAAGATAAAGACACTAATTTTCTGTCATTAATAAAATAATCTATTTTTAAATGGACTCCTTAATTTCATTAAGCTTTCAAAGTTATAAAATAGAAATTGACCAATGCCCTAGTCTTGAGAGGACCTAATTGGGGTCATCCTTTTCATATTCACATTGATGCTTCCAACACAACAATGGGAGTTGTTCTTGGACAAAAATATGAGGAAGACCAAATTTATGCCATCTATTTTATCAGCAAAAACCTAACCCCCACAGAGAGAAACTACACCACTATGGAAAAGGAATTTCTAGCTATTGTTTACTCTCTGAACAAATTTAGACACTACATTACTAGATATAAAATCTTTGTGTATATAGACCATTCAGCCATAAGATATTTAATGAATAAACCAGTAGTAGGGGGCATAATTATTAAGTGGTTACTTATTTTGCAAGAGTTTAACTTGACTATTATTGATAAGCCTAGAAAGGCTAATGTTTTTGTTGACTTCCTTTTGAGATTGAATGTTTCAAGAGAAGGAGAGGTAGTTCAAGATCACTTCCCAGATGAGAATTTTTTTGCAATATCAACACGCCCTCTATGGTTTGCTGATCTTTCCAATTATCTAACTATAGGAAGTTTCCATCTTACTTTACTACTAAAGAACATAAAATATTAGTCAGAAACAATGCTACATACAAATGGTGCAATGGAATTTTGTTTAAATGTTATCCCAACAAGATCCTTCACAGGTGTGTTTGAGAAGATGAAGTGTATGACATACCGAGAGCATGCCATGATGAACTTAGACAAGGCAAATACTTAGTAAAGAGGAAAATTCACAAGGTCCTTGGAGATTGGTACAACTGGACCTCTCTCTAAATTTTTTCAAGAAATATGTATGGCAATGTGAGGAATGTCACAAAATGGGGAAGCCTAGTTTGTATTCTGAAATGCCCCTTAATCCTTAGCTAGTCTTAGGGACATTTGAGAAATGGGGATTTGATTTCATTGGACCTTTTGACCCCCTATCCTATGGAAAAGAGTACCTATTGGTGTGCACCGACTATGTTACAAAATGGTCTAAGGTTCAAGCACTAGCATCTTCCAATGAGGATATTGTAGCTGAATTTTTGTACAACATGATCATGCTAAGGTTTGGAGCTCCTAGAGCCATTATATCTTATCAAGGACCTCATTTCATGTCAAATATGATTAAATACTTCTTGAATATTTACCAAATAAATCATAGGAAATCATCACCATACCACCCCCAATCCAATGGGTAGGTGGAAGTAAAAAAAAGAGTTGGAGAAAATCTTGAATAAAATTTTCAATGCATATAGTGTAACAACTCTAGCATGACATGTACCTAAGATGACTTCTACTTTAGAAGATACAAACATTGACATGTGATTTGGTCTTAATATGATGTACTCTTGTGACTATGGAAATCATGTTTGTAGTAGAAAATAATTCATCCTTTGTACAAGTTCATTATGTCATGTTTTACTATATTTAATCAAAACAACCCACCTCCTTATGCAGAATTATTTCATTGCTTGATTTTTGGATTCAGTTTCTAATTTTTATAAAAACTCTTCCTTCAAAACAAAATTACCTTGGATCAATTCCATTGATCCAAGGTATGCTTTTAAATTCATAATTTTGTGGTCATAATGACCAAGCCTACCGCTTTAGTTGATCACTTTGGATAAGACTATCCTATAGAATCAATGAAGTTGTCGGACCCTGTAGCATGTTGAATGTAGATGTCATGGTAGGTTCTTATTTTGTAAGCATGCAATATTGCTTTGAATGGGAACCTATTGTAACTATGACTAAAAGTTAGTAACTTAAGCCTAGAGCTAAGCCTAACCTATGTCTCTTTGATCTTTTGAAATTAAGATGTGGTGACTTAACCTAGAAACCTACCTATGGACCTATGTTGATTCCTAAACTTATGTTAACATAACTAAAATGTGGCTAACCTAAAGGGGGCCTAAGGAACACATGGACATTGGATGGTCGGTGGCATCAGTTTCAAGGTAATTAAATGGGAATTAATTCACTCTTATCTCCTACTCTACCAACTTTGGCATGGGAATTTGGGAAAAGATAGGGGAGGATGCGCTAGCATCTCCATCAAGCTTAGTTGCATGCAAAATTTAAAAGTAGACACTACTAAATGTGGAGATGGCGGTGGCATGGAAATTGGAGGGAATTATCACTCCTTTAGCATTTAATATTTTTGAACTTAGCAAAACAGCCTTAGAAAAATGCATGAGGGGTTTTACATGGTTGTTTTGTTCTTTGGTTCATTTTTCAAGCTTGAGCTCTACATGATGTTTTTTTGTTCATCGAATCTCCAGTTTGAATCTTTCTTGACTAGTTATTTTTGCATTCATGGAGCTATTTTGGACTCTATAAAATCTATAAGAAGATGTTAAATTACTTGAAGTTGGTTGACGTTGCTTGGAGAAGAAGGGGTTGTTGAAGTGCTTTCTTGGAAATCTTATGCAAATCAAGGAGAAGCTCTATTAGGCATGATAGGCTCTACCCATTAAGTTGTTTTTATTTTACTTAAGTGTCTTCATTAAAAGAACTCTGCTCTTGGAAACAATATGGATTTTCTTTGTTGATATGATCTCTTTGCTTGTGATTTTGTGATTGCTTTTGCGTATGCTTTTAGACCCTGTTGAAATAATGATCTGGGTCTCATTGTTCTTGATTTGGTCTGCTAGATTATGTTTTAAATATTTCAACACGAGCTTGAGTTGAAGTCAAAAATTTAATAGAACTTGTTTGAAATATAAGCAACCTTGTTTGGTCTACTTGAGTTAAGTAGGAAGTTGGGGTTGCATTAAAAATGTGGAGCTTTCCTTAACTTGACTTGTTTTCCTATATGATAGAAAAATGCAGGTAATAATCTATTTTATTATACCTTGGCTTTGATTAAACCTTTATGGATTCTTCAGAGAAAGGATTGTTTCATTTTTGAACTCTGGTATTATTGTGTTGCTTCTTGTTGTAGACCTCTGACTTAGGGATTTAAAGGAATAACTCTTTGGAGTTTCTTGGCAAATAGTTATTACTCCATGGGATTGTTAAGTCATTTGGTTATTTTTTTAAGCCTGTGATGTTTACTTCTTTGATTGTTTAGAATTTTTCAGTCATTTTCAATACCTGTTTTCTTTTGGAAGCTCATCGGGAGTATGTAATACTTTGTTTTCTCCTATTTTGTGGGATCTAGTATAACCTCTTAATGTAGGCATCTGATGATAAGAATGGAAACATATCTGGGGTATAAATGATTTATGTAATGAGTGGGTTGTCATCTTTAACTTCACGAAAGCCCTTGTCTTCTGAATGATATTTTATGTTAACCTACTTCTAGCCTATGGACTATCAAACCCAGCCATTTCAATCTTAGCCTAAGGTAAGTGTATCACCATAAAAATGAAATGCCTATTCCTGGATTAGTGGTATCATTATTCAATCTTATCTTCTTGTGAGCAAGCTTGAGTTTTTGGAAGTCTATTGTAGACTTATCCTCTGGAAATATCCTTCTTTTCTTTCTGAACTAGGAAAAAGGAATTACTTACTAGCTTCAATATTGAATCTACCAATATCGTATCCTTACTGTGTTGGGTAAAATGTGAATATTGTTCATCTTTCTTACTTCTTTGGGAATGTTTCATTTAATTTGATCCTTGTTCCATCCTCTATTTGGGATTTTGGTTAAGCACGGTAGAGACTGGACTTGTCTATTATGTTCTTGTTTTGATCTTGTTCTCTTTCTTAACATGCTTAAATCTTTGAGTGAATAATCTCTCTCTCCTTTTATTTTCCTTCTGTTGCAATCTTGGTAAGGGAGCTATCTAGTTTGGTCTATTTCTTATTGCATTCATTGGGTTTTTCTTGAATAATTAAGTCCAGTTGGATTGGACAATTAAGATGAAGTTGAGGTTACTTAGATGGATTATTGTGTTTGGATGGAAACTATTATGAGTAAGTATTTTGTTTGGAGAAAATATTGGAGTGGTTGAAGGAGTTGAAGGGATTGTTAAAATCCCATTATTCTACTCTTTTGACTTAAACTTTGGTAATGATGTATCTCTGTAGGGATTGTGCACTTAGTTCCAATTGCATGCCAAATTGATCTCTCCTTTGTTGAAATTTGTTTAATTTTGAACTTGAACTTAAATTAGTTTCTAATTTTGAATTTGAATTATAGGATTCTTACATCATAATCTCTTTCCAAGATAAAATGTTGGGACTATCCTAAACTTAATCCTATGTTTTGAGTTGATCTTGGCATCCCTAATTTAAGATGAATCTAGGTGGTTAAATATGTTGGGATGGAAAATACTATTGTTCAATCTAATGCTGAACTATGCCTAAGAAATTGTAGGGATAGTTATCTTCTTAGGTTAAATAGGAATAATTGAGAAGTGAATCATGTAAAACAACATATGAAAGAAAAAGTGTGTTTTTGATGAAATAGTACTTATCCAGAATATTGTTTTAAATATTTTTATGTAAAATAATAAGTATGGAAGTTGAAGTTGTTTATATCATGATTTACTCCTTTTATGATATGGTTTACCACCCCTTTTCTCTCTCTCTCATTTGTGAATGGTGATTTCTTTTGTTATGTCTTTCTATATTGCTTTGGACTGTTTCATAACAATAGAGTTCTCTTTATGAAACAGTTAGCTAAAGGCACATCATTTTAATGTTTAGTGCTTATCATTCTCAATTCATTGAACTGACCCATGCTAGAAATTTTGCAGATGGACCTCATAAGTGATGAAAGGAGAAAAGATATTTAGGATGTTACATTTGTTTACCAAAGAGACTGGATCTTTTATGATGAAATATGTATCATTATTGAGATGTATTTGTTGGAAAAGAGAGTTGTACTTGTAATGGATCTTGTTGTTATTGTTTGATTTTAGAAATTTCTGAAGTGCTTGGACTTATAATGTATGAATCCCCTTTTGATGAATGAAAGAGTTGTGGATTTGTTTGAACTTGATGAGTAATATTTTTGGGTATTCTGTGAATGAAATGATAAGCTTATCTCTACTTTATTATGTATATATAAGTAATATACCCTCTTGGGTTGGTTTAAAATGAATGAAGGTTAAGGGTACTAAATGTACTACTCTCTTAATTAAATGCAACTTATTAAAGTTGACATACGTGATTGGACATTCAACTAGATCACTATGGATATACAAAACAAATGTTTGTGGGTAAATAAAACCATGATGATAACTTGTAAAATACTATGGGGTTTTATATGAACATTAATCCTTTATAAGGAAAAGGGAAGGCAAATTCCCTGCAAAGATTATTAGACTATTTTTAAAACTCTTGGAAATAAATTTGAAAGTTATCTTTGATAGTGGAAGGTGTGCTTCCTCTTGATGAGTTCCTTAACCAGAATAGGAATGTAGAAAATGGAACTTAAAAGGGATTAGAATTCATTCCATTGAAGTCTAATATAAAAAGAACTTGACCTGAACTGATGTAAGATAAGGCTTGGGTTGGTGAGTAAATAACAACATTGTTATGTATGCAGAATTTGTTATGTGAAACATAAATTAAATATGTTAATGGATTAAAAATAAAAACTTATGAAATGGTTAGGAGGAAGATATATCTGCATACCAACTCTAATTGTAATTTTTTTACTTGAAACCCTAATGGTTAATGAACCTAGTTGTTTAGTAGGGCTGTTGCAATTAACCCTTAATAAGGAAAATTTAATAAGTCTTTAACTCCTTTCCATGATATGTTCATCCAAATGAGGTGAACTTAGTCAAATGTTGGCACACGCCAACTACAGTACAATAAATTCATTAAGACTTGGGTCTTCATGAGGATACTATGTTGAAATTGACAGTCAAGTGCAACACCCTTCAGAGTTTAATCATCCAGATCTACATTAATATGACTTGGTCATAGTTCTTCGCCTAGGTAGAGTTAGGGGTGTGATCTAGTGTTGCGGCTACTCATGATGACTTAGGGTAACTAGACACACACAATCAACTTAGGTCGATTGGGTATGTCCATGTACCCTTAGTCACCGTGAGCAATCCTCCACACTAAACTATGTTGCTAACCTTGGCTGACTAAACCTTGAATAAGTAGATGACAGAGTCAATGAAGACCATTCTAGATAATAGATGAAGTGTGTTGAAGGATGTATTTTATTTGACGAGTATGTCATCTAAGAATATAAACATGAATAATATGCTTAAAATATTTGGCCAAATTATCGTAAGTTGTTGGTTGCATTTTCTTGTGTCACCTAGTTTAAGAAGTGGGATTTCAAATGAATATTGGTAACAAATATTCATATAGGCCTCTTAAAAAAAAATTAACACCCCAAAAAGGGTAAGGGAACCAAGTATACATAGTATACAAATCATTAAGTTAACATGAGAGATCGGTATGATACCGAGTCATGAAATGAGAGATCGGTGTTCCACCGAGTCATTTACAATTGCATATGGTTTTCTATTATGAGATTGATTGGCTTGGAATGTGTGTTCTAAATTATGATTTATTATAATAGGGAACATTATTAAAAAAATCCCTTGTTTCTAAAGTCTTAAAATGGGAGCATTACATATAGGAAGAATGGGTGCTAAGACAAATTTGAGCGGTTTAGGCATACAATACAACTTGAACTACCATTGGCTTTTCCCCATATGAACTAGTATATGGATGAATCTATTTCTCCTAGTATAATTTTAATTACAAATGTGGAGGACAAAACTGAAGATAGGATATGAGTTAGATGAAGGTAAACATGAAAGAGTGATGCAGTTGAATGATCTTGATGAGATGCGAGATGGAGGTAAAACAACAAACTCGAAATCCTTAAAAATAGAGGAAAGTCTAGAATGATTCTTATATCAAGACCAGAAGGTTCAACAAAGGAGATTGGGTCTTACTGTTTGACTCGAAATACCAGAAATTCAAAGGGAAATTGAGAACAAGATGGTTGGGACCCTATCAAATTAAAAAAAAATTATGATAATGGATCTATGAGACTGTTGCCAATTGATGGTGACATAAATTTTTTTATAGTGAATGTCCATATACTAAGGCTATATCAACATCCCTAGGATAAAGAAACTTTCACTCTGGACATATTGTTGTGTGAATAATTTAATTCAAAGTGGAATTATATAGCTCTTCCCACCATGAGTAGTTTTTTGGAAGATTTAATAAAGGAAGAAGATCATAATTTTGATCCTCTTCCCCTATATCTAAAAATACAAAAATATGTTTTCTTTTACATGAAAATAAAGGTTAGAGATGTCAATTATTGAAATGTGCATTGATCACGGTTACTTTTCAAATGCAATTTGTGGATCACCAATGGTCAAAAGAATTCTAAGATGGTAAGGTGATGTGTACTCACTTTTTGCTATAGATATTAACTTCTTTTTAGGACTTCCCAATGCATTTATTAAAAACATAAAATCAAATCTCATGGAGTAAAGTGGAGGGATAAGGAGTAATAATGGATGAGTAAAGGCATGTGTCACCTTTCTCAAGGAATGAAAAATGGCACGAGTAGTCATAATGGTAGTATGGGAACCGTGCGAAAGAAATTGAAATCTTGCCACCTCAATTAGTACCATCAATATTTTCCACCGCCATTTTGTGTCGACTTAATACCATTACAAACACAAAGTATGGTTCAAAATTATACTACTACCGACATTACATGTAACTACTATGTCTCTCTCATACAACCATCGCCATTTTTTCTACAACTCCACTTGAACCAGTTTGTGCTATGGGGAAGAAGAAAAATCAAAACTAGAATCTACGAAATCAAGCTACTACGGAATGCCATCATCTCCCATGTTTTCCATGATGCAAAGTTAGTTGGATTTTATTCATAAATTTAAGGGATTTGATGAGGATTTATTAGGGTAATTTCTATTGAATTTTGAGGAAACTTTCTCTCAAATAGGAGGGAAAAGAATTGAAATAAACAACCACATTGTTTTCACAATCTCTGGCCTCCTAGATTTTGGGCTTAAGGTTGTAACTAACTCTCCACTTAAGGATTTGATATCTATATTTCATGAGGAAGGGGAATCTCTTCTTGAGATAATAATTAATCCCATGTCATTCAAAAGGGAATTAAGAGGGAGATTTTATCGGGCCATTGGAAGAAATTACTCCTTAGTGAAGTATTTTATATTTGATGGAAAACCATCGGTATTAGGGGTAAAACATTCAAATTATAACTCATTTGAAGGAGTGGACCAACCCCGAGCTTAAAGTGAATATTCATGAGTACCTTGCATATGATTTCATCAAGGTGGGCCAGAATTAAAAAGTGCAGTGGTAAAGTCATAAATAAACCAGGGCTTATCCACCTATTTTACAAACATCAAGATTCTAGTAAAACTAAGAGAAAGGTAGAGAATAAATATGCAGGGAGAGTTTTAATTAAAATAAAATAAAAAGGGATCCTACACTAGTTTCGCGAACCCGACTCCCGCTTCTCATCATAATCTTTAATTGATTCCTCACCTTCCAATGTGGTTATAGAATAATATGCATATGAGGATGAGAAACCATATATACCTAGAGCTTCTAAATAAAATATTACCATGTTATACCCTACTACTAGTTCTTTGAAAACAAGGTCTTTCCCTCAAGGAAAAAATGAATTTTCTCGACCTACATTATCTAATGAAGGTTCAACCCCAATTTTGGAAGAGTTTTCTAAAACTGGTACTTCTTCTACCCTTGGAGAGAAATTGAAATATTATGAGTTCACATCAACCATTCTTGAAGAGAAAATCCATGCTACTGAGGTGTTGGAGGTTCCCTTGTGGAAGCTCCAAAATCTAGACTAAAACTACAAAATTTGTTACATAGGATCACAAAGAGATGAGGTCTTGAGGCAATACAAAAATGAAATTGATGCTTTGTGGGAGAAATTGAAAGGTATGGAAGAAACCCATCTGTCCTTGCAAAATGAATTTGTACAAAATACTGTGGAGAAATTTAAAGAAATAACTGTTTTAAAAGTAGAAGTTGATAGTTTAAAGAGGCAAAGAATATTGGTTTGCAAGCATGGAATGATTTTTCCTCTCATTATGTCCAACTTGTCTCTTAGAAATAAAGATTTGGTCAAAGAAAATAGGAAACTTAAAGAAGAGGCTAAGTCAAGTTCTAATGCCAAGAAGAAATTGGAAACAATTGTTGAATTTGTTTGTCCTTTGGCTTGCAAAATTTTAGCCTATAGAAAACCATCTTCTTTCTATAGTTTATTTCTTCAAGAATAGTTTTATTCCTGGAAGTTACAAAGAATGTGTTATGGGAACCTCATGAGGCTCCAGATGGGAAAACATTTTTGAGAGATTTATCAAGGTTGTACTCTTGAAGTACAAAATTTATTATGTGAATTTTATCTCCATAATATGTTGCTTCCAAATGTTCCCAATTTCTTTATAAACTTGTTAGTATGAGAGTTTTAATTGAAATATTTTCAATCATTAGTAAGGAATCCAATTTTGTGGTAAAAATAAACACATATTTTTAATCAATAGGCTGGGAATTAGTTTTTACATTAGACCTACCCACCATAATGATGTTTCTATGAAGAAAGATTTTAGATCTTTATATTATCAAGCTAGGATTGGTAAAAAATACTTCAAAAATATTTTCACAATGTGTCCATGAAATTAAAACTTACTAACAAAAGAGAACTATGGTAAGGATATGAAATCCTATGATAAGACGTGGGAAAATATGATTTTTCCATTAAAATGAAGAGAATTTATCTCCCCTCAGAATCTCAGTTGGAGTATGCGAAGAGGGGATGCACTTGTAGAGATTATTTGGAAATTGGAAGAGAAGGGAAATAATGAATATAGAAAGGAATGGGTTGGTATGAAATTTAGGAATCCTTTGGTCCTAAGCCCTACAACCACATGGTAAAATTGTTCTCCCTAGTCACATGATAGTTTTAAGGAATGGGCTAAGGTTTTGTTGGAAACCCAACGATGCAAAGGTACAAGAAAACATTATACAAATAAATTTAAGGAATATGAAATGGCATAACACTTTGGTCGAGATCGGGTTAGAGATAGTTTGCATGAGGACATGAAAATGTTTCACCAATAATTTTTATGCTTTCGAGGAAAAAACAGATAGAAGGTAAATGGTTAAGGAGGAATATCTATGAGGTGAAGGTGGAAGGTAGAATGTGTGTGTTGTTGATGTTATCCAAGTTGATCGTAGAGAACTCCTTTTGTCTAGGAAGGACTACCTGTAGATGCAAAGAAAGACCACAAAAGATTATTAAATAGCATATGATAGTGGACTTCCTAGCGTATGCTAGATCTAGGAAGCATGGTGCTTCCTAGAGAGGTTGTCAATCCACTATTTAATAAAAATTCAATGTGAATAAGCAACTAAAATAAATAAGTCCTATTGTAATGTAATGATTTAGGTTTCTCATACACACAATACACTATATTTTATGCTAGATATCAAAATAACACTAAATATAATTATAACCGGGGTTTTTTCAAGTTAGATAGGTCTCACAAAGGTCCGTAAGGGTCTAACGATAATTGGTTTAGGTCCTGGGTTGGCTTTGGGTGAGTGGGAAGCTTGCTGGTTTGAGAATATAAAGTGACAAAGACCAATATCGGTCTAGTAACCGATGCCAATATGGGGACTAAACCGACGACAGTCGAAGAATCGACGTCGGTAGGGGCAATAGGTAATGAACTATTAAAAATGGGTTTTAGGATCTCTCTGTGATTACACAGAGTGAGGGTAGTGTGGTTTAGGTCGTAATATCATTGAGAAGACTCAAGAAAACTAAGAATGAGGTTTAGAAGGGTGAAAAGGATTGGGGTAGTTGAATAGTGGGTTTTTGGGAAGAAGATGATGTACGGGTAATAGAATAAATAAAATACTTGAAAGAAGCAAGAGATCTACAATGGGATAAGAAAAATGATTGAAATCAAAACACTTGGTATTTTGTAGATCATGTGAGTTGAGATGGTTGATGGTTGATCAAAGAAGAGGTGTTTGAGTCCAGTGTCGTGGAAGTACAACCTATGTGCTCCTGTGAGTATTCCAATGCTCTGGAAGGAGAACCAACTACTTTTCTTGCATTGTGGTTGTGTGTGTTCATCATCTAGATGCAGGAGGGATTGAATATTCATGCTTGAATGTAATAAGGCTCCAATAAATGAATGACCAACCTAGGTAAAGGGTTGTAAAATTATATATAAAGGAATACATGGAGGTTTTGGTGACCAATGTCGCCCCAGGATAAAGCGGTGTTAGTTAGGGTGAAATAGTTTAGTCAAATATTTACTATTTTTGGCATGATTTTGATTGTTGGGTCCACTTAGGAAGTAGAGTTCGGTGAGATAAGGCAGGAAGACCTTAGAATAATTATTAGTTTGTTATTTCAAGTAGTGATTCAACACTAGGAGTGATGAGTCATTGCTTTGAGAGTGATGACTTGGTCACTATGAGTTAAATTCCCCTAAAATGGGTCTAGGATGAGGTGTAATGATGAGGTGGAGGTGTGAGGATGAAATTAACTTAATTAAATTAATTAATTATCTAAGGATGCATATTAAAATGGGGTTAAAAGGGTCATGTTTTTTCCAATTGATAAAGTAGGTCAAGGGACCCGTTCCTAATCCTTAAGGAGAACAAAAGGGCTACAATAGCCAAAACAATAGTTATCTACCGATTAACAAAGATAAAATATCCTAGAAATACTTCCCACCCTGGGATGGAAAATAATCATTAATGTTGCCTCGTGCGTCCTTTTTATTTTTCCGCTTCTTTACCTCTTGCCATTTGCCTAGATCAGATGAAATAACCAGCGCAAGGTCACTGGGATTTTCCGAAGCCATCAAATTTTCTGACACTGAATCCTGCTCTGATTCTAAACTTTCAGAAGTATGTCCCCTTTTCAAACCACCTATAACCAGGTGATTTTCTTGAAATCCCATCTCTGTATCATTCTTCTCTATAACAATTTTACCGTCGGAGGTAAAATTATTCGATTATCTTTAAAATTTGATGCAGATACCAAGTCAGGGTTTACAGAGCCCCATCCACTCGAAGATGTCGATCCAGTTTTTTTTCTAGATTTTTGATTCTTATTGAAGGGACATGAAGCTTGCAAATGGCCCATATTTCTGCATAATCTACACCAAAATGCAGTATTCTCATAGTCTAAGACCTGGGTATGCTGAAAATCACCAAATTTAAGGTTGATTCGATCAGGTATTCCTTTTCTTAAATCAATTTCAACACAAATTTAGGAAAACAAACACAAACCCGAATGTGTTCTATCTAGGTCCTCTTTTATAAATTTTCCCAAAACGTTCCCAATATCATCCAGGGCATACCACAGATGTAAGGGGAGGTTAGGAAGCCTGACCCAAACCGGTGTTTTGGCCACTGAATAAGTATTTGGATCGAAATATGGGAACCATGGAGTGATAAATAAACCCGCATGTCCCCAGAACCAAGGACCATTTGTCAAACAATGTTGGTAATCTTTAGGTTCCCTAAAATGGACAATGAAAAAGCCTTTGGAACAGAGAGAAATTTCACATTTTTTGGTCCAATTTTTGAAAACCCACTGATACAGATATGAGGAGGAAGGCCAAAAACCATTAAACCTGCCAATAACCACATCCTGTGATAAGGTTTTGAAATATTCTTCAACTTCTAGATTTTCTATGGTGAGCAAAGGAATCTCCTCGGCCAGGTCGACCAGATAGGCTGGTTATTTGATGTATTCTTTCCCAAGGATCGGCTGCCCTTGTTTTCAAGTGCATCTTTGAAGGAGGTAGCCTTCTGGGTATGCACCAAGCCATGATTGTCTAAATCTCCAGCTACCTTATTCCTACTACCATCCCTGCCTAGGCCACCAGCTCCAGATGGATTCATTTTGGAGCCCTAGGGTTAGGGCACGCTCCACCTCCTTCTTATCTTGGCCAGCTTGGTCCCGCGCTCCACCACCAACCAATGACCCCTTCAAAACATGGCTGAAATCATTCATTGTTCCCTTCTTGACCTACACGACATTTTGTTTCCCGCATTCAACTCCTTCTTAGTTGTCTTGGTTCACACTCTTTCCCTCCATTTCCAATCACTCGTACTCCATCTGATTACAAGGTCCACAAACAACCGCTGCCATGATCAACCTATGAAGAGAATGGTTAGGGAACATAAATCCCAAATTTTTCTCACCTCAACATGTACTTTCTTGCTTACTATACCAATACCAATACTTTTTTGTTGATTCTCATAGTCTAAAAAAATGGGTCATGAGTAGTTAAATGTGTTACATTAATTAATTAAAGGGGAACAAAGGGAGTGTGAACCAAATTTGGTTTCTACATTTACCCCTTTTGCATAGCGTGTATTGATAAGTGACATAGAAAAAAATAGGAAGTCAGTGATCCGTATAAGTGAAGGTTAGGTTGCCCCAAGTATGGGTGGAGGTGACCCCCTTAAACTAGGAACAAATGAGGTGTTGCACAAAGTTAGTGGGTGGTTTTGTAAATGGGTAAGTGATGAAAAAAGGGTATGTTGGTTATAGGTAAGTGTTATTTTGTTTGGGTAATATGTAGTGGCGAAATAACACACACACATATAAAATGCGATAAGGTACCAAGTTGACAAGCTTGGAAACTCTAGGTCGTCAAAGGTTGATAGGTTTATCCAAACAAGGTTGAATTGGTACCAGATGAGGCTTTCAAGGAAATGATTGCAGATTTGGGGAGATGGTGAGTGACTTAAATGAGCACGGCACCAATATTGTTTATTGTATCTTGAATACCTGTAGGAGATGCAATTAGAAGTACCGATGATGGTAGCGATGGGGTGCTATGCACTTCCATATTTAGAGGGTGGCCGATTTCCCAAAGGATTGATGGGATTGTTGTGAGATATGATCAAGGATCAGGTCTACTTTGCATGGGAACCTACATATTTAGTGTAGTTATACAAGGATTTGTGGGCTTACCAGAGGATGTGACGCTATAACATCTATTGTACATTCCTACTACACTTTTGGGCATACAACCATATTGTGGTCATGCGCCATGAGGACTACTAGTACTAGATTGGAACCATTGGGGACATAGGGTAGGTTACATGAGGTGGGTGATTGTAGGTGGTCATCCTCAATTTGAGGAGGCAACTCATGATGTTGTATACTACGGTAGGAGTTGGAGGACTTATGGGCAATGGACATAGTCTGACAACCCTATGTCATTTTTCCATGTTTTAAAGGGATGGCACAGAGCTACATGATTTACAGATTATTAAAGTGGATACATGGTAGGTGTGTTAGCAAACATGAGATGATCCTGGTCAACATGGTCTAACGCCAGCTTTGGATTATAGCAGGATGTGTTGTTACCCTTCCCGCAGATCAGCTGGGATGATGTGGAGAGACCTTTGTCTCCATCCTGGCCTACAAACCCCACAGGACAAGAGGAGGTGCCAATGTATATGAGATTGGATGATGTAGGGACCACTATGGCATATAGACAATGGTGGGAAGCAAAGTTACAGAAGTGCCACCACATCTAATCAATTAGACTTAGCCACAGTGATGGTTTAGATGAATTCCCTACAAGGACACTTGACCCCGCTTAGGAGTTCATTTGACAAAGGACACATGCACATCTAGTAATTTTTATAGGAAGGTGAATACATTATAGGGTTAGATGATTGCTTCTAGAACATGCACAGGTATAGGTATAGGCTCCTATAGGGGATGGTGCATAGGTAAAGCAGCGCTAGAGGCATATGTTACTATTTTATAGGGATAGTTGATACCACACAAGCACAAGTTGAAACCTTACATGCCCAGTAGCTTCACGGTACCAAAGCATAGGCATGGGGACATAGTCCCATAGTACAAATATCAGCACCAAGACAGGGTCCTCCATTGGTAGGGCAAAGTTCACAAGTGGTAGTTAGGCCAATGGCACCACCCCAGACTATATATATGTGAGGTTCGGGATTACATGAATGAGGCATGTTATTACCAAGACCATCTAGCCATTGCAAGTATTGATGTTCCCTCATATGCTGAGCACAAGGCCCAACAGGATGCTAGTGAGAGGACCAGTCTAGGATTCATAGCTCGGGTGGCACAAGGGGTCATCGACCCAAAGATATGGTCGTGGTGAGGTTACCAGATCTCAAAGATAGGGCCCAACTGAGGGCTAGGAGGAGGAGATGGGTGAGAGTGGAGAGGAGGGTCTCATGTGGGGTTGATTGATCATGACATTTGATACTTGTACGATGATTTTGATTTTGGTATATATACCAGCTGCATGCCAAATATTTTGTGAGATTGTATATCGAGTTGTTTGAGATACTTTGATTATTTATCCATGTATATGTATTGATACACTGAGACATTCCCATTTACATAGTTGATGATTATTATTGAATGGATGATTTAATCTTTCTAATTTCTATTGTTATTGTGTACCAAGGTGAGTTAGGAATGATTGAGTCGAGGTCTTGTAGGCATGATGGAGTTAGGTATATGCATGGTTTAGTCAGGTATAGGCATGGTGGAGTCAGGTATAGGTATGGTTTGGTCAGGTATAGGCATGGTGGAGTCAGGTATAGGTATGGTTTGGTTAGGTATAGGTATGATTTGGTCAGGTATAGGCATGGTGGAGTCTAGGTAATTTCCAAGTTACTAATCTTATGGAAATAATGTATTGTATGTATGTTGTGGTTAAATTTATGAGTAATTAATATCATGGAAATATGAAATGATTTAAGTAAAATATGGTCGTCTCCGATAAAATTGTAGGTATGTATGTTTCTATGATATATTAATTTCCAAGTTTTTGTGTGAATGGAAACTAACTAGGGTAGAATGTGAACGTAAAGGGGAGAAATTGGTTAGGGGTAAAAGTGGTGAGCTAACCTCTAAGGGCCCCATGCCCTCGGAGTGCTACCTACATAGCCCCGATGAAAAGGGGCCTCAGGCCGATGTAGTTCTCCTATAAGCTAGGGAATAATAAGATAAGGGAGAGGAATGGCTGGATAGGTTTTAGGCATGATTGAGTTGAGGTAATTTAGGCATGGTTCAGTTTAGGTCATTTAGGCATGGTTGAGTATAGATTGAATAGGCGTGTGTGATTTTGGTGGGAGAGGAATTCCCAAAATGTAGGTGTCGAAGGTATGGTCTTGTGAAGGAGGAACAATAAGTAAGAAAAGAGGTGAATGGTAAGAGGAGAAAAAAACCTCCTAATTGGTAAGAACCATTATGAGTCTATCATACCAAATATTAGCTTATGAACGTAAGACCCTAAAGGCATTACATGATTGACTATTCTAAGGGTGAATAAAATCACATGATCATGAAATGTCTCATTTTTAGCAATCCCTTAAGTAGGTATAATATTATAAAGGAAATGCGATGAGGTGAAATGGGTTATTTTAGCATAACCTTTGTATGAGACATCATGCCTCTTCTGCAAGATACCCAAGACCAAAATAGGCAAGTCCATGATGAAAAAGTTATCTTTTTATTTTTGTTTTTTTTTATAGACTAATCGATGTGGGAAGTCTATATGGGATGAATGGAATATCTCTTTGAGGTTTTCGTGAAGCTAATCAATGGGGAAGCTTGGTCAATAAGTCTCATCAAACAAAAGATTGTATCCAATAAAGGTTGAAAAACAAGACAAAGGAAATTAAGGGAAAAAAATGTATCTTGAATAGATTATTGTTCGCATGTCATGTTAATCTTGGGCCATGATATCACATTAGGCTTGGTCTATATATTTCTAAAACTAATATACATATTTGTGAGATAATGTATCATTGTGACAGCCTTAGAGGGTAATGTGTTTTAAACATTAGAGTCGAGTGGAGAGATTCACTTAACCCATATTAATGATTAATCACTTTGTAGATTAGTTGACTTGGGCTTGTAAATTCTGGGTCGAGATGTTAATTTTGGGACCTTTGAATTATTGAAAATGATTGTTATGATTTTCAAAAATCCTATAAGCCATGGTGACAAGAGATTAATGAATAGAATGGAAGTGACCATAAAATGGTAGAACCAAACCCTAACATGTATAAGATCATTGATAACTTAAATGTCATACCAGGATGCATTAGTTAAGAGATCACTTGCATTAAATTTTTCTAAAGTTATGTATTGTAATCCATGGACTTATAGTATATTTCATTATGGGGCATTTAAATGTAAATGTTTTAAGGGCATGCATGTTTTATAACATTGGTCTTATATATTAAATTATAATTCATTCTCTCAAAGGTTATTCAACCTATGTTATGGAATTAAGTCATGATATTGGTTAATTTCTATGGAAAAGGTAAATGAGGATTTAAACTAAAGTAATCCTACCAATTTTGGAGGAGAGTTGGAGGGTGGTGGTAGTTGATGAGACATGCATGGTGTGTATACTCCAATGAGCTTAACACCATTAATTATGCATTTAAAATTATGAAATTTAAAAGCTCCCTAAGGAAGACCATGAAAATGGAGTGGAAATCCATTTTGTTTTTAATATCTCTTAATTACCTCGAAAAGTCCACTTTATATTTTGCATGGTGATCAAGATATGAGTTCATGATAGTATTTTTAGAAGAGGAAGTTCATTTTTGTGGGAAAATTTATAAGATGGGGGATGTCATTATTGGCTTTTAAGGAGGGTTGAATTGTTGGTTGGTTCGAGGTGGATGGTTTTGAATCCATAAACTCTCTTCATTTGTTTGAAACACTTCTGGAGATAGATCTGAAGGAAAAGGAATCGAATTTGTTAGGCAAGAGACATTCCTTATCCCCTTTATCTTTTTATTTCATCAGATGTTAGAGTGAATACATATTTGCAATTTTGTTTGAGCTAAGAAAAAGTGGGTATGTGATGGTTGGAGGTTGTTGTTTTTATACTCTGTTTTTATGAAAAAAATGGAAAATTGTATGACTATAAACCTGGGTATCTAATATTTTATCTTTATACTTCTCAAATCATGTTTACCTATTATGAATTTAAATGAGAAATTTTTTTTGCATTTTTTCAAGGAGGTTGACCCAGATAATAATGGGTTTTTGTGAAAATATTATAATATTATGCAAAATCAAATTTGGGTGCATGGGTTTTCTTTTATCTAACCAAAATCTTGATATATGGATCTGTAATAAAATGATTCTAGATACTGGTGTTTATTTCTTTCACTTCTGGTCTATGCATAACATCTGTAGAAAATGGAGGTGTATTTGGGCATGTGCCAAGGTTGAGCTGGTGATTTCTAGTTGGTGTTTTATCTCTCATGCATAGGATATTTTATAGACTACTTCTTCCATCGATTTGACTGTTAGTGAGATAGGATTGCCACTGGGCTTAGGATTTTCTAGTTTACCCAACGTAATCTTTTACCTTTGATGGGTCTGTGAGCTAATTTTATTTCCACTCCCTCTTCGTAAAATAAACTTGGGTATAAACCTTTATGACATGGCTCAGTTTGAATGGTGTTTTTAAACTGATAACACTTCATGTTATCCTTGTCTGATATGTTGATCTTTGTAACTCTTAGGGAATTTTATTGGGAAATAGTTGGGATTACTCTAGTTTTCATTAGTAGTTGGAAAGTAATAAATGATGAGTTGCAGAATGTATCTTCTTTTTTTCCACCATTCAGTCTCTGTAGGTTGTAAGCTCAACATTAATGTTCCTTTTCTTAGGATATGGAAAGTTCCTTTAGTTGTTGTAATAGAATGTTGAATTATTGTCGAGCCTTCGCTCACTCCATTTATAAGGAATTTAATCATTTGCTATCTTCTTAAGTGGTTGTTCTAAACCAGTTTGAATTGATATTGGTGAACAAAAAATGAATTTGGGGTTTAGGTTTCAAGGACTAAGCCTAACTTATCTTATGTCAAGGTATGGAAAACCATTTCTTCCTCCTTCAGGAAGCTATTCGGTTCAGATGTTTTATAATTCTATAACCAGTTTTAAACTTGAGAAAAGATCGGTTGGAGCTTGGGCCTTGATGGATAATGATGGAAAAATGATTGACTATATTATGTTTATAAGAAAGACTGAAAAGTCTTATTTGAAACCAAGGGGTCTTGATTTGGTTGGCACCTTGGATATGTGTCTTAAGTATTGTTGCTCCATTTATAAGGTGCAATGGTGGAACTAAAACTTAGTTTTGTTTCCATTTCTTTAAATCAATTTTTAATGAAGATTCTAATATTTATATTATGTGGATTTTATGTAACTAATTGAATCTTTGTTGGATGATAAAATCAAGTGTATTACATTCCCCATTATAGAGGAGTAGTATGTACTAGTATTTGATAAAAAAAACTCAGGAGTTTAGACTTCTATACATAAGTTAATTAAGCTTCTGGTAGGTTATGTGTTTTAGATTCTTATTACAAAGCAATGGAATATAGTAAGATATAATTCGAGGTGTGTGTTGTATTAATTAAAGAATACACAAGACTGTTCAATTGAGAAATGATGTCTATATTTAATTCCTATAAGTTATTATGATATATAACTTTGAGATATATAATTCTCTTTCCTTATTAGGATATTAATGGTTAATATAGAATATGTTGTTTTAAGAAGTTATGACATATAAACTTCATGAAATTAAATCAATAAGAATGTAGTGTATTAACCACACTTATTGACGAATATTTTTGTAATGCTGAAACTTGGTGGGTTTCATTTGCATAGCATGGATTACCTTGTGTGTGTCCAAGGTTAATACTTGTTGAATTTCTTGAGCAACAACAATAGTTGCAACAAATTCTAGTTATGAATGGGATGATATAGATACATACCATGATTTATAAGAGTTTGATACTTCTATTTAACTTCTTGTGGAATTTGGTTGTATTTATAACAATATGTGGTATTGATTAGTTGATGGTCATTATTGGAATTGAATATATTTATTCAATTTTTTTTTTAACTTAATTATGTGAAGTGCTAATAAGATTTTGTTACTGAGGAATACTTAAGAAGGTAAAAGGAGTTGTACTTAATAAGTGTGCAAATCAAATTAATAGAGTATGATGTTTGTTGTATTACATGATTAAATTGTAAGAATGAGATTATTATTATTGTATATATTCATTCTAATATTTAATGACATAAATTGATAAATGGGATAAAGGACTTTTCTTTCTCAGTTCAGTCGAACTGACCTTGCCTAACCATTGCAGGAAAGTGAGTGAAGATAATAGCGTAAAGTAAAGAAACTCGGTTATCTAATTGAACCATATGCTTACTTTTAAAGGATAAAGTTGCAGTCAAATTGTTGAATTGAGATATTCTTATTTATGTTAAAGAAGTTATTTGTTGTCTTTGAGTAAAGGTTTTCTTGTGAAAATCTACTGAGTACATTTATGATATATTGTGACATGGTAAAGATTCCATATTTTGATCAATAGATACTTGCTTCATATCATTGAAAGACTATTGATACCTCTCTACAATCTCTATAACAACTTCTACTATGTTGTAGTAATATCGGTATATAGATATGGCTATATGCTTGTGATATTTTATGAAAATTGAATCATTGGATGATCGTATTGGAGGGTTGTTATAACTCTTTGATTTAGTAATATATTAACTACCTTATGGACTAGATGAACCTAGTAATTTCAATGATTGAAATGGGAAGTTATGAATCAGTAATATAATTGATAGGTTAATGGAATACATTATGGACCAGTGTTGAAGTATTCTTTTTAATCTAAACCGATTAACTTATGGGAAATTTAATAGTATTGTTAGTAAGAGGGTTGTGATTCCTCACAAGTCAAGTTAAAGGTCTAATGCTTGGTAGATGAGAAATCATCTAGGTATGAATCTTGATGTATATGCATATGTATACACATTTATGGGAGTTTCTTCTAGTAAAGTTTGAGTAACTATACTAGAGGTAAAATAATATGATGAAACTTTTGGATGATAAGATAAAGTTCAACATATAAGGGTTAAGTCTTTAAAACTTAAGTGATGTTCCTTTTGGGCAAGCACTCAAACCTTTAAGGGAATTAAGTTGAATTACTATGTAAAATTAACCCAACCCTCGTAACATGATGGGAAGCTCAACATAATACTGCAAGGTGAAATAATAAATAAGAATAGAACACAGGATGTTCTTTGACACTTAAGCGAACTGTCATTCCATAAAATGGGAAATGAAGTATAAGATCTATCAGATTACCATCATTTGAAATATATGATGATGAACATTAATGATAAATTTACTCCAACTAACAAGATGTAATGAAGACAATTCATTATTAATCAAGTTAAACTTAAATACTAAAAGGACCCATAGGGGATGGGATAAAGTTGGTGAAGAACTTTATGGGAGACTAAACTCTTGAACACCAAACTTATATGAAACCTTGGTTATGATGCCTAATGCAATGATGAAATTGTTGTTAGGAACATGCAGATTGTGCTCACCTTGAGTACTTATTATTAGATCCATGGTGAAAGTTTGGTATCTATGCTCCTAAAATAGTGAGTTTAAATCAACCATGATAAAGATATGATGGTGTAGTCATATAAAGGATAACGATGATATGATATATGGAATGCATAGAATATATTTTTGGATGCCAAGGAAATTGGTATGAAGATCCAAGAAAAATGAATATACTGCCAAGGTGATAGTAACCATGCAAATAAACCTAAGTCGGGTTTGGGAATTGTTGTAGAAGTCCTCAAGAGAATTGGGATTACTACTAAAACAAGAAACTTAAAATGAATAAGATTCATATATAGATAAATTAGACCTGGCTAATATAAATGTGAAGTAAAATTGAATAACATGATTCTAATAAATAGTATAAGTGTTATTGAAAGGAGGATAATGGGAATGACTCCATATGTCCCTAATGATGAGTGATTATGTAGCTTGCATGATTTCTTATAGGAGTAAGAACAACATTAATGGTTATTACTCCTTGATAATGTGAGGCATTATTTTATTCGGTTGAATTTGAATCATTAATAATAGTAAGATTGGGAATTTAGATCTAAAGAGTGATCTATCTTATATCTGGAACATAATAGGTAGAAATGAGTATTATCGAACTACATTTGACCTATCATGATACTATGGGACAGACTCTAGATACGCTTCACTAAGTGATGAAGACATGGGAACTAGAACAACCTGTCATGTTTAATTTATTAAGATACCATGTTTCATTTTAGGACTCTTGATAGGTCAACTCACTACCCATTATGTGGTCATATCCATTTAATGACATTTGTCGTTATTTGAATACTACCACTTAACATACTATACTTGAGTTCCCTTTTCAAGACCTTAAAATGTGGCATGGTATTGCTTTAAGTACAAGCTTGTTAAAGTTACAAGGGTGGATGGAACCCCATGGGTTGGTACCTCGATGCCAACATATGATGGCTATGGGAAGGGAAGTAGTCTAGTAATGATGTGAATCATTACAAAGACACTTTCTTTCCCATAGGCATCATAGGATGACATCGAGGTACAACTTCATGTAGGTTAATCTAGACTTGTACCTTATACAAGACTTGTAGTTGTTTACAACATCATTGATTTACAAATCCATATAACTAAACAAGTGATTAAGGTGAGATGACAAGATTCCAATGGTGAGTGTGTCATCATGGAACCGAGCATGGCATACATGACTCAGAAACCTTGCACAAGGTAGTGTAACTACTGATTACACTGTCGAGATTTCACCATTATCTAAGTGTGAGATGCCTATGGATTTCATAGGTGGAACCTAGGTACACACTTAGGGGTTATCACTTATATATCATATCCTATTAAAGGAGAACCAAAGGGATACATTTTATGTATGGCTCATAAAGAGCATTGAGGGAGAATGAGTAAGTTCAATATTCTCTCATACAACTGCACATGGTTCATGATAGTTATCGGAAATGGATTGCATTAAGAATTATGTTGGATTTAAATATATGGGTATTTAAATCAGCTACATGAGGTAAGATAAAAAAAAAAAAATCTCTAAGATTGAAGTGACAAAAGTGGATGTTACATTTTGGTATCAGAGTTGAAGGTTGCAACTCTTGGGCCTAATGAGTCCTTACACTTAGAAAATTTTATGAATAAAATAAAAGGAAAGAAGGATGTACCATGGATAACGAACCATATCAAACTAAGCTTTGGGTTTGGGGGTAAAAGAGTTAGATAATACTCTAAGATTCCTTCATGACACACTATACTAGATAGATGTAGGGAGCAAGCTAGTAAGTGTGAATATGAGCAGCCAAGAAAAACAACTTAGGTTGAATGATGATGATCATTAGAGTGTTACTCATTGATCAAACTGCATTATGACAAAAATTGGAGCATAAATCCAATATTAAAAGAAATCCACATAGGATAAAGGTAGTATATAGAGGAAGACTAACTACTGCTAAAATGGTACAATGACTTGAAAGGCCAATTAGGCCAGAATGAAATCTGCAATAAAATTCTAGCTTTATATAGTAAAAGCATGCAAGAGCATTAGCTCTTCTTTATTTCTAACTTTTAGAAAAGAGATAAAGGATGGGAAAAGTTCAGAAAGTGTGATCTTTCAGAGTAAAACCTAGCAGTAAATCCTATCATAGTTTCATGGAAAAAAAAAGTCATCCTATCATAATGACAGGAAAGTTAAATAAGAACTTCTTGTTGCTAATCAAATACAAGATTAATGCAGGAGTTCTTTGTGTGAAGTGACTAACTGGAAACTAAGTTGGAATTCAGAATTTTTAATGGAAAATAATAAGAAAAATTATGAACCATAACTTGGTGTCAGTTATCATGATATAGTCACTGATTGAACTCATTTCAGAAAAGAAGGAAATCTTTCGATAAGGTTGATTTGCATATTTTATGGACTATAGTATAGTTGCATGAGATTGTTTTTATAACAAGATGCAATGGTAAAGTGATTTGAAGATAGATTCAGGAAAATGCATCCTTATGATATCCTTACAGGTAAAAATAAATCTATGTAGGATTCTTATGTGTTATGAATGGTGCAACCTTGATTGGTCATGACCAAATAAGATTTCTATGGCTCTAAAATTGGAGTTTAGTAGAAGTAAAGGATGTTTACGAGACTAACTACAGATGTAAGAGGTTTTGTTTTAAACTTGTACTATGAATGTATAAAAATTTCACCCTCCAAATTGGATCGTATACCTTGTTAAGGTATAGAGGGACTGTTTTACATTTTACTATATTATGACCTTAGTTCTTAAGCTTCTTAAGGGCTGAAAGTAATAGGCATAGATATTAATATGACTATATAATGTATTATCATTATTTGGTTTATTACCCTTGTGGCAGTGTGTGATTGTTGTATGACCACTCTATTAATGTACTACTTGGATTATTATGGCCAAATAAGTTTGATGGTTTACTTAAGTGTTATTGAGTAAACACTCTTCTGGAAGATTGAATGATAACTATGTTATTTACTTTTCTTAGATGCTATGTAATCTTGAAATATCATACAAGGACATGGTACTCATTGTTATTGCATAAATTTTCTAAAAAATTTGATACCTTGAGTTGAATTTAAAGTGTAATAGGCCCAAATAATATTTCACGGGCTGAGACAACATTGTCAGGTTGGTAAAATTTCAAACCTAGTAGGAATCTAGAGGTTGAAAAGTGTAACGAAGAATCTCAGGTATGTAACTTGATATTCATGATTCCAAGGAAATATGTAAACTAACCTTCAAGGTTTTAAAGTCAAAAGTGTCCTTAAATTTAATATTGTTATCAATATTATGTGCCTAAGATGGTAAATACAGCTAGCCTAGTTGTAAAAGAATGGTAATTTAAAGCTAGTAGGAGTTACAGGATTGCGAAAGTAAAGTCTACTTAACTCAAGTCTCAGGTCTTTGAACTTTAAATATGGGAATCATTGAATTGGGGTGCCACATTCTGGAATGTTTCATAAGGTTTTGTTGATCCTTTTAACAATGTGATCATTGTGTAGGCACTCTGTCATTTATACTACTTATTACTTGATTACATTGATGAACTCATAACTTACGTTATGAGATGACTGGTTAATTATAGTATGTATCTTTGTCTGATGATACAGTGAAGTATAACTTATATTAAAAAAAATGGATGCTTAGTCCATACCTATTATGGAAACTAAGGAAGTATATACTCATATTGTTATGATCAAGTATCAAATGTATGACCTTACTTGAAAGATTAGTCTTATTATGATGGAATTGTAATGAGAGGTAACTCACTATACCATGTTGTATTAATATCATACATGACTGTATAAGAAATTTAAGAATTATTTATCTTAACTAATTTCATATGAGTTGTCTGTATATAACTCAAGGATATATAGATTGATATTCTGCTCTATTAAGGTATCGATGGACTAATATATTATAATTGTTAATGAATTCGTGTTATACAAACTTAAAGGAACTAGAATAATAAGATTACAGTTATTTAAGTATGGGCTTATATGACTGTAACATTATTATTCTAGCACCACTTGAGCTGATTGTGAATAGTTATGTTGGATTGATTACTTATGTTTATCTTGAGTAAATGCTTGTCGGATCAAAATAGTGGTACCCTGATGCTTCAAACTAAAATTTTGAGAATATATTTTGTATATATTACATAGTACTTGCATGGAATAATTGGTTGTAAAGATCGATCTTGACATGTTGTTGATTGTGTGATTGATTGCTGATTTACCAACTATGACAACCAGTAATGTGAGCTTATGAGACATGGAATTACTAATTTCAATGAAAATAATGACAATTTTTCTCAAATAGAAGTATATAATTTTGTACTTGATTGATTTAACTAGAGTAATAATAAATCATCAGGAAGATGATTCATTAAGGGGGAAGAATGTAATACCCCAAAAGTATAGTCAAGAATTTAACAAGATTGTCATCTTGACTGATCATGACATCAATCGAAGAGAAACAAGTGTTTTCAATAAAGGTTGAAAAAACAAGACAAAGAAATGATATGGTTATTAAGAACTGATGTTGATCTTGTGATTATCTAAACTAAGGGTGTTGTTGATAATTAATTCCTGAGAATAGTATTATTGTTACTAGCTTAATCTTGTAAGCACTAAGTCAATAAGTCTCACGACGTATTGTGAACGAATTAAGGGAAAAAATTATCTACTTTATGATATACATTACTACAAATTAATCTTGGGCCATGATATCACATTAGGCCTGGTCTATATATTTCTAAAACTAATATACATATTTGTGAGATAATGTATCATTGTGACAACCTTAGAGGATAATGTGTTTTAAACATTAGAGTTGAAGGGAGATTCACTTAACCCATATTAATGATTAATCACTTTGTAGACTAATTGACATGGGCTTGTAAATTTTGGGAGATGTTAATTTTGGGACCTTTGAATTATTGAAAATTGATTGTGTGATTTTCATGTAAATCCTTTTAGGGTGTCAGAGATTGTTGAACAACGATTTAATGACCGTAAAATGGTAGAACCAAACCCACTATGTATAGATCTTTGATAACTTAAAGGAGGTCATATACCTTAAGAGACTTTCCAACATAAGTAAAGTTATGTATTGTAATCCATGGACTTCAGGAAAAATGGGCCATTTAAATAAATAAATTTTAAGGCCATGCATGTTTTATAACATTGGTCTTATACTAAATTATAATTCATTCTCTCCAAAGGTTATTCGACCTATGTTATAGAAAGCAATTAAGTAAATGATATTTGGTTAATTTCATGGAAAAGGTAAATGAGGATTTAAACTGAAGTAATCCCACCAATTTTGGAGGAGAGTTGGAGGGCATGGTGGTAGTTAGATGAGTCACTGGTGTGGTACTCTAGTAGTTAACACCATTAATTACGCATTTAAAAATTACGGAAATCAAGTAAAGCAACCATAAGGAAGTGAAATCATTTATGTAACCACTCCATTTTGTTTTTGTTGTTGAAATCTAGGGAAAAGCTCCACTTCTGGTAGTTGTGCATGGTGATCAAGCTATGAGTTCATGTAGCTATTTTTAGAAGAGGAAGTTCACTTATTTGGGAAAATTGATAGATGAGGGACGTCATTATTTGGATTTTAAGGAGGGTTGAATTGTTGGTTGGTTCGAGGTGGATGGTTTTGGAATCCATAAACTCTCTTATTGTTGTAACACTTGCTGGAGATAGATCTCGAAGGATGTAAGAATCAAATTCTCAGGAAAGAAACATTCCTTATCCCCTTTATCTTGTTATTTCATCAGATATTAGAGTAAATACATATTGCAATTGTGTTTGAGCTAAGGAAAAAGTGGGTACGTGATATTTTGAGGTTGTTGTTTTTATACTATGTTTTATGTGAAAAGAAATGGTAAATTGTATGACTGTAAAACTTGGGTATCTGATATTTTATCTTTTATACTTCTCAAATCATGTTTTCCAATTATGACTGTAAAGGATACTTAGGATTTTGAACCATTACAATTTGTTTCATTGTTTCGATTAGATTGACCTAGTTAATAATGGGTTTTGTGAAAATATTATAATATTATGCAAAATCAAATTTGGGTGCATGGGTTTTCTTTTATTTGACCGAAATATTGATATATGGATTTGGTAATAAACTGATTCTAGATACTGGTGTTTATTTCTTTCACTTCTGGTCTATGTGTAACATCTATAGAAAATGGAGGTGTATTTTGGCATGTGCCAAGGCTGAGCTGGTGATAGCTAGTTGGTGTTTTTATCTCATGCATAGGATATTTTATAGACTTCTTCTTCCATCGATTAGACTATGAGAGAAACATGATTACCGTTTTGGGGCTTAGGATTTTCTAGTTACCCATTATAATCTTTTACCTTTAGTGGGTCTATGAGAAAATTTCATTTTCCACTCCCTCTTCGTAAAATAAACCTGGGTATAAACCTTTCTGACATGGCTCAGTTTGAATGGTGTGTTTATAAAATGATAACACTTCTTGTTATCCTTGTCTGATATGTTGATCTTTGTAACTCCTAGGGAAGTTTATTGGGAAGTAGTTGGGATTACTCCTAGTTTTGTCGTAGTTGGAAAACAATAAATGGTAAGTTACAAAATGCATCTTCTTTTTCCACCATTCAGTCTGGTGTAGGTTGTAAGCTCAACATTAATGTTCCTTTTCTTAGGATATGGAAACTTCCTTAGTTGTTGTAATAGAATGTTGATTATGTCAAGCCTTCAGCTCAATCTGATTTTAAGGAATTTAATTATTTGCTATCTTCTTAAGTGGTTGTCTAAACCAGTTTGAATTGATACTAGAGAACAAAAATGAATTTGGGGATTAGGTTTCGAAGGACTGAGCCTAACTTATCTTATGTCGGGTATGGAAAACCATTTCTTCCTCCTTCAGGAAGCTATTCAGTTTAGATATTATATATTTCTATAACCAGTTATAAACTTGAGAAAATCTTAGTTGGAGCTTGGGCCTTGATGGATAAGGATTGGAAAAATGATTGATTGTATCATGTTTATAAGAAAGACTGAAAAGCCTTATTTGAAACCAAGGGGTCTTGGTTGGTTGGCACCCTGGATATGTTTGTAAGTTATTGTTGATCCATTTGTAAGGTGCAACCATGGAACTGAAACTTAGTTTTGTTTCCATTTCTTTAAATTGATTTTTAATGAAGATTCTTTTATTTGTATTATGTGGATCTTATGTAACTAAATGAATCTTTGTTGGATGATAAAATCAAGTGTATTACTTTCCCATTATAGAGGAGTAGTATGTACTAGTCAATATGAAAAACTCAGGAAGTTTAGACTTCTATACATAAGTTCAATCAAGCTTTGGTAGTGGTTGTGTTTTTGGATTCTTATTACAATGGAATATAGTAAGATATAACTCGAGGTGTTGTGTTGTATTAAAGAATACAAAAGGCTGTATAATTGAGAAATGAAGTCTATATTGCCTTAATTCCTAAAATTATTACGATATATAACTTTGAGATATATAATTATCTTTCCTTATTAGGATATTAATGGTTAATACAGGATATGTTGTTTTATGAAGTTGTGACATATAAAATTCATGGAATTAAAGAAATAAAATGTTGTGTTAGACTTGATTTGTTTCACAAATATTTTAGTACTTTGCTGAAATTTACATAGAATGGATTACCTTGTGTGCCCAAGGTTAATACTTGTTTGAATTGCTCGAGCAACAACAATAGTTGCAGAAACTTCTAGTTATGAATGGGATGATATAAATTCATACCGTGATTGATAATATTTTGATACTTCTATTTAATCTTTGTGGGCTTGATTGTATTTACTATAATATGTTGTATTGATTAGTTGATGGTCATTATTGGTCATTAATATATTTATCTGGCTTGCTTCAACTTAATTATGTGAAGTGCTGATGAGACTTTGTCATTGTGGAATACTGAAGAAGGTAAAAAGATTTGTACTTAATAATTGCAAAGCAAGTTATTAAAGTATGATGTTTGATGTAATACATGTTTAATTTGTAGCGATGGAGAGTTCTACGGGGACACGGTTTCCGCCAGCTTCATTGCTTTTAGGCTGCAGAATGTCTCGAACCACGGTTAAAAATGCTTGAGAAAGGCTGAGCTATAGCCAATGCAGGGCGTTTGTAGACACGGGTAAGAACGTCGCAAAAGTGGGAAGTACAGCCAGTGCGGTCTCTGCATTCGGCGCGAAATTCTGCGCGCAATATGACAAAACTTGCGAGAAAAGTAGATCTCAGACTGCAATCGGACGGCTAGCAGAGAAAATGAGGAAATACTGAGATCCACACCTTTGGCTTGGAATAAGCTTTTAAGCCCTAACCTCAAGGTGGGTCCGAAAAGCACTGAACAGTTTACATGGGAAATGGACAAAGAGGGTGCCACCTGTCTTAGGGTCCCAGATGGTTTTGTTGATAGAGCTTTAAACAAAACAAACCTCTCCCTTGTTGGTAAGTTTCTTGGCTCTAGACCTAATATTGATTTCATTAGAAAATGGGCTATGAGAAAATGGAAACCCAAGGGAGCCCTAAGCATTACCATTATGCCAAAGGTTTTTCTTGGCTAAATTTAACCAACAAGAGGATTTAGATTCGGTGTTACTTGGAGGCCCCTGGTGGCTGGGAAATATGGGTCTTTTTTTGAAAAAATGGTATCCGGGTTTTGATCCAAATACAGAAAATATAAACACCATTCCAATCTGGTGTAGGCTGCCAGGACTGCCATTGCATCTATGGGATGATGAAATACTGTTAAATATTGCAAAATCCCTAGGCACACCTATTGGATTAGATGGACCCACAAGAAATAGATCCAGGCTTGCTTTTGCTCGGTTCTGCATTGTCTCAGCTATTGATCAGGAGTTTCCAGAGCACATAATATTGAAAACTAGATTTGGATCCTGGACTCAAAGAATTGAAGTTGAGACCTTAAGATGTAAGCGGTGCCAAAGCATTGGTCACTCTGATGAAAACTGCAACAAGAAGAAGACCCCTCTTTTGGTTTCTGATCAGCCTGGGATTGACTCAGATCTAAACAAAGTTAACAGGGATCCAAGCAAGGAAAGGAAAACTGAAGATAAAGGTCCCAGCCAGAGGAATGTGCAATTAAATAGCAGGGGGAAAAAAAAGAAAAAAGGGGGTTTTAGAACTCATATTAAGAAACATCTTGTCTGGCGTCCCAAAGATGCTACAATAGCTTTGCCTGAAACCCCCAACAAAGAAGTAGTGGACAAAACTGTGAAGGCATCTCCGGGCAAACCTTTTGAAACTTCTGTGAAGGATGACCTTGTTAAGGTTTCCTTGGAAGTGAACGAACAAGAAGGTTTAATCCCTTCTGGTTCAGAAGAGAAAGAAATCCTGTCATTCATTAGAGAGGAAGCTTGTAACAAGGAGAATATGGATGTGAGTGAACCCACAGGAGATCCTCTCTCTTTGGAGAGGCAGGGGAATGCGGATCATTGCCATACCTCGGCATTTCAACAGCATTTTGCAGGGGCTGTTGCAGCATCAAAACTGCTTCTGATCATACTCCTGACAGTATCCTTAAGGAACAAAAGGAAGGGGGGATCACGCCTACCATGGAAAAGAAGACCTATTTAATCCCTTACAGTTCGGAAGAGAAAGAAATCTGCCATTTGTTAGAGAGGAAGCTTGTATCGAGGAGGATATGAGGGTGTTTGAGCCCACAGGAGTCTCTCCCTCTTGGAGAGAAAGGAAATGCGGATCATTGCCATACCTCGGCATTTCAACGGTGGTGGCGGGTGCATTGCAATCACACTCTGTCGGTATTCATAAGGAACAAGAGGAAGGGGAGATTACACCTACGAGGAAAGGAAGATCCAGGACTGCGGGTTCACTTTGGTCATCTCAAAAAAGAAAAAAAAAAAGAATGGAAGGTTTTGAAAGGATCCCAGAATCACTTTATAGTGAAAAGAAAAAAGAAATTGACAATTGGGAAACCTCTACCTCCCGGAAAAACCAGATCTTGATTAGGCGAATAGCTGATTTTGGAGGAAGCTCGAAAAGAGAAGACCCTCTAAAAAGACTCTCGAGCTAAGAAAACAGAGAGGGATATTGCAGGATGGTGTTCGGCGGCAGTGAACCAGACAAGCAATTTCCAACTACCACCATTCCATATGAAGATCATATCTTGGAATATTAGAGGCCTTAACGGTTACTCTAAGCAAAGAAACATCAAGGAGTTACGGGACTCCAGTAACCCCAGCATTTTGATTCTTCAAGAAACTAAGATGAAAGCAATGACCATGGATAATATTAAAAAAAAATTTGGGACAGCTCTGAAATGGCGGCTGTTGATTCTCAGGGTGCTTCCGGAGGGCTGGCTACTCTTTGGGATAAAAGGCACTGTACTGGTATGATTCTTAGTGATAATATTAATCATCTTGCAATTAAATTTGTCACTATTGAAAATAAGTGTGAATGGATCTTGTCTAATATTTATGCCCCTAACTCTGCTAGTGGTAGAAGAAAACTATGGGCTGATCTTAAAATCTTTAGAAACCAGCACAGTTCTGTTAACTGGCTTATCATGGGAGACTTCAACTCCCCTCTAAACCCAGGCGAAAAGTTTGGGGGAACCCCCACCTTCTCTAATGGAATGGAGGATTTTGCTGATTTTATCACTGAACAAAACCTCATTGATGTGGATCTGCATGGTAATAAGTATACTTGGAATAATAGAAGGTTGGGAAAGGAGCTCATTCAGGTGAGACTGGACAGGGCACTAATCTCAGCAAACTGGATTCTTAGCCAAGACTTTTACCTCTCTTCCCTGCCCAGAATTGGATCGGATCATAATCCGATTGCTTTAAGCTTTCTAAATTGGACCAAACCTGCAAGAAGCTCATTCAAATTTGAAAAAATGTGGATGGAGCACGTTGATATCTATGATAGAATAAAGGAATGGTGGGATTGGAATGGGGAAGGCACTGCCCAGTACAGATTGGTCCAAAAACTCAAAAATGTCAAAAAACAAGTCAAACTTTGGAACAAAAATGTTTTTGGAAACATCTTCGGAAAAAAGAAAGAGTTAAAACAGAAGCTTCAGGATCTTGAGTTAAAGATGGATACTATGGGGAGATCAGTTGAAGATGAAGTAAATGAAAAGAAAATTCTTTACGAGTTGCACACGATCTGCGGTAGAGAAGAGTCCTTTTGGCGCCTTAAATCTAGGGCTATCGGCTTAAAGGGGGACGGGAACACAAAGTTCTTTCACATGACCACTCTAAAGCACGAGAGCCGATAATAGGATCTTAGAGGTTTCTAAAAGCAACGGAAGTATCACTAAAGATCAAACAAACATTAAAAACAAGCACTTGAATTCTACAAAAATCTTCTTAGAGAGAGTAATGTCAACAATCCGGAAGCTATTTCCTTCATGCTAGAAGCCATCCCTCGAGAATGATATTGAGGACCAGAAATTGGAGATATCACTAAAGCGGTCACGCTTGATGAGCTAAAAAAGGCTGTTTTTTTCTCTTGAGGGGATAAGGCTCTGGACCGGATGGATTCTCCATTAATTTTTTCAGAAATTAAGGAAATATGCTCGGAGGATCTACTCAAAGCGGTTAATGAATTTTATAGATCGGAAATCTTCTAAAAGAACTCAATAACACACACATTGTCTTTGGCACCTAAGAAAATGGATGCAAAAAGATTTCAAGGATTTCAGACCTATCGGTCTTGTTAATGCTATTTTTCGAATCTTTACCAAAATTATTGCTTCTAGGCTGCGGCTCATAATGAAGGATCTCATCTCAAGGCGTGAGTGGATTCATTAAAGCGAGGATAATACAAGAGCGTGTGTGATTATGGTGCACGAAACTATGCATTCTATGGAAAATAACAAAAAGGCAAACATGATCCTTAAGCTTGATATGAATAAAGCTTTTGACAAAGTTTCTTGGGTCTTCCTTGACGGATTTTATCTAAATTTGGGTTCACGAGAAAAGTTTAGAAAAATTGTTAAGTCTTGTATATCTACTGACCGGGTTCTCTGTGGTTGTTAATGGAGAGCTGTGGGATTCTTCACCAGCAGCGAGAGAGTCTAAGGCGGGGACCCCATCTCCCCCTACTCTTCATCCTTACAGGCGTGACCTTAGTAGAACAATTAGCGAGAGCGGTGGAAGTCGGCCTTTTAAATGGTTCTAAACCCACTTCTCTCGGCCAAGTGTCTCTCATCAACGGTTTTGACGACACCATCCTTCTTCTTGGCCTCGGTTGTAGAAGCTAAAGCTATCAAGGCTCTTACTGACTATATGAATGCTGCTTAGGGCAAGAGATCAATTACGACAAAAGCATCCTTTTTTTCTTTAACACCCCTGGGGAAAGACAGCTCAAGATTGCTAAAATTCTGGGTAAAATTGGTACTCTTCCAGCAACATACTTAGGCCTCCCTCTTGGCACGAAGAAAGTCTCTCACACGGTGTGGGATGATTTATTGACGAGATTTCAGAAAAAAATGGCCGGTTGGAAAGGGACCACTCTCTCTAGTGCTGGTAAGTGCCTTCTCATTAAAAGCACACTCCAAAGTTTGCCCATATATATCATGTCACTATTCAAAATTCCTTCCTCCTTCAGAGAGAAAGTGGAAAGGATTCAGAAAAAAATTTTATGGCAAGGCATGGAAGAAAAGTTCAGATTTCACCTTGTGGCCTGGGATAAAGTCTGCACCCCAAAATCTAGGGGAGGGCTGGGAATAAAAAATATTGAGAAAATGAATGAGGCACTCATTGCTAAGATGGGCTGGAGATTGCTTTCGGAGAAACAACCCTGGATTGATGTTATTAAAACAAAATACTTGAATCGATAAGCTGTTTACTCCTATCTGCATGATGAGCAACTCCCCATGGTTCCATTTTTGGAATAATCACAGGTTAAGAGTAGAAACTTCATTAAGAAGGGAAGCAAATGGAAAGTTGGGGATGGCAGCGACATAAACTTACGGGAGGATAAGCTGGTCCAATGATAATCTCTTGGAGAGATTTGGGATTGCTAAGACAGCCTTATAAGAAAGTATGGAACTAAAGTCAAGGACTACATTGATGGAAATGGCACCAACAAGAATGGAAAAGACTTACTATGGAGCGTATTGAGCTGAAACAAATTATCTCCTCCCTCCAGACCTTTTAGATCTCTTCCCTTTGTGTCGGTTGGATTCCAGGATGAGCTGATGCGGAGCAATTCACACGATGGTAAATACTCAGTCAAATCTGGTTATACCAGTCTTTTCCACAGTAACCAATCAGATTTTAACTGGAACTTGATCTGGATGCCTGAGTTAACCCCCAAAATAAATTTTTTTCTTTGGCTGGCCATCAGAGGCAAAATTCTCACCACTGACAATTTGATGAAAAGAGGATTTATCATTCCCAATTGGTGCCACCTTTGCAGGAATAACTATGAAGACATTAGCCATCTGTTCATACATTGTGATTATGCCTTTAGAGCTTGGAACTTTGTCCTTTCCAAATTTGAAGCTCTCTGGGTGATGCCGGAGGATCTTATTCAGCTATGGAATCAATGGAACCCACCATTCAGACATTGTGCTATCAAAAGAATCTGGAAATTAGCCATCCCGCATTTAATTTGGAGGATCTGGAAGGATAGAAATAATATCGTTTTTAGAAATAAGAAGCGAATTTTAAATTCACTCTTGGCAAGATCTCCCAAGGCATCAAAGAGGACATGGCGATTTAAACCTCCCAAGAACAATTGTTACCACAGAAAATGAAAAGCACATCTTATCAAATTGGCGAGATCGGATATTGGAGCAACCAGGGAATAGTGTGGATAGATCTTTGGTTAAATGGCATCCCCCTGAATCAAATTGGTTCAAGCTGAACTTTGATGGAGCCTCTAAGGGGAACCCTGGAACAGCAGCTGGAGGAGGAGCAATACGGGACCATAAAGGTAATTTGATTGCTGCATATGCTGGAAAAATGGGAATCCAAACCAATCATTTTGCAGAAGCTTTATCTGCTCTCTGGGGATTGAGAGTTGCACGGGCCCAAAATATCCAGAACCTCATTGTTGAAGGGGACTCCCTTAATATTATTAAACTGCTTAATCAGTCCTCTTCTCCTAGCTGGAATATCAAAGATTTTATCTCTGAATCCATAAGCATCAGTCATACCTTCAACAGCATCAGAATCATACATTCTTACAGGGAGGAAACAAGGCGGCGATCGTTGGGCCAATTATGGCATTAATATAAATTTCACTATTTGGGATAATGATAGTATCCTAATCAGCTTCTACACATACATGCGGACCTTCACACGCAAACAATCTCTAGAGACATGCCTTAATCTTTGGAGGAAATCCATAAATTCTTCCACATGTGCTGTTTTAATTTATTTGGCGTGGCAAATGATATCTACTTCAAATGATAGCAAGATTTTGTTTAGGAACTTCAAGTGGAGTTGTCTAAATTTAAAAACAGCGCCTTGCACGGGGAGTCAATGATAGCTGTTGATATTCGGATGCCAAGCTCCATGAAAACCGAAGATAACTACTGAGGTGAAAGCGACGGGGAAAGGGTTTTCACGCGCGACTCCACGCGAGCTCGGATCGCAATCATATAGCCGTTCGTGGGAGGACCAACGCTACGATTCCCATTTTTATCGACCATAATGTGAGAAACGAACCACTCTCAACGCCCAAAGGTATTACGAAAATTGTTGTAACCAGCACATCATTGTGAAGATGGGAGGGCCTCCTGCCCAGATTGAGCCGTCGCGAGACCACGGCTGGAAAGAAAACACTTGAGCTCGGAACATTCTTAGCATCGGCGGATTCACCAACTTTGTGGAAAGAGTGCAAGGACATGATCAAAGCATCTCTGTTCGCTTTGCCAAGGAGTGGAATGAGAGGACGGTCGACTATGGAGGGCAGAAAATTCTTATTAATGAGGAACTCATAGCCGAAGCGACTGGCCTCAGCTTGGAAGGATACCGCTTCTTCAACAAGAGGGTTATCAAAGAGGTTGAAGAGAGAGATTTGTGGAGGAGGAGGAGAAGCTTATATTCAACACCGCAGTGCCTTGTTAACTCAATTCCATCCCGTATGATGAAGTCACCCGCATGATGATTCGCTTCATATCCTTGGAAGGCAGGTTTGTTACTGTCCCTGCCAAGCACCTTGTCTTTTTGAATCACTTTCGTAGGAGTAGGTTGGTTTGCTTCCCTCACTATCTCATTAAATTCTCTTGAGCGCTCCATTTGGAGTTCGAGAAGCATACCGGCGGTTCCCTTACACCAAGGGCTTATTTTGCTTATTCACAAGCCTTTGCCTTATTAAATTCCCGGTCTCCCTTCCTCTCCCGGCCCGGCTTTGTTGGGTTCATGCTGCTTGCTGCGATCTGTCTCCCTGCTTTTACCCCTGCTTTGCTGCCCCTACCTTGGTCTTCTTACCCCCCATGCCGGCTGCTCATGCTTCTCCTTCTTTTCCTCCTGTTGCTGCCCACACCCCACCTGTCTCTACCTCTAAACGTGTCACCGGGGCTTCAGGAGACTCAACCTTGAGTCTCTGCTTTGAGGGTTGAACCTTTGGAGGACATTGCTCGTGATCTGCTGAACATTAGTAGTGCCGGTCCCAGGCGGCACCAACGGATAACCCTTCTAGGAGATTGGAGGCCTTAGAGGTGAGCTTAAATTGCTTTGAAGGATGAGGTTAAAAACCTTGCTAAGCAAAAATTAAAACAAAGCATTGAGGGGAAGGGAGCATTGGCATAGCAGTTGATGACATATACAAAAAACTGACCTCCTTAGACTCCCGCCTAGGGAAGATGAAGACTAGGCATGAGTATAATATTGCAGCCTTCAGGGCCATCGAGGAGTTCATCGAAGGTCATGCAAGAAGTGTTTCACATCTTAGCGGTGTCCCGGCTACACTTTGGGGCAATGAGAAAGAGAGCAAAAAGAACCGAGAGGAGCTCGATAAGACGGATCTTTCATATGACCACCCACGTTGGGCATGTATCATGCTTGGAAAAGAGTAAAGATGAGTATTGATCAAGCGGCCAAGAAGTAGTCCCGACTACTTTTGCTGGTCCTTATTGTTTTTATTACTGCTTCTTGGCTGTAGGCTTGCTGTTTTTTTGCCGTTGTTTTGCTGTTAAGTCTCGTTTGTGTAGCATTTGTTTAAGGCTTCGTTGTTCTTTCTTTGTAACTTTTGTGCTTTCTTCTGACTTCTCTGCTCCTCTCTCTTATTCCAGGCTTTTAGGCCTTCTTTTGTACACAAGGGTATAATGAATTTTTATTGCAGTATATATTCATTCTAATATTTAATGACATAAATTGATAAATGGTATAAAGGAATTTTCTTGCTCGAGTTCGATCAAATGACCTTGCATAACCATTGCGGAAAGTGAGCGAAGATTATAGGTGTAAAGTAAAGAAACACCTCGGTTATCTAATTGAACCATATGCTTACTTTTAAAGGATAAATTTGTAGTCAAATTGTTGAATTGAGATATTATTATTTATGTTAAAGAAGTTATTTGTTGTCTTTGAATAATGATTTTCTTGTGAAAATCTACTGAGTACATTTATGATATATTGTGACATGGTAAAGATTCCATATTTTGATCAATAGATACTTGCTTCATATCGTTGAAAGACTGTTGATACCTCTCTGTAATCTCTGTAACAACTTCTACTAAGTTGTAGTAATATCGGTATAGATATGGCTATATGCTTGTGATATTTTATGAAAATTGAATCATTGGATGATCGTATTGGAGGGCTGTTATAACTCTTTGATTCAACAATATATTAACTACCTTATGGACTAGATGAACCTAGTAATTTCAATGATTGAAATGGGAAGTTAAAAATCAGTAATATAACTGATAGGTTAATGGAATACATTATGGAGCAATGTTGAAGTATTCTTTTTAATCTAAACCAATTAACTTATGGAAAATTAATAGTATTGTTAGCAAGAGGTTGTGATTCCTCGCAAGTCAAGTTAAAGGTCTAATGCTTGGTAGATGAGAAATCATCTAGGTATGAATCTTGATGTATATGCATATGTATACACATTTATGGGATTTTCTTCTAGTAAAGTTTGAGTAATTATAGTAGAGGTAATATAATATGATGAAACTTCTGGATGATAAGATAAAGTTCAACATATAAGGGTTTGGTCTTTAAAACTTAAGTGATGTTCCTTTTTGGGCAACACTCCAACCTCTAAAGGAATTAAGTTGAAATACTATGTAAAATTATTCCAATCCTCGTAACATGATGGGAAGCTCAACATAATACTACAAGGTGAAACACTAAATGAGATTAGAACATAGATGTTTTTGACACTTAAGCAAAGTGTCTTTCCATAAAATGGGGAAATGAAGTATAAGATCTATCAGATTAACATCATTCGAAATATATGATGTGATGAACATTAATGATAAATTTTACTCCAACTAACATGATGTAATAAAGAAAATTCATTATTAATCACATTTAACTTAAATCCTAAAAGGACCCATAGGGGATGGGATAAAGTTGGTGAATAAAATTTTGGGAGACTAAACTTCTTAACACAAAACGTATATGAAACCTTGGTTATGATGCCTAATGAAAATGATGAAATTGCTATTAGAAACATGTGGATAGTGCTCACCTTGAGTACTTATTATTAGATCCATGGTGAAATTTTGGTATCTATGCTCCTAAAATAGTGAGTTTAAATCAACCATGGTAAATATATGATGGTGTAGTCATATAAAGGATAATGACAATATGATATTTGGAATGCATAAAATATATTTTTGGATGCTAAGGAAATTGGTATGGAGATCCATGAAAAATCTAAGTCGGAGTTTGGGAATTGATGTAGAAGTCCTCAAGAGAATTGGGAATACTATTGAAACAAGAAACTGAAAATGAATAAGACTCATAAATAGATAAATTAGACCTAGCTAATATAAATGTCGATGTGAAAATGAATAACATGATTCTAATAAATAATATAAATCATTATTAAAATGAGGATAACGGGAATAACTCCGTATGTCCCTAATGATGAGTGATTATGTAGCTTGCATGATTGCTTATAGGAGTAAGAACAACATTAATGGTTATTACTCCTTGATAATGTGAGGCATTATTTTATTTGGTTGAATTTGAATCATTAATAATAGTAAGATTGGGAATTTAGATCTAAAGAGTGATCTATCTTATATCTAGAACAGATAGGTAGAAATGAGTATTATCGGAACTACATTTGATCTATCATGATACTATGTGACAGGACTCTAGATACGCTTCACTAAGTGATGAAGACATGGGAACTAGAACAACTTTGTCATGTTTAATTTATTAAGATACCATGTTTCATTTTAGGACTCTTGACAAGTCAACTCACTACCACCATTACGTGGTCGTATCCATTTAATGACAATTGTTGTTATTTGAATACTACTACTTAATAGCTACACTAAGTTTCCTTTTTAAGACCTTAGAATGTGACATTGTATTACTTAAGTACAATATTTTTAAATTTACAAGGGCGGATGGAACCCCATGGGTTGGTTCCCCGATGCCAACATCGATGGCTATGGGAAGGGAAGCTTTCTAGTAATGATGTGAATCATTACAAAGACACTTTCTTTCCCATAGGCATCATAGGATGGCATCGAGGTACAACTTCATGTAGGTTAATCTGGACTTGTACCTTGTACAAGACTTGTAGCTATTTACAACATCATTGACTACAAATCCATATAACTGAACAAGTGATTAAGGTGAGATGACAAGATTCCAATGGTGAGTGTGCCATCATGGAACCGAGCATGGCATACATGACTCAAAACCTTGCACAAGGTAGTGTAAGCTGTTGATTACACTATCAATATTTCACCATTGTCTAAGTTGTGAGATGCCTGTGGATTTCATAGGTGGGACACAAGTACACACTTAGGGGCTATCACTTATATATCATATCATGTTAAAGGAGAACCAAAGAGATACATTTTATGTATGGCTCGTAAAGAGAATTGAGGGAGAACGAGTAAGTTCATTATTCTCTCATACAGCTGCACATGGTTCATGATATATATCGGAAATGGATTACATTAAGGTTTATGTTGGATTTAAATATATGGGTATTTAAATCAGCTGCATAAATCCAAAAAAGGACATGGATGTGAAGTGACAAAAGTGGATATTACGAGAAGGTGAATGTTTCTCAAGGGATGAGTGTTTAATAGATAAATGTGATATAGAACTTGATTGAACAATAGAATGGTCAAAGATTCAAGGCATTAAGGGGATCAAGTTTTTGTTTACCTTTAAGTGAAGATAAATGATAATCACTCGATCCATAAGCATGAGTAATGATATAGGGTCCAAGCCAATTAGAAGTGAACTTTCCCCATTTACTTTTCTACATTTTTTTACATGTGAATTTTCCTTGAGGATGAGGTCGCTGACCTTGAAGATTTGTTCTTGGACATATTTATTGTAGGAAAGTTTAATATTTTTTTGGTATATTTGGAGGTGATCAAGAGAATTTAGAAGAGATTTGCCTAATCACTCAAGATGTGCCAAAAGGCCGTGATAAAAACAATCATCATTGAGCATATCTTTTAGGGATATCCATAGAGATGGAATTTGGAATTCGAGAGGAAAAACAATTTTTTTACCATAGACCAAAGAGAAGGGTGTGCAATGGTTGAGGTCTGAATACTAGTGTGATAAGTCCATAAGGAAAAAATAATGTGCGTGCCAATCCTTACCAAGATATCGTCAACCACTTTTATAAGAATTTTATTTAAGGTTTTTGTAGTCAATTTAGTGTGGCTATTTATTTGAGGATAATAAGGTGAAGAAAAACTGATTTGAATCTTTGAAGGTGTCACAAAGTTTCCGTAGGGTTTTTTTGAATTATTTTCTTTATCGGTGATGAGGTGTGAGGAACAAAAAATCAAAAAATGATGTGATGGTTGATGAATTCATATATTTTCTCATCTTTTGTAAAAATGAGAGGATGATTTCCACCCATTTAGTGTAATATTTGGTAGTGGTAATAATCCATTGATGACATTGAGAAGAACGAGGGTTAATCTCTTCAACAAGATCCAAACCCCATTGAGAGAAAGGGCAAAGGTCTCATGCGACCTGTAAGGCATGACTAGGGGTGTGATGAAGATTAGCATGCTGCTGAAATTTCACACAATGCTTGACATAGTCACAATAATCATGGTTTAGATTTGGCCATGTAATAGTCAAGGCGAAGGATGCACTTAGCAACAATAATCCAGAAGTGACCCCCACAAATCCCATTGTGAACTTCCTTCATGGTGTAGATAATTTTAGAACTCGTAAGGCATTGTAAGAGGATACCATCAAATATGAATTTATAGAGAATACCATATACGATGACATAGTGAGAGACATTTTTGAGGAAGGCTTGTTGTCCATTGTGAGTAAGATCTAGAGGAAAAATTAAAAGGAAAGGTAGTCGGAAAAATGCTTACAAAGGTCATGTAGGTCGGTTTAGATGTTTCTAAAAGGTTAACATATCGAATAGATAAGAAGGTGATTACAACCTTTGTAATGTGATAATTATTTTTGAGTTGGAGGGTGAAGTGGGGATTTGAGAAGTAAGACGGGACATGGTGTCTTCAAATTTATTAGTAGAATGCGGGGTGCTTTGAAGTTTGTAATGGTCAAAGGTAGTCAAAAGAATTTCAACATGATGTTTATAATTTTGTAGTATCTTGTAACGACACTAGTATATATCATTAACTTGGTTCATAACCAATTGAGAGTCCCCAAAGATATTAATTGATTTAACATCTAAGGTTATGGAGATTTGAAGACCTAACATGAGTGCTTCATATTCGGTGATATTGTTAGTACAATCAAAATCTAGTTTGATAGATATTGGCATAGGCTCACGATCAAGAGGAATGATGATAACTTTGGCACCACTCCCACAATCGACATTTGGAACCATTTAAGAATAAGGTCATCTAATAAACAGTATCATCCAGGAGAGGGTAGTGATGGATTCATTAGGAAGTTGAAGTTAGAAGATTGGTTTTACGGAGAAAGGTGCATCTGCAAGTTTGTCATCAATGGTTTGTCCTTTGATAGATTTTTGATGGATGAATTCAAGATCTAGGTCTGTAAGAAGCATAAGCTAATGTGCAATACGTTGATGCTGGTATGGCTTAGCGTATATGTAATGTAAGGGGTCATTTTGGTGACAATGATGAAGGTTTTGTGGTTGAGTAGGTAATGGTGAATTTTAGTGGTGAAAAAGACTAAGGTTAGGCATATTTTTTCGACATGAGTATATCTAGTTTTGTAGTCTAAAAGTGTACAACTTATATAATAAACCGATTTCTCCTGTGTTGCTTATCATGATGAGTGAGTGACACCCAAGGAATGATCAATACTATAAATTTAAGGGTAAAATGGTTGGTCATCCTTAGGTGGAATGTGCACTAGTGCTTGGAGGAGGTATTGTTTTAAGGTGTCAAAGGGTTTATGGAATTCATCATCCCATTTGAAGGAGACATCCTTTTTAAGAAGATGATGAAATGGATGGCGGTGTCGAAAGCTAAGAAATAAAGTGATGAATAGATTAAAACTTGCCTTGCAAACTACATCATTGACAAAGGTTAGTAGGTGGAGGCATATCAAGAATAGCCTTGATTTTAGCAAGATCAACTTCAATTCCATGCAAATAAATTATAAAACCAAGGATATTTCTTAATATAAAAATGAAGACACGCTTCTTAGGTTGAAGGCGAATGCATTATTTGATGAGAAGGTCAAAGACAACCTTAAGGAAGAAAAGGTGTTCGTCCCAATGTTTAGACTTGGCAAGAAGATCATCAATGTAATCTTTCAATATACTATGCATGATGTCATGAAAGATATAATTCATAGCTTGATGATATGTAGCACCAACATTTTAAGGCCAAAGGGCATGAAAAAATAGTAAAAGGTCCCCAAGGAGTGATGAAGTTATTTTTTTGTTGATCTTCCAGGTGAGTAATATTTCTTTATAATCTAAGAAACCGTCCATGAGTGATATCATCTCATGTACGATGATGAGATCAAGGAGTTTGTCAATACTAGATAGAGGAAAGTCATATATGGGGAAATTTAAGTTAAGATCATGAAAATCTATGCAAATGCGGAGTCTCCCTATCACTTTTGTGACATGAATAATGTTAGAGATCCATTGGGGATAATCAATGGGTAGAATGAATGAAACTAAAAGGAGGCACTTTGGAGTTCTTCTTTGAAAAGAAGGGAAATGCAAGGATGAATTTTTCATCTTCTATTTCATGGTTTTGGCATTAGTAATGGCTAGGATATTGTGGACCACAATATTTGGGTTAGTTCTAGGATTATCTAGATAGGACCAAGAAAAAGCATTGACATGATCCCGGAGAAAAGAAGTAAAAGATTCATGTTCAAAGCAACATCTAAAGATTGGCCTATTTTTAGAATGTGTGGGTCATCTGAGTGTGAATGTTGATTTCCTTTTTAATGATTCATTCAACATGGTTTGTGTCTCAAAAGGTAATGATGATGAATATAAGAATCTTACGCACTAAGGTAGGTGCGAATAGACTCATCATCCTAACATTTAAATACATTAATAGAAGGTGTATCTTCATCAATCATGTCGAGGATATAGGAAAGGAAGAGAAGAGGGAAACTCACCATCACGCTAATAAGTCGAGGTCCTAGGAAAATGGTGTTCACGAAAAATGTGTTTAGGAGGAATGGATTCTAGATCCAAAGACTCTATAGGTAAAGGTGATGAGATAGGTGAATGGGATGGGGAATATTTATCATCTGAATGAGTTAGACTCGGAGTATTCTTAGAAGGTGGTTTGGAAAATCCAATATCATTGCGGTATTTATGATTATGACTAGTGCAAGGAATGATAGTATAGTGACCTTGTTCATAGAAACCAAAGTTAAAGCCCTTCCAAGCACAACGATGGAAGAAGTTGTGGGCAAAGTGGCGATTGGTGAGAGATTAAAAGTTAGATAAAAATGGTCGAGTTTGGAAAGGTGGCTTAGGTGAGTAGGTAGAAGCATCGAGTCCCCATACATTAATTTAGTGTGAAGGTGGGGAGGACAATAGGGGAAACATTTTCCTATGTGGTGATCATAGTGGGGATGTTGGTGAAGGTTACTATTGGTAGCTCAAATGTGTACCCACATCTCGGATCTCATAAGGGATGAGGTGTTTGAGACCACAATGGAACTTTCCCCAAGTTATGGGACCTTGCGAGCTTGGGACGGATATCCAGAGAAGCTTGGTTCCTCTATCTATTTCTCTTTGCTCTGCTACTCATCTACTCTAGTGCTAAAAAGGAAAACTAAGCTAATAATGCCAAGGGACCAGGGGTAGAAGAATAACATGAAAGGAAACTACACTAAAAGGTGATAGCACCAGAAAAGAGGGATGAACACTATCTTTTCTAAGCAAGAATGAAGGGAAATGCATGAAAGGAGGCTAGGCATGAGTAGCATAGCGAAACACGTATTCACCAGATCATTTTCATGGAACAAAACTAAATATGGAACTGCAAGGGACCTGAAATAGCACAACCAACACACAATGCAAAAGAAAAGGAAAGAAGAAGGAATGCAAACATGTTAGGATAGAGAATAGTCACAAAACGATGCTTCTATTACTTCCAAAAATGCATAGAGCTATTACAATGATGAAGGAGGCCAATATCTGCATGCAATAGCCAAACATAAAGGTTTGTAACTCAAAATACAAAAAATATGGAGTCCTTATCAAAATACGTAAGGATCTAGAGTTTCCAACAAAAACAAATGATCCTTGCTCTTACATTTATAGATGAATCCATGGAGGAAGAAGGGAAGAAGGATGGAAAACCTGAATTTGAAATACAACCACCAATAATAAGCATTCAATTCCTATAAATCCACCTAGAGATCATGAAATATGCTTACCCATGCTTATTTGACATATCGAAGAAAAGGAGGGTAGATCATACCAAATTGGCTGGTTGGAGTAATCAGATCTGTTCATCAATTCTTAGAAAGATGTTTTCCCATTTCTCACCTACCAGATCTACCAAAATTTGAATTTTTGGAACCGTGGCTGATGTTAGAAACTATCCGATAAGTCCATGTGCACACCGATATGAGATCTGAGCGAGAAGATATGGCTATCGAATATTTCGAGTTATTAGCACATGCAAAACACGTAGTTCATGCATATTGGCTTAAATCATGGCCAACTATATGAATACTTGTCTTTTACGCCACATGTCACTTGTTGATTTGTTGAAAGGATTCGGCACTATGTTGGCATGCTTTGGTCGTTACACGTGGCACACTTAAGTATGTCGAAGATGACGACATAGAAGGGCACAAGGAAGGGTGTGGGGATGTGCACGGAAGAATGAGGTGTGGGAAGAAGACAAAGGAATGCATGTAAGATTGTGCATAGAGGGAAAATGAACCAAATTGGTGAGCGAGAGAATGCTTGGTCAAGGCACAACTATTACAAATTAATGAGAGTGGTATGCGAGGGAAGTAATGGAATTATTTGATTGGAGAAAGTCTTGGACATGTGGGAAGGGAAGGATATAACTAGGAAGAAAGCAAAAGCATAGAAGGTGTGCGTAAGGGAAAAGTGGAAGGAGAGAGAGGAAGGCGTCACATGGGGAAATTGTGACCAAGGGAATGTGCCAAGTGATCTTGAGCATGTGCAACATTGCAATGAATAACTTAGAGCCAAAATGTGTATGCAAGTTACCCAAATTGCTAGGAGAGATATTTGGATAACAGTTTTGGTGACTTTCGGGGCCATCTTCCTACTAGATGAAGAAGATCGTGCTGAAGCATTAATTGGGCATGGAGTCCATGTATGCAATCATGAAGCTTCCCTTGTAATAACTTGAAGATCATTTCTTGACTCAGTTCTGAATTTTGCAACTCTTGAGAGAGGCGTGTTATGGATTCAATAAAAGAGCACACGTAGGAAGCACGCGGGAAGAAAAAACTATGTAAAAAATCAATGTGCCACGCAATACACTTGGAGGAATTGAAACTACTCTAATATATACAACATGATGCAGCAATTTTAATAGAAGGGTTTGAGATAGATCACATTTACTAGGATTTATATCGTGCCTCCATCAAGATGAGTTAACTCAAAAGAGTTAGTCTCTTTATAGGAACTGATGATGTATGGGCCACTCCAAAGTGCATCAAACTTTGAATGATGCCACTGGTTTAGCTCATCAAGATCCCATTTTAGAACCAAGTCCCCAAATTTGAAAGCTTGAGGCCTATCCTTATATCAAACCATTTCTTTGTTTCTTGATGATGTTGTTCTAGCTTAATTATGGCGAGTTCTGAGTTCTTCAAGATTAACCAGCTCTACTATTCTGATTTCTCTTTGGTCTACACCTTCAAATTCCAGCTACTAGGCAAGTGCTAATGAATTCAGCTCTAGTGTCAAAGGAAGGGTAGCTTCCTTTCCATAGACAATATTATAAGGTGAAGTTCTTATTGCCTTTTTTACTGTGATTATCTCTGCCCAAAGCACACACAAGACTTTTGTATGCCATTATCTTTGGTTGATGTACATTATGCACTTCATGATTCTAATCAGGTTCTTCTTTGTTGATTTCACTGGGCCAGTTGCCACGAGGGTAATAGTTGGAAGTAGTATTCGAGTAAATGCCCAGGACTTAGAGCCTAATGAGTGATTTTAGTACCAAGGAAGGCCCTTGCATTATAAGAGATAATGGTTTGAGGAACGCATGAAATCTTGTAACTATACCTTTGAAAATTCAAGTATGACTGCCTTGGTTGATTCCTTAAGTGTGACAACTTCTATCCATCTCGGTGAAGTAATCAGAGTGTCAACACCCATTTATGTCTAGCTCTTGAAGATGGATTGATCAGGCCAATGAATTCAATACCCCATTGCGCAAAAAGGCTGATCCGCTTGGTTGGTCGGAGGGGAAGCGCTGCCAATTTTTTCTTTCTTGTAAAGAAAGCACATTCCTGCATTTTTGACCCACCTATGTGTATCTGCAAAAGGGGTAGGCCAAAAGATACCTTCCATTATGATCTTCATTACTATAGTTTTGGTAGAGAAGTGTCCACGGAGAATCCATCATGAAATTTTTCCAACACTTTTTCGATCTGTATGTCATTGATACATCTTAACAAAGCATGCCATCGAGATTCTTTTTAAGAGAAGTCCATCAATCAACACATAAGGGATAGATTGTAACCTCATATATCTTCTCTTTACTTTATTTAAACCATGAGGGTATTGACCCTTGGAAAGGAATGTGATCATTCCCTTCATCTACTCACACATGCTAGGGTTTGTATTATGTTCAAGCTTTGCACACGTAAGCTCTTCATCCAAAATAATGAAGCATCGAGTTCGGTTTGCACATCCTCGAAATATGTTTATAGAGCACACTACCTCTACTCTCGTGATGAAATCTCGACATAAGAGTGGAATAATATCACCCTAATATGATTAATGACAAGCATACTTTTAAATTTATTGAGCATGTGCAAGCTAGTGAAGACTTGTTTCTCTGTGTGGTGTACTTTAACTCATAATCCTTCAAAGTTTGGTTGAAGAAGGCCACTTTGGTTGTTCCAATCCTTGTTCATTTTCTTGTGTTAAGATAACAACAATACTTGCATCAAGCATCATAAGAATAAAGGATGAAATCCTTTGAATAATCCAAATTGATAAGTGTTGGCGCACAAGCAATATCTTGCTTAATCTTGTTGAAGCTTTATCTTCCTTCATTGTCCATCTCAAGGATTTTTCCTTCATGAGCATTAAGGTGATGGGCCGAACCAGGTCCTACAAAGTTAGGGATAAAATGTATAACAAAATTGATTTTTCCAAGGAAGGAGTGTAGGGCCTTTTTGTGCACCCCATTAGGGAAAGAGCTAGAATGTGTGAAACACACTTAGTATGAATGCGGTGCCATCCTTTGAAAAAATGTGACCCAAAATCTTTCCTTGTGCTACTACAAAATTACACTTCTTAGGGTTAAGAGATACCCCAAATTCTCTGCATCTCTCAAAGAATTTTTCCAGGTGTGCCATATGATCTATGCTCTACTTTGAGAAGATAGTTATATCATCAAGGTAAACCAGGATGAACTCATTGATATATCCTTTGAAGGCAATATCCATAGGCGCTAAAATGTGGCGCCCACATTTGATAGACCAAAGGGAATTTTCTGATATGCATATATTCCCCACTTGGTTGTAAATGCCATTTTGAATTGATCCTCTTCATTGACGTGGATCTAGTTGAAACTGAGTACCCATCTAGCATGAAGAATGTCTGCGCGTTGGAAACGGTCTGCAGAATCTACTTCATTGAAGGCAAAGGATAATGATCCTTTAGAGATGCGTTATTCAAATCTCTAAAATCAACATAAAGTCTAATTTCACCATTCTTCTTGCGTATTAGAACCAAATTTGTGACCCAGGTAGAGTATTTGATAGGAAAAATAATTTTTGCCTCAATGAGTTTGGATAATTCCTTCCTCATGAGGGGTTCTATCTTTGGATTGATTGGCCACTACTTCTGTCTGATGGGATTGATACTAGGATCAAGGTCAATGGAGTGTTGGGTAACACTTGGAGCAAACCCTTTGAGGTCCTCATACTCCCATGAGAAGATATCACTATATTTTTGTAGAGAGATATGAAGGCCTTCTTTTCTTCATGTGCACAAGTCTTGCTGAGCAACAACTCTTTCACATGTGTAAAAGTGACTAAGGACCAGTCCTCTTACGTAGAGTGCATGTATCTTTCTTCACCCTTGAACTCATCATCGTGGATAAAAATTCTCTCTAAGGTGACCAGCCCTTTTGGAAAATTTTCTACCTTCAACTATATTACTTGGTCACCATAGTTGTCATGCAAGTCACCTTACATGCTTGATGAGAACTCAGCTTCATTCTAGATAAACTAGACGATCCAGTGTGTCAGCACAAACACTTGCCAATTTTCGTTGTTATCTAGAATGGATGTTCCGATCACCATATTAATATGTTGAGTGTTTCCTTTAATAAATTCCTCAACAGGAGAGAACTATGAACCTAGTGCGGCCATCTGGTCAGCTTCCTTGTTCATTTTACGTGGAACCACCTATAGATTAAGAGCATCAAAGCTCTCAAGTAGGTCTCATACTTTGTATTTATAAGCTTTGAGAAGCTTATTATTTGTTTGGAACTTGTTGGTAACCTGGTGGATGATCAATTCTATGTCCCCAAAGATCTATAGTGCCTTAATTTTCTTCTTCTTAGCAATGAGTAATCCATGCACCAAAGTGCTTCATACTCTGCCACATTGTTAGAGCACACAAACTGCAGCTTTGTGTATGAAGAATAATTTCTCATCCTTAGGGAAATGAGAACTACTCCTGCTCCTATGCCATTTTTCTTCTAGATCCATCAAAGTAAAATTTCCATAAACTAGTTTAAACCTCATCTTTCTTTAGCACGCGTGGTAGCATAGCATTTTCTTCTAGAATGCAATAAGTACCAAACCCTATTTCATAATATTCCAGGTTCCTTAGCATATGGATCAAATTCATGGTGTCTTTCCACCCATTCATCAAGCACCCAGTGTCGGGAATAGGTGGTGGAAGAGACTACTCTTTAAGAACTAAATTTTGTTCTTCTTGGATCATGTAGTTGGCTTCGAGAGGGATGGGATATATGACTCTACATGATGATAAAATATAGGATCATCTTGTATGGTAAACCGGGTACCATACCTTATCTTGAGTAACATATGAGACCAATGAGAAGACAAGTAAACACCCACTTTAGTAGTAAATTATCTTGATAGACATAGGGAAAACAAAGGGGGTAGGTCAATGATTGACACATCTTGAGTAATAGTTAAGCTTGGACATGCATGGAGGATTAACTCAAGATCCTTGATGACTCCTAAGGTGGTAACAATTAAGCCATCAAGTTGTAGTAATCCTGTAGACAAAGGGCTATATTTCATACCTAAGAAATTAGCTATTTTCTTAGGCATAAAAAAATACTAGTGCCGAGTCAATCATATAGTTATGCACTAGGTATTTTCCTATAATCAGGACATATAGAAGGGTGGGGTTTTAACAAATGTACTTACTTATTTCTCCTCTTCTTGGAAAATTTTGATGAAGCGCATGGCTTCTACATAGCTAGATCAACGCGTGGGAGTTGTATCGAGCTTCATGCAACAGAGATCCACCGAGATGGAATGGTCGGGGCATCCCACATTGTGACATTTATTTTGTTCTCTTCATCTAATAAAAAATGCTAAATGGAAGGTCCCCACCTTATGTATTTAGGGAACAACATCCTTTCTTGATCATTTAAGCACGAAAGCCTAAATTTTAGCCAAGCAGAGAGGCTTGACCTACTAAAGGAGGGGCACGTGCTACTTTAAAAGAGCCTTACATGGGGCCTCCTACATAGGGATTTAAGCACTTTTACTATAAGATACCTTATATACTTATTTCTTGTTCTAAGGATCTACTTCCATTCTTGGGGTTGTAACCTACGCGCCGACTCTAAAATTCTTTTCTTATATCTTGTGTTGTCAACAACTTGGGTGCGTGGTCTATTTGTATCTTTTGTAGCTTAGTTGATTGCACATAAGTCCTCCATGCCAAAGAACATCAAATTTATCTCTAGGAGGAACTTCTGGTCTTTCTAGATTATCTGCTTCATGTGCACTTGTTGAGGGCTCATAGGATGAAGCATTATGGATCATGAAGGCTTGGGCATGCACAACATTAGCACAATGATATTGAATATGAGGCATGTTACAAGGAAGCACCATTCTGACTCTTTTGCCAAGTTTTTCCAAACTGGAACAAGTGATTGACTCACACTTTGGGTCTTTGGAAGAGAAGGCTTGGAGGTATAACTTGCGAGGGTAGATGTGTATTAGGCTGATACCTATCATTCTATTGGTTAGGCATGTATATTTTATTTCCATATTGATTCCGTAAAGGCTGATTGCTTTGGCCATGCGCCTGATTAGAATTCCCTCTATAGGCTTGCACATGTTGCTTTTCTAATGATATGACCTTGTTTGATAAATTTCTAATCAAAGCCTTCAATTCTTCATCCTCCTTCGCTATGCTAGAGATTAGGATGTTGAGGAAACTGCTACACACATTTTTCTTAGGGCTAGGAATAGGGGCAACAAAAGGTCTGGGGTGCTTGTGACATCTCTAGGAAAAATGACATAGGAGGTCTAGGAGCCAACTTTCTCACCTGAATAAGACTATTTTCTGCCCTTTACGTAATACTATAAGTAATCGGTAAAGTCCTACCTCTCATGGATTGGATCATGAATGAAATAGCACTATTGAGTGCCTTCGATAATACTTGGAAAACATGTTGAGCTTTAGGTCTTACCACGAGAGGGATCATGTCCTAAGTCTTCTGAAATCTAATGTTGAAATTATTCATCTTCTCATTAGGTGCCCTCCTTGGTGTTGTCAATTACTCTACCAAAGATAGCTGATTTGACTTATCTTCAAAGTAATTGCAAAGAGTTGTTCCCAACTCATCCCAGGTGGTAATTGATCCAAGTCTCAAGCCTCGGTACCATTAAATAACTTTACCCTTGAAAGAGGATGCAAGCAACCTGACCGCTACATCATCATGTGTGATCAGATAGAGTGAACACACATTTTCTATATCTTGGATATGCTCCTAAGGGGTGACTTGATTCTCACTAATAAAGTATGGAATACTCTTGAGCGCACCATTTGGCATATCATGTTGTACAACCCAGCATGAGGACTCCCTCCAAAGAATTTTGCAAAGTTTCCTAATGGAGGAGATTGTTGATGCTCCATTACAGAGCACGTAGGCTATCTATTTTGAAGAGGAGTTGAGTGGGTGCGGTGTGCTAGAGATAGAGATGTGTGCATGGGATTTCTGGAATGAACTCTTCTCGGGGATAGCTGGAGGTACTCACAAGAATATTCAGCTACTACACTTCTTCTTGTATGTAATCTTCTCATGAAAGGTACTCAGACTCTTAAAATAGAGATCTTTTAAAATATTGGGAGTCATCGATGTGTTGAAATGAGCCTCCAAAGGATAAAATACTAAGTCCACACACCATAACTTAGAGATATGAAATTTGAGCTTTCAATGTTGGTCCCATCGGGCATGCCAGAAACTATTGGTTGCTCAAACGTGCACCCGTGTCTCAGATCTCGGAAGGGTCAAGGTGTTTGAGACCATAATGGAACCATCCCCAAGTTGTGGGACCTTGCGCGCTTGGGACGGATCTCCAAAGAAGGCTAGTTCCTCTATCTATTTCTACTACTACTACTACTCCTAGTGCTAAAAAGGAAAACTAAGCTAATAATGCTAAGGGACTAGGGGTAGAAGAATAACATGAAAGGAAACTACACTAAAAGGTGATAGCATCGAAAAGAGGGATGAACACTATCTATTTTAAGAGAGAACGAAGGAAATGCGTGAAAGGAGGCTAGGCATGAGTAGCACAATGGAACACGTATTCACCAGATCATTTTCATGGAACACAACTAAATATGGAACTGCAAGGGACCTAAAATAGCACAACCAACACACAATGCAAAAGAAAAGGCAAGAATAAGGAATGCAAACATGTTAGTGAAAAACCAATAATTCTCAATATACATTCATATCACAAGATTTCATATATATATAGGAATATGCATTCCTAAAAACAAGAAGGTTTTTCAACAACACTCCCACAAAACTCTCTCTCAACACCTAAATACGTGAGCTATTGAAACTCACCAAAACTAATATTGTTATATGAGTTGTTTATTAAACAACTCATATTAACATTTACATTACACACATATATTTACCTCTAAGTAAATATTAAATCATAAATATTAATGGAGCACTAAATGTAATCCTAACATTCCCCCTTAGTGCGAACATGGGAGAAAAACAATTACACTTCCTTCGCAGCGTGCCACCCGTGCGTGCTCATGATCTGGATGGTTTTTCAGGACAGCCAACAACCTCAACATGGATGGTTTTATAGGAAAGCCAACAACCTCAACATGGATGGTTTTATAGGACAGCCAACAACCTCAACATGGATGGTTTTATAGGATAGCCAACAACCTCAACAGGGATGGTTTTACAGGACAACCAACAACCTCAATATCATGATGCTACTTTTCCTTGTGCTTTCATCTGTCCACTATGCTTTTCCTTCAGGGAATTATGTAGGAAACACTGATCACTGATAACAAATATGAAAAGAGAAAATGGAACATTGAGACCATGTTCCCCCCCTCAATGTGAACATTTCACTTATTCAAACCATAACAAGAACACTGAAAAAGAATCATGCTGCACACAACTGAAATCAACTACAACTCTGAAATAAAAACAAACTCACACACACACTATCACCACAAATTTTTGTGGCCTCGTCATTGTGTAACGATGAGAGGTCATTGAATGACCTCCGACTCCTGTGCCTCCATCCTCCAGTGGATGCATTCTTTTTAGAAGAGAAAGTCTTCTTAACTATCTTGAGAAACAACTTCTCTGTCATGTGAATGGATAGATCCTGCTTCCCAATCATTTTCTTCTTCTCTATTTTTAGAAATGAAAGATTTATTATTCAATTTACCATCCAACAGATCCCTAGCTCATTGTTTACAAAACATTATTCCATGTCTAGACACATTACAATAGTGATAAATAAGCCTTTTCTTTGGATCCTAGGAGGTTGAACCTTGCTTGAAAGAATGATTGTATCTCTTTTTAAAATATTTACCATGTGTTCCATATAACGCTTTTTCTTTTGTTTCAATTTTATTTGTTCTATTTTCATCCTCTATCAAAGAAGAAATCAAGTCTTCCAGACTTGGATTGATTTTTCTCAAAGTGAAGACCATATTAGAATAGCTAGGAGGCATGCTATTAAGTAAAACTGATTTTGCATCATCATTGGGAACATCTACTTTGATTCTAGCTAATTGATTTAATACAAAATGAAACTTACTTATGTGTTCCACCATGCTGTCACCTTCCTCCATTTTGAGTCCGAACAACTTTTGTTTTAGTGATACTGTTGCGCTTCCTGCTTGTGATCCAAATAGTTTGTTTAGTGTAGTCCAAATTGTATTTGAGGATTTTGACAAATCTATATGATGCAAATATGCATCAGATAACCCCAATCCAATGATTGCTATGGCTTTTCATCTTTGATGTCCCATATTGCCGCTTCATCTGCATCTCTTGGTTTCTTTGCTTTGCCATCCAAAATCTCCCACAAATCTTTGTTGATTAATAACAAATGAGTTTTCTCTGTCATGTGTAAAAATATTTGTCTTCAAATTTTTCCATTCGATTCAACTTAGCCATGTTAAAAAAATGCGTCCGGAAGACAATATGATAATTGGACTAAAAAAATTAAAAAGTAATAAACTGAGATTACTTTTTAAATGAAAATGACTATATAATAAATAAAGACAAACAATACACCTTTTGAAATGGCATTCTTACTATTGACTACAACATGTGAGAGGTGTATGTGTGTGGGGATTGATGGAAAGGGCAGAATTTAGTTTGATGACCCATGCATGTGATCTCTACCAGTGATATTGCTTCTCGATAACATGATTCGTGGACATGTATGTGGGCTTTCATGCATTGAACATAGCATTCACTTCCTTCCTGCACAAATTTCCTTGGCTCCTCACAGTGCACACTTGTATATGCCACCTGTAAGAGCCTATCTTTCAAATAAACAATGACCTTGTATCCACATTAGATTGGCGATACGTACGTGGCAGAAAAGAAGACGTGGGTAGAAAAATGTGTGTAGATGCGATCAAAGATATATGAAGCAATATCTTCATCCTTTCGTTGCTCTCTTCACTTCAACACTACAGACCATATATACAATATTCAGAAGACTGCAAGCTTGAAACCATTGCTAAAGTGAACACATCACATAGAAGGAGTTGTGTATTGCCATAAGAGTAAGAAGTAAGTTGATCTTCTAAGTTTTCTTACAGCTTGGAAAGATCAATGCAAGGCAATCAAGTTGGTCATGTCGAGGGAGACGTTATAGAAAATATAATGCAAAAAACCAATGCACAGTCAATTTCATCAGGAGAATACACCAAAGCTGAGTTGTGCTAGTGAAATGTTGTTCCATCCACCTTTGTTTTCCATGGTTCTTTCTGAAGATTCAAAACAATAGATCTCCCACAACACAAAGCTAATATATATTCACGAGAGACATTACCATTATAACTACAACCATCCATAGGAACAAAGTGCAGTGCAAATTTCCCTCATAGAACGGATCAAAAATAGTGCCCAAACGGGATCAAGTGCCCCATTTTCTCTTCCCATGTCCAGATTATACAACTGCTCCACATGCTGATCACGACTTTGCATCTCATGGTTGTACGTTGTCCATTTAGTAGATATAAAGATATCAAACCATGAAGTGAAAATGTGATGCATACAAAGGTGAAACACTACCACCAATGTGACCATGTAAATGAAGAATACAGTGACAGAAGTATGGTCAAAACGCCATGATTGCAATGAAACTAGACTTATTCTCCATCAAGGCTGCGTAGAACATTTCACAAAGACTTCAATAAATAAAAACCTGTAATGGATCCTCCTCTCAACTAGATTCACAACTCCATAATTTTTCACAAACTTGATCAGATCACTCTAATACCAAATGAAAAACCAATAATTCTCAATATACATTCATATCACAGGATTGCATATATATAGGAATATGCATTCCTAAAAACAAGGAGGTTGTTCAACAACACTCCCACAAATCTCTCTCTCAACACCTAAATACGTGAGCTATTGAAACTCACCAAAACTAATATTGTTATATGAGTTGTTTAATAAACAACTCATATTAACATTTACATTACACACATATATTTACCTCTAAGTAAATATTAAATCATAAATATTAATGGAGCACTAAATGTAATCCTAACAATTATGAAAATTAATAGTCACAAAATGATGCTTCTATTACTTCCAAAAATGCATAGAGTTGTTCAATGATGAAGGAGGACAATATCCACATGCAAGATCCAAACATAGAGGTCCTGAACTCAAAATACGAAAAATATTGAGTCCTTAGAAAAACACGTAAGGATCCGAGTGTCCAACGAAACAAATGATCCTTGCTCTTACATTTATAGATGAATCCATGGAGGAATAAGGGAAGAAGGAGAGAAAACCTGAATTTGAAATACAACCACCAACAAGAAGCATTCAATGCCTATAAATCCACCTAGAGATCTATGAAATACACTTCCCCATGCTTATTTGACATATTGAATAAAAAGGAGGGAAGATCATACAAAATTGGGTGGTTGGAGCAATCAAATCTGCTCATCAATGCTCAGAAATATGTTTTCCCATTTCTCACCTACTAGATATGCTAAAATTTGAATTTTGAATTTCTAGCACCATAGATGATGTCAAAGAACTATCCGACAAAACTAGGCACACACCGATCCGAGCTCTATAATAGAAGATACAAGCTGTTAGAAGATGTCGAGTTGTCGGTGCACACAAAACACATGGTGCATGCGAATTGGATGAAATGATGGCCAACTGTGTGAATACTTGTCATTTCTACCACGTGTCACTTGCTGATTTGTTGCAAGGATTCGGTGCCCTATTAGGCGCACTTTGACCAGTTGCGCACATAACACTTAAGCATGTCGAAGATGACCTAGCACGAAGGACACAAGGAAGGGCATGAGGATGTGCACGGAAGAATGAGGTTTGGAAAGAAGAAAAAGGAAGGCATGCAAGATCATGCGCGAAGGGAAAATAAAGCTAAATGGTGAGTAGAGAACGCATGGTCAAGGTACAACTATTACAAAGTAATGAGTGCGGTGTACGAGGAAATTAGGGAATTAGCTGATTGGAGAATGTTTGGGATGTGTAGGAAGGGAAGGATATGAGTAGGAAGAAAGTAAAATCATAGAAGGTGGATGCAAGGAAAAGTTGAATAAGAGAGAGGAAGGGGGCGCACGGGAAAATTGTGACCAAGGGAATGTATTAAGTGATCTTGAGGATGCAAAACATTACCATGAATAACCTAGACCCGAATGTGTATGCAAGTTACCCAAATCTCTAGGAGATATATTTTGATAACATTACCATGCTCTTGAGGAGTAATGAATGTGTCAATATTATAAAGGCGATTACCCCAAAGTGAGGCATTGAAAAATACCTTCTAAGGGATCATTAGTTGGTATGTGAGTAGCGGGCATGGATGAATCACCTGGAAGCTAAGAAGAAGAAGCAATGGATGTTTGAGAAGTAGATAGATTGGCTGATGGGTCACTATATAAAGCTATGACATCGGTGGGAATAAAGGAGTTACTTGCGAAGAGGTAGCTAGGTAGCTATGTATGGTGGATGAGATTGTGGCTGAAGTACAATTGGTAGAGGTAGTATATGCATTAACTGGTATAAGGACATCATTCATTGATACAACATGTAATAGCTCTTGAAAGGTGAAGGGTCGGCTGAAATGGTATAGTTTTTCTGTTATGTTCAAATTTTAAATAATGGTGTAAGGTTGAAGGAACATAACCCATGTAGTGAATCCAAGGTTGGCCAAGTAGCATGTTGTACTAGAATTCCCCCTCTAAGACATAGAATAATCTAGGAATCGTACGAGGGCTAACACAAATGTGGAGAATGATGGTGTCAAGGGTAGAAGTCATGACATCATTAAATGAACACACCATGACTAGGTTATTAAGCATGTAGTTAGTAGGGATACACATTTTGTTATACGCATGTGAGGAAATGATGTTGATACTTCGACACCTCCATCAATCATAATGTGTTGGATGCATATATTATCAATGTAGATAGAAATAAATAGGGTGGGGTCAAGATCATCTGATTAGAGAGGTACAATCTCATCGTTAGAGAAATTGAGAGCGGCTACTTGATGAGTGGTAGCGGGAGTAGAGGAAGGCGGTAATGTGGTGAGAGAGGCCACATGGTGAGGAGTGATAATGGATGTAATAGGTATAGGGTAATTAGGTAAAACTGCAATAGATTACAGGACCTCAATGAGGGCCTGACGATGAGACTCAAAGGTTTAGACAAGGTTGTACAAAGACATTTTTGAGAGGATATTGGTGCAATTTTTAAGCATTGTATGATGGGAAACCCCGTTAGAAATAGGGTATACGGGTCCAAAAATGGTGATTTTAGGTGCAAGTATAGATCGAATATTGGGTAAAAGAGTAGTGGATGAGTTGTTTGTTTTCTCCTTTCCTTTGTCTTTTTGGGAATGAGTGGCAACTTGAACCATATTGATATGTAGTAAAGGAGAATGTGAATTGTGATAGGTGTAGTGACAAGTTGGGAAAAAATAGCGTGAGATAATATACTTGGTTTTGTGAAAGAAATGTACCACATTGGCATTTTAGTGGAGGTTTGGATAGCTCTTTTATACAGACCATATTTATCTCAAATGTTAGAGGGGGATAAAAGGGTTGTGGAGGTGGATATGAAGGTCACTGAATAGGTAAGGGACAAGGATGTGTGGTGATAGGTGTAGGTGGAATAACATCCTCATCTAAAAGATCATCATCATCAAAGTTTTCTTCGAGAGGACATAATGGAGAAGAATAGTCTTAAGAGCCTTCAGATGTCCACATCATTCCTAACACATGATGGTAAGCATACATTTTGGTATCATCAAACCCTTTTGGTTTAGGTTTTAGTTTGTCATAAGGTCTAAGCGGTGGTAATGTGATGAAAGAGGTTTCCAAAAGATTAGCTAAGATTTTGGCATAAGACCCTAGCAATGGATCACAATGTGAAGTAAGTGTGGGTCTAGATGGAAGTGTGGGTGAATTTGGTGGGAGAGGCATCACTAGAGGTGGAATCAGAGGTTGAGTAATTTTTACCGCTTGTTTAGTAGATAAATGTACGGCTTGGGTTTGGATTGCACCTTCATGGGTAAAGGTGTAGCAGGTGAACTAGTTGTTGAAGGTGGTGTAGGTTTAACTACCTCTTTGGAAGGTAGTGGGTTCTTGGGCTTTGGTTGCACCTTCTTGGGTAAAGGTGAAGAGGATGTAGTGCATCATGTAGAAGGGAAGGTAGATGGTGGAAGGGGACGGGTTAGCCAAGGTGATAATGGAGGTGCGGTGAAGGTTGTGGTAAGAGGCAATGTGGAAGGTATTGGTTGAGGGGAAGGGAATGGCATGGGTAATGATGAGGATAATAGAAGTGGTGTAGGTATAGGAGGTAGAAAGGATGTAGGTGACATCATAAGTTGTGTAGGTAATTTGGGTGTAAGAGGATTGTGACAAGGTGCGATGTTATGCTTTTGGTTTACTTTGGGTAGAAGGTTATTTGGCCAATGTTGATGGGTGGGGACCTAGGATAGATGGAAGTGGTGTAGGTGACAGAGGGGTAGTGGGAAAATACAGTGTATGTGGCCTAATGGGTTGGGTCTTCCTCTTAGGTGGGGGAATAGTCTTTGTGATGGATTATGAATACGTGGCTAAATTGATTTTGACATGAGGATGGACTATAATTGATTTCGGTATGACTTCTAGTGTGGTAATGGGTCTGGACATGGAGGAAGGTATAGGTGCAAGTAAGGTTTTAGGCATAGGAAAAATTTCATTTGTTGGTAAAGTTTTAGGTGTGGGAAAGGGTGATGAAGAAGGGGCCACTATAATTGGCATGGGCAAGGTGGGTTTGGTTATCTAAAACACCTTTGGATAGATCATGGAAGTATTAATAGACAACATCTACATTTGAGTTGAGATAGGTAGTTGAAGACATCCCCAAAGCATGGAATTTTCAACATAATCCAAGTGGTTGGCCAAACATGAGAATGACACCAATGTAGGAGGGGATGATGTTGATTTGGTAGTAATCCCTATAAAAAATGTTTGTGAGATATGGAAATGGTTGGCTTTAGACTCTATGGGTAAAAGAGATGAGAGAAAATCAACAAGATCCTTGAAAGCCAATGGAGAATTGTCACCAATAGGAAGGAAGCTACTAATGGATCCCCTGTGGGTAGGGGAGATGGCAAGTTGGGTGAGGTAAGTTCTTCTTTTGGTGAAGAAGAAGGTAAGCATGACTCTCCCATGGGTAGAAGAGTAAATCTGCGGTTGTTCGTCAAAGAGGTTGAGAGGTAAATAGGTAAACTACATTGGCAGATATGGTGGACTCCTCTATATGTGAAGGAGAAGATAAGGGAGAATCCTCTATGGGTAAAGGATAAGATGAAATAGGTCCCTACATGGATGAAGGATCTCATGAAATCATCTCCTCGATAGATGGAGTAGAAGGAAATTGAGCAAGAAGATCTGGTATGATGTTGAAAATAACATGATGACAAGGTGTGATTTGGGAATGAATTCTTGAAGATGAAAAGGTTCCGATTAGCTTTGTGTTAGGATTATCCAAGAAAATTTCTCCAATATCTAACATTTCTTGGATGATGTTTTTGAAATTTATACAATTATCACACTACAACCTCTAACACAATGATAGTTAGCGGTAATATTTTTATTTGTATCTTACAAAGTGCATGACGAGAGGGGTCAAAACCAAGTATGTGGTTTGATGGGTGGAAGATTGACTACTCGGATTTTATATTTTTTTCTAAAAGCTGAAGAGTAGGGTTCTCCTATGGGGGTATATTTTTGTTGCTCCCACTTGAACTGAAAACCACTGAACTTAAAAGCTGAACAGGAGAAAGATTAGAAGAAGGATTTAATTGGTTAGATGGATGAGATAGGATGGATTTCAAAACTAATGTGTTGGTATATTATTTTTATTTTTGGAAGAATAAGAGGTATCGTTTTATTTAAAAAAACATTCTTGTTATGAAATTGTATCTTCTTCTCTTAAATGGCATGAATTTCAAGTTTCTAGGCCTTGGTGAACACCTCGTCAAATGTGTAGAAGGTTTGAACTTGGAGAGTTGGTGAGATGTGTCTAGAAAAAGCTCTAGTGAACAACCCTATTAACTCGGTTTGAGGTAGTTTAAATTTGAGTTTGTTGATCAGGGCTCCACTAATGAGTGAAAAAATCATGATAGATTCATCTTCATATTGGCATGTCATGTAATAGTTAGTCATGGTGACCTTGACAATGTTGATAGAAAAGTGGTCTAGAAAATCCTGGGCTACCTAATTAAATGAAAATATGGAATTCCTGGGTAGAGAACTATACCAATGTTAAGTGGGTCCTGTCAAGGACATTGGGAATGTTCACAATAGAAAAGTGTCATCATGAGTGATCAGATAACACACATGTTTAAAAGATCGTAAGTGCTATTTTGGGTCTTATTTGCTATTAAATCAGTTGAATTTAGGAATTTCCCAATGGGGAGGGTATGGATGAATTAGAATGGATGGGTGAATGGAATCATTACAAATCTCTTCGTATGTCAGAGAGTTATGTGATCCGGAGATAGATGCCTCTAATGTCTGCATCTTGTCCATCATCATTTTGATAAGATCATTGGTAGGTGGTGATGACTCGAGAACCTACTTGCATTATAATGGGGTAGATGAGGTGGGTATGACATGAGAGGAATCCCAATATTTTGTGGTGTCGAGTATGAAAATTGTGAGGAAGGAACATAGGTTGGAATAGATGTAGATGGAAAGTATCCTAAATAAGTGGTACATGAAATAGGGGGATGTTGGTGATAAGTGTAGGTAGGTGGAGTGATGTAAATACTCTCGTAAAAATCAAAGGAAGAGACTGTGGGATGGAGAAGATGATGTTTTGGAAGGGAGTGTGGGTTGCCAACACCAATGGTGGCTGAGATGCAATAGGTATATGAGAGGTGGCAGGTGTAGATAGACCTACACTCAAGGCAGTTGATAAAGGAATGGTTTACATCGTCTGAAGTGACAAATGTCAAAAGAGATATAGATTCTATAGGTGCGGTAGATATCGATGACATAGGTCAAGATGATAAACTATAGGTGGTTAGGTTGAATAAGTTAAGGCCAAACTAGTAGTAGTTGATGAAAAAGTGGGTGTAAGGGTAGGAGGTATGGACACAAGCATGACATATACAAGATGTCTAGATGTATAATGGGTATATGAATGAGTGAGATAATACTGCAAAGTGGTGGGGTTGTGATCAAGGAGTCTTGCGAACTACTCATCACTAGTGGGTATGGAAAGATCCCGATTAGGGTCCATACGTGATGAGATGGAAGGTGTAGCACCCCGTGGTTTCACTATTGTTGTTAAAAGAATGATATGACAAATGGTTTTGTTATTTGACACTTGCACCTTTGCATATCAATAATTAATGTGAACCTTGATGTAAATAGGTAATCGAGATAACATGAATAGGCTAAGGATGAGCTCCTTAGATCTAAACCTTGTTAATTTTGGGGCCTATCTTAATGATGAACTAATTTTCTAAGGGGACATTACGTTGTTTGTGATGTAGTATGTAATGAAATCCTTGGTGTAAATTTATGCCTTGAAAGTGATTAGTGATGTTGTTGCTCATCTCTAATAAATTGTTAACATTATAGATTTTAACTAAGTTATGTTAAGGCTTTGATATTTTTGTTAGTTCGCTTAGCAACCAAAACTTGGAATGTGATTAAGACTTCCTTGTGACTAATTATTGGTCTTTAGCAGACCACCCAATAGTCTACCAAACCTAATACTATGATGATCATATTTTCATAGATGAAGGACTAAAGTTGTGTAGTCAAGGACTTCATTATTGAAATTAAAGGTATCAGGTTCCCATGTTTGACCCCCATAGGACTTCTGTCCATTACTATTGTTCTTGAAAAAGTTGTTCCATGCATTACCAACAAACTTGTTCATTGCTACTTTCTTATTAGTATCAAATGAAAACTTACTTTTCATTCCGAATTTCTTCCATGGTTCTTTCTTAGCTGAAAGAGATGATGAAGAGGAGTTGGGAATTTTCTTCCTTACTTCCTCCTTACGAGCAAAAATTTCCTTCAATTTCTTTCTTGCCTTATGGCCTTTTCAACAACCCCTTCCATCGTGGTTGGGCTATGAACATCCACCTCTCCTCCTATAACGGGATTCAATCCCATGATGAATTTCCATATCCTAAACTTGTCATCAGTTTGGTACTAAGGTACATACTTAAGGAGTTTTCTAAACCGCTTCTAATACTCGATTACATTAGCTTTCCTTGAGATAAGTTCTAGAATTTAGTCATTTTCTCGATCATAGTAAATTTGCAAAAGATCCAACGTTGCCTAAATTTTAAATTGATCCCATGTGATACTAGTTTCATCAATGTTTAACTCAGCCTTATGGCTATCCCACCATGAAGATGCCTCATGGAAAAATTTATATGCTCCCCATATCACCTTTTTTTCTTCTAAGAAATTCCTTATTGCAAAGTATATCTCCATTTTTCTCGAGCCAATTCTCGGTCTCATCTCCTAATGTGGTGCCATCAAACTTGGGTGGACTTATCCTTTTTATGTCATTAGTGATTTCAGACTTCAAATTTAGCCTTTTTTTCTTAGGATGATCGGGTATGTTCACATTGTTGTTATCAACACCTACATTGGCATTGCCTCTAGGAGGTGGTTGATTATTGTTATCGAAATCTTCTTCCTCCTCATTACCCATTACTTATTGTTCAAGCATAGCCAAATGATCTCTTATGTCCAATAGGGTAGCAAGAATTTCATCGAGTTTCGGTAGTTCTTGCTCCTTCCTCATGCGGAGGATTATTTGTAACATTTCCTCTTGTTCTAACCATTTTTCATACAGAAAATTTAAGTTTCATCAGATTATGGACATTAATAGGTCTAAGAGTTACTGAACCTTCAACTCGATACCAAGATGTAACATTCCCATTTTAAGACTTTAGAAACAAGGGAATTTTTTTACATAATGTTCTCTATTCTAAATAAAACATCATTTAGAACACACATTCCATGCCAATCAATCTCATAACAAATAACCATATGTAGCTGTAATGACTCGATATGATACCAATCTCTCATTCCATGACTCGATTACTAACCGATCTCTCATGTTAAATTAAATTATAGAATACTTTATGTATACCACGTATACTTGGTTCTCTTACCCTATTTCAGGTACTGAGTGATCTGTTTAAAGAACCTATCTAAATATTTGTTACCAATATTCATCTGACATCACGTTGCTTTAAACTAGGTGACATAGGACAATGCAACTAGTAGCTTGTGATACTTTGGCCAAAGATTTTCAACATACTATTCATGTTACTATTCCTAGACGACATACTCGTCATTCTAGAATATGTCCTTCACCTCACTCTTCATTATCTAGATTGGTCTTGACTGACTACCATCAATCCACTTGCCCAAGGTTTAACCCTAGCCTAGGTTAGAAACATAATTTATTATAGGAAGGCACTCACAATGTCATAGGGTATATGGGCATACTCGGTTGACCTAAGTCAACCGAATGTGCCAAGATACCCTGAGCCATTGAAAGATACTACCTATCCTAAACATGCTACTAACTTGACCTAGAGAGAAACTAAGTTCAAGTCCTTATTTGTGTGTAGATCTAGATGATCAATGCAGAAGGGTGTTACCACATGTCAACTACAACATTGTATCCTCGAGAAGACCCATGTCTTCTTAAAGGTACAGTCCTGTAGTTGGCATGTGCCAACATCCTACAGAAACTTCCTCATCACGATGTACATACCCCAAGGAGGTTATAAAGACATTATTAATTTGGATTATTAAATAGATTACAGCAACCCTACTAGTCCCTAATCCAACCCTCCATAAGTTCTTTTCTATATTTGATTCAATTAGTCATAAAATAACTTCCTTAACTTATGATTGCTTTTTACATTCGTTTTACTTGGCTTAACAAATAGATATCCAGAAACGGGACAACAACATCATAAGTTCCATTATAATGAAACCTAACCATTCAAGAAAGGTGTAACCACCAAATAGGTTCAACTAGAGTAGAATTTATAGGAAATGAAGTCTAATGATTAATGATCGTATCACCATTCTTTAGATTACATTTCTTTGAGCGAGGAAGAATCTTCCTCTACATGATTAAGTGTTAGGGTTTGTCATACCCTTCTTATCTTTCACAATCTCTATAGTTTTACTGCATATTCATTACACATTCCATTACTATGTTAGAATTGTTTAGATAAAAATTATTATCTTATGCAACTTAACAAGTTGCATCTTATTAAGGGAAATTAAACTAATTCCCTTTATCTAACTTATCAAGTTTATCCAAATTAAGCATATAACAGATATGAAGAATATCATCAAGATAGGATTTCCATCTTCTTCATAAATACAAGATAATTTACACAACCAATACAAGTAAATCTCCAACATTCAATTCATCATTATAAACTTATTCATTTACAAGACTATGCATTTCAGGCATACTTTGTATAACAAACAACCTCCATTCCAAAAAGAGTACAACTTTTCTTTTTCAATACAACTCATGAATGAATCAAAACTCTTTACATAAGATCCATAATTAAATAATCCAATACAACATGAAATTTCTTGTCTTCTTTTATCACTTACGATGTCCATCTACAAAATTGCTAGCATGGGTCAATTCAATGAACTGAGCATGATAAGCACTAAGCATTAAATTAAAGTGCATTCCACTAATTGTTTCATTAAAAAAATCTACTTTTATGAAACAATTAATAGGCATCATACAAATAATCATAAGTAATAACATCTAGAAAGAAGAACAATTAAGAGAGTCTGAATTCACTTTTAAGAAAAGAGCATAATATAATCAGTAACATCCGAATTACATCACAAGACCTAGTTGATCCTATCAATTACTTTTAAACAGTCAACAAGTCTTGTCCTTCCATTGTTTCATAAATTCATAAGAATAGAAAAACACATTTAACTTTTCCAAGCAACAAAGAGGTTAGTTACAGCATAACTCATATTAGTATGCTTCATCTTTCCATATAAACAAAGAAGAGAATCAATACATATCTATTTCTTAGACACAATTCCTCTGAAGGAAAGAATCAGGTTTAGAACACACATCACTACCTCAGTCCAAAGATGACAAAATAAGGAGTCCATAAATAAAGAGGCAACAACAAAACAAGAATCCCAATTCAATCCAAGAAGATTAAAAATGTCTAACTGAAAGTTTTACTAACTTCAATATGTTAGTAGTATATAATTCAAAATTTCTAAAACAAAAATTTCCAAAAATCCAAGCTATACTCAAATGAAATAAATCTCTTACCCAATCCACAAGAAAATTCCCATCTCAGAAGAGAATCAATAAAAGAGAAGTTTCGTCAATGAATTTAAACAATTAACATAAAAAGGATCTCAAACCAAAAAGGACCCAATCCATATTTCATTTCATTTATACTATGAAATGAAATCCTTTATTAAGTACAAACTTACAAATGAAGACCTATTTCCATTCAAAGAACCCAACAAGGAATAGAAATACGCAATAGTGCAAGATAGAAAAGGGTCGATGAAACTCACGGTCCCAAGGACTAAATTTCCAAGCATTCAGAATAGGGATACCATATTCCCTTCAAACGACACACATTAAAAAAATAGGTTTAAATTCAACGTTCAATTAAAACCCATGAATTAGATGAAATATCTTAAGAGAGTAAGGAACTAAACAATTTATCTAAGACAAGTACTATCCCAACTTCTTCCAACATGACTAAACAGAATCACCACAAGCCTCTCAAGTTCCATTAAAATCTTATGACAGGTAAGAATTTTCCCAACATCAAAGACAAAAAGGAAGTAAATAATACATTCCATAAACCTCTACAACTGATATGACTGTCCCATAACAGAACGTAGTTCTAGTCCCATTTATTTCTATGAACAAAATAGTCAAGTTTTCCCACAAGGCATGGGTTCACTCAGAGTAGAGACGAATAGGATACACTCCTGAATTTACACACCCTGTCAAGTTCGAGAACACAGTGCGGTCTTAAAGGAAGAAGTCATACAACCATTCTTTCTCATAATCAAAACAAAGGAGACCTCAAAAGAAGTTACATGGTCCACTTCCGACCAAACAAAACTCACAAGACCCCTTCCAGTAGATAGTATTAAATGAGACTAAAGCTTTACAATCCTTAATACCCACTAAACTCCAGCTCAGAATACCTGTATAAAATCAAACACGTCGATTCCAATACAAGATCAAAACAACCAATAATGGAATACATGTACTACATCAAATATGAGCTTTGAACATAAGTTCTAACAACACAAGCTCAAATATGAGTCTATAACGAAACCCATGGCCCTAATACAAGCTTAGAATAAACACCAACACTCTATTATGGGTTCAAGCATTTCCAGTTCCCTAAGGAAGAATAAAACTCCAGTTCAGAGCTCAAGTACAGGACACAATGCAACAACTCAACAACAAGTTTAGTATTCATAAGAACTGTATACGAGTACAGTTGTTGAATACGAAGATTCAACCAAAGGTTCAGAACTACACTTAGTTCCAACATAGTCCAAAACAAACACAAGGTCCCAATAAAACTCATAACAAATCTCGAAGCTTCAATACAAGTTTAGAACAACTACAGAGCTCAACTTCAAGCTCACAAAACACAAGACTAAAAAAAGTATTCTAATAAATCTATTGGCTTAATAAGGAGATTAATAACCGAAGAATTTGATTAAAGATGATTAATTTGACTTATGAAAAGGTGTGATAACCATTGTGTTGGTTCGTAACCACTTGTGATGTATTATAAAAAAATATGTAAATTTAAAAATAGAGAACAAGGAATATATTAATGAATGTATGAAAAAATGAGAGACAAGGAATGGTGATTATGTTTATGAGAAAGAGAACAATTGTAAAAATATTCTTAAGGGATTTGTGAATTTAGTCTGTGGAAGTAATTCCAAGGCTGACCAGGTTACAGGAAGGTGGTGGGAAAGAGAGAGGGGCACCAAAGGTGTCCTAACTAGGGTACAGAGTACAACCTTGGATGGTTCTTGGCCAGGGAAAGGTGAATATACATGGGGTGTATAGTATTTTCCTCTCATAAGTGGCCATAGTCTAGTGTCTATTAACATGTGGATGCATTGGAATTTTGTATTAAGAATTCTAGATCAATGTTCTCTTTTATGTTGGAATTTTGTATTAGAATTCTTGATCCTTGTTCTCTCTTGGTATTGGAATTTGTATCCATTGATTCATATAAGTATTCTCTCTGTAAACAATAAAAATATCTCTCTAATTAGGCAAAGTTTGTTAAAAATCTAATAGAAAGAAGTTAATTCTTCTTTTATTATAATAAATGAGAAAATGAATGTATTCAGTATATTTTTATACTTATAACTTGTAAAATACATTTTTATGTTACCATAAATGGTGAATTAAAGGAAATAAATTAATAAATTATGTAAATTTAGATATATATGTTTGTTAATTAAAATATCTGGTATGATTTGATCATAATTAAAGAACAATATTGCAATTTAATGATGTTTTTGAGCTAAATTATCCATTTTTGTATTTTATGGTTGTGTATGCTATGTTTTCTATGTTTTTACTGAGTCTATTTGCATGGTTTAGATCCAAAAATTTCCTTAGATACAATTAATTCTATGTTCTAAGTCTACCCCAACATAAATTAATATATAATATTTTAACTTTCAAGCCAATTAAAATGCTCCATGAGTCAATTACGATGTCAAATTTTTCTAGAATCTATATACCTTTGCAAAGCCTTATCCAATTAGAGAAATCCATGTGTTATTATCTTGTCAGACTTATTGACTATTGCAAAGATTCTATCCAATGGGAAAGCACCATTTAACTTCATAATTTCATACCTTTGTTAGTACTTTTTGAGTGTTACAAAGTGCAAACCAATGATAACACTCCACGTTATTAACAAATCTAGACTTTAGTTAACTTGACTTCTATCAAATGAGAAACCCGAACAAAAAGATTAAGCCATTGGTTTTGCGGTGTCAGTCCTTTTTTAGGTTTGGTAGAATGAGAGCCAATAGAATTTGTCCATGTTTTCCTTCGCATATTGTTTCGTTGTAAGGACCTTGCCAGCATGTGAAAAGTGACCCACTTAGATGAGTCCACATGTATATGAATTATTAATGGTTTGTATTCTTACTAAATGATATTTTGTCAGTTATCCTGCATTCGAAGTGTGAATGAATAATGAAGATCCACATGCATATGGAATTCGTAGTGATAGACCTTTGATAAGAAAATATTGCTTTTATGAAATGTGAACTAGTAAAAAGGTTCCACATGTCTTCTTTCACGATGTCGACCTTTGTAACCTTCGCCAATGGATTATTGCCACTTGTCTTTATTTTTTCCTTCGTGAATCCTTATAGACCCGAAGTTATTTTTTAATTGGTTTATTTCATAAATATGAGTTTCGTGAGTTAGTTTTAATTGTTTTTAAAGCTTATTTAATCGTGTTTAGCCATATTCACGAATTAAAAGTTCATCTTAGTTTTAATCAATAATAGTGTGTTTTATTTGATCTAACTTATTAAATTTAATAGACTATATGTAAATATGTATATATCTTCTAAATGTTGACATGATTTCTTAGCTAGAAGTATTAAAATTATAGAAAACATATCGAGACTTCCACAATTTGAGGTTTTATCAAGAATTATTATATTTGTTGAGTTAAAAGTTACATTTCGATTAATTAGAGCTAGGTTTTTATCTCGGAAAAATTCATATTTCATTTGGTATCGAGCTAAATATCCTCATTATAGATGCTCTACTATGATGTGAGATTGTGATTATGGTGATTTTTGCACAAGGATAAAATTGTTTATATACACAAAATGACAGAGATAAATCAAATTTTGATGGAATGGATTCATAAAACAACATGGATTACAATGAATTGGAGCATGAAAACCTATAAGTAGGAAAGGAAGTAACCAATCTTTCTTAGCAATTATAAAATTTGAAAAGGAAATTTGTAGAAACTATGATTGATAAGTCAAATAAAAGTACTAAATCAAAAAAGAAATGCCATAAGTCTGAAAATAAAATAAGGAAGAGAAAACACTCTTCTTTTGATGATGATTCTATTTCCAATAAAGCAAATGATTCTAGTTCTTCTAGTTCTTCTTACTCTTGTTAATGAACAAGCGAGGTCCAGTATGAAATCTAAAGAAATTGAAAACTTTGATAGAAAAATAAAATTTCCTGAATATGCAGGGGAAGTAGGAACATGAGATCAAGTTGAAACTTGGATTTCTAGTCTAGAGAGATGTTTTGAACTAAACAAAACTAGTAAGCTTAGTAAAACACAACTATCTTCCTATCAACTAAAAAATGTTACCCTTAACTAGTGGGAAGACACATTAAGATCTGAAAAATTTAAATCTCATAAGGTTTCATGGGATAAATTTAAGAAATTGTTCAAGAAAAATATTTTTCTAATAATTTCTTTTAGCAAAAAAAAAAATGAATTATTTGATCTAAAACAATGTCTAAAAATGGTGAATGAGTATAAACAAACCTTCGATAACTTAAATAGATTTTTTCCTTTTATCTCTAGAACAAAAAGAGTTGTTATATTTATAAATGGTCTAAGAGAAGAATATAAGGCTAATGTGTGGTGTGGAAACACAACTTCAAGAGATAAGGCCGCACAAATAGATAATTGTTCTTAGAAATATAAGATAGTAGTTCACTAAAAGAAAGAAGACTATTAGAAGAAGAATTATTATTCCAAAACATTTGATTAATAATATCTTCCTCTCTAGTTTCCTCTTCAAAGAATAATGTATAGGCAGATTTAACTGAGAAGTTACCATTTTGTTCTCTATGCCACACAATTCAATCTTGTTCCTTGTTGTTAGAAGACACATAGTTTTTTAGAAAATCATTGAGATTAACCATGTGTGCTTTAAATTCCTTCCTGTCCAATTCTATGTGTTTCCAAATCTGAAAGCTTTCTTGAGTTTCCATATAATTGTTTATTTTTTCCCCATATTTTTCTTCTAGAAATTTCAAGATTTGGGGAAATTTGTCTTTAAGAGTGAAGTTTCCAGCCCATTTATCAGTCCAGAAACATATTTCATTTCCTTTCCCTATTTTCCATCTGCTTCCCTTAGCAACAAGATCCTTAGCCCAATTAATAGCTTTCCAAACACTTGACCCATTGAAAGACACCTGTTTGAAGATCCACCTTTTGTCATTAGCATCCATCCAAAGATTTTTCCCTTAGAATTCTTATCCAAACTCCATTTTATTTTGTAAGCCTCCATCCAATTTTTGCCAAAAGAGATTTTTTCATTTTAGTCCAATCTCTAAGTCCAAGACCCCCTATATTTTTAGGTTTACAGACTTTATTCCAAGCCACCAACGGAATTATTTCGTTGCTTTCAGTGCCACTCCATAAGAACCTTTTTTGGATATTTTCAAGTTTTTCCACTATTATCACCGGAAGTTGGTAGAGAGACATAACATACATTGGTAGACTTTGAAGAGAGCTCTTGAGTAAGGTAATTTTCCCGGCCTGAGATAACATATTAGCTTTCCACCTGCGAGCTTATTTTTGAATATTTCTATTAGAAAGTTCCATTCTCGCACAAGAAGGTATTTTATCCCCCAAGGGGAATACCTAGTAGAAGGTAGGGAAGGGTTTATAGGCACAACCCAAAATCCTCGCAATCTTCTTGCATCTGCTTTCCAAAGTGTTAAGGAAAAAAAGAGAACTTTTTCTATAGTTCACCAACTAACCCGAAACCTCCATGTAATCATCTAAAAGGAATTTAAATTTTTTTGCTTTAGGAACAGACACTTATCCCACTTTGTCATCAACAAAATTTTGATGAGACACATTCTCCATACCCCTCACTAGAGATATCCCTTTGATGAAGCCATTACTAGTTTCCACATTGAGTCTTCGACTGAGAGCTTCTGCTAGGATTATGAAAAGAAGGGGGAAAGGGGATCCCCTTTCCTTAATCCTTGGGAGATGGGGAAGAAACCACAAGGGGTACCATTCATAAGAATAGAGAACCAGGCATTAGAAATACATGCCTTAACTAGACTCCGAAAGGAATCATCGAAACCAAACCTATCAAGAATTTTGTCAAGAAAACTCCATGAGACCCTGTCATACGCTTTAGCCATATCCAGTTTTAGGATCATAGTAACCTTCTTGCTAAGTTTAGCCGAGTGAATTGTCTCTTTAATAGTAATGATCTCATCTTGGATTTGGTGGCCAAGGAAAAAACCTCCTTGTTGATCAGAAATGATAGAAGGAAGGATCAGTTGGAGACGAAGAGCCAAGAGTTTTGTGTAGATTTTATAGGTAGTATTGCATAAGCTTATAGGTCTAAAGTATTTTAATTCCATGGCATTACCACATTTCAGAACTAGAGAAAGGAAGGTACAATTCATATCTTTTAGCATATTTTTCTCGATTGAAAAATTCTTTCACAACATTATATACATCCTTTTTTATTATATCCTAGAAATGTTGAAAGAAGAAAGCTTGAAACCCATCTGGTCCAGGAGCCTTATCTGGACTAAGATGTTTAACCATAAATTCCACCTCCTCTAAAGATGGGGTCGCTGAAAGAAGAGAATTATCTTCCTCTGAAACCAAGGACGGGATGCAGTTTAGAAAATCTTGCTCTTTGGCTAGATTAGGAACACAATGATTAGTGAGCAAGTTTTTAAAGAAATAAATAGCCTCTTTATTGATTTCTTCCTTCTCTTCCACAAGGGATCCTTCCTCTTTCCTTAATTTACTTATTCGATTGAAACTTATACGCTTCAGGGTAGATAGGTGGAAGAATATGGTATTTTTATCCCCTTCCTTGAGCCAAGTAACACAAGATTTCTGTCTCTAGAAAATTTCCTCTTTTCCAAGGATATTGTGGTATTCCTAAAAGAAGATATCTTTCCTTGTCATAGTCTTCTAATTCCAGTCACAATCCCCCTTCATTTTTCCTTTGGAGATTTAGCAAGTTAGATTTGATTGCCACTTTCTTCTAAAAATGTTGCCAAAACTTTTCTTGTTCTAGATTTTGAGATTCATTTTGACATTCTAAAGTTTTTTTAGTTAGTCTATACATTGTAGTTCCTTGAACCTTCAATTTCCACCATTCACTAATAAGATATTTCAGATCCTCACTATGGAGCCACATTTTCTCAAAATGAAAAGTGTTCTTCTAGAGGGGTTCTTTATCATCAGTAAAATTAGATTATGATCAGACCCTATCCTTGGAAGAGAGAAAAGAGTAATATCCTAGCTTAACCATTCTTCCAAAACCAAGAATCTATCCAATCTCACTTGGATATGTTGTAAACCAGTTCTTCTGTTGGACCAGGTATATTTACTACCTTTAAGATCTATGTCATGGAGAGGAGCATTAGAAATAAAATTATTAAAATCCTCCATGCCACTGGTAAACTTCTGGGAGCCTCCTTTTTTTTCCCCGAGAGACAAGGGGAATTAAAATCCCCCATCACAATCCACTCAGAGCTAGTGATGTGGTATTTGAAAGTTAGGAGATGTTGCCACAATTTTTTCCTTTCTTTGTAATGGGTAGGAGCATAGATGTTGGATAAGATCCATATTTTTTGTTTTCCATATTTCTTATCATAACAACCATATGGTGATCTCTTTTCACCAACAAAGTACCCTCATAAAGGCTAGGATTCTAGACCACAACTAACCCTCCCGAGGCCCCTTTTGAACTAACAAAAAAATCTTGAATTATTCCAGAAGGATTTACAAGCATTTAGGAAGATGTCTTCTTTCATTTTAGTTTCTTGCACTTTACTAACACATCAATTTTTTGTCCTTCAATCAAGTCTTTAAGAACCCTCCATTTCACAGGGCTATTGAGCCCTCTTCCATTCCATGAGATGTAATTCATTTTCTAAGATTGGGTTTGTTTTTTTTAAAGACCTTCTGGTCTAAACATAATTGTTTCCCTGAGTCTATTTCCTTATGGGTAGATTTTTTCCTTAATTCAAATTTGTTAGGCCTGCCTTATTTGTTGATGGTACTTTCCACATTAATAGGATTTTCTCCTTCCTGCAATTATCCTTTTCCTAGAGGGGAAATTATGGTTTCACCCTTTTTAGCCGCATGAGCTACTTTTCTCTTTCCTGAAGGAGTACTTTCCAGGGGACCCCTTCTTGCCAGGAGTGAGCTCCTCATCTTTGCTTTCCTTCTCTTGATTAAGAGAAAATGAACATTCATTATTTCTTCTATGGAGAGATTAATAAAATCTCCAACTGTCATCCTTTCTCCCTTTGGGTTAGCCAAACTTTCATTCGGCTCATGTCCTTCCTGAACTAAAGTCTGGTCCTTCACCGTTTCCTCTCGGGTGGAGGCAATCACCAGTAAATCCTCCTTGACATTTTGCAAAGAAATTTCTTGACCATAGGATTTTCTCCCATGCCCTTTATTTGAAGAAAAGAGCTCCATATTTTGGTCCTTTGGGAATCCTTAGCTGATTGATCCTTCATTTTTTCCTTTACCTTTGATTCTGACCAAGACTGATTTTTGGATCTTCTTCTATTGACCACTAGGATAAAACCCTCCTCATCTATTTCTAGAAATTTAGTAGGGGTTCTCTCAGACATCTCTTTCTCTTGGATTCTCAAGGGATTGAATCCTTTAGTAGGGTTAATCGGAAAATATTTCTTGTGATCTGCTGCACTTTTCATGATGCCTTTACCTTTCTCTTCTTTCTCTTCATTCCTTGTTACTGCGATATACCTTTTGGAAATCTTAAAATTACAGTTATGAGTTGAGTGACCCCACCCATTGCATTTGGTGCATTTAGCTGGGTAACATTCCATTTCAATATTCTTCTCCCAAATCCCTAGGCTAGACTTGAGCTTGATGATTTTAGGGATATCCCTATCAGCAATCATATAGATACAAAATCTTGCACAAACTAGTCTAGTCATATGCAGGGTAGCATTGTCTATTATGACCAGAGAACCCAGAGAGTTTGCTATTCCTTTGAAAATATCTTCATGCTAGAATTCCAAGGGTAGATTAGGAAGGTGAATCCATATAAGGAACTGATTCAGATTTTCTTTTTTTGGGATTGAAAGTTGGTTCCCATTTCCTAAGATACCATCCTGATTTTCCCTAAAACCAAGGTCCTTCTTCCAAAACCTTGACATATCTTCTTGAATAATGAATTTAAAAAGGAAGAAACCATTTGACAAAGAACTTACCTCTAGGTGTCCTTTTGGGTTCCACTTCATCTTGGTCCACCTTCTAACAACATCGATATTTGGTCTCCCACCCATAAGTTTCCCAACCAAATATTTGTTTAAATTTTCAGTAGTGCTTTTTAGGAGGGAGTCTGGAATCTCCAAAATGCTTCCCGATGCTTCCTTGACCACCTAGAGAAAAAAAAATTGGTTCTTCGAGGTTGTTCCATTTTTTACATGGTTCGTCTAGGAATCCACAATTTTGTTTGGGTGGTCCCATTTCAAAGATTCATCCTAACCCTGGATCTCACCTTCTTCTATAGTTACAACACAGATTCACGGTCATGGTGGGATTTCCCTGTCATCCATTTCCCACTCACCCAAATTCAAAAATATCTCTCCTTTCTCTCCATCGTTATAATTGAACATTTATTCAATAAATCCCTAACCTATTTGACTGAGTTAATAAGATATTAGAGGTTATTGATTTATGGATTTATTATTTAGAATAAATCATCATTCCACATGAGTGAGATGTAAAGGATGTTGTCACATGTTTCAGTTGCATGTGCTTTGAATATCAAGATACTATAGTAGATTACTCAGGGGAGATTCTTCAAGTAGTTGGTTTTTCTTCCTATTTCTTTATTCTTATGGTCCATTTTATGTCACTTTAGTGACATTTCTAAATTTTTGTTGGAAAAATCACTTTTAAAAAACTTAAGTGACTCAAATATAAAATCATTTAAGTTATAACTTAAGTAAAGGATTAATAAGTTAATGATTTTTAATGGGAAAATGCTTACAAGTTGGTTACAACATGAAAAGTATAAATATGCATTATTTTTCATTGTAAGTGGTTGGATTTTTTATTCTACAAACTATAACTTCTAAAAATAAATATCTTGAAGATTATTGTTTGTTTCATTTCTCCTCTCTTCTATTCTCTACCCTTTGTACATTTCTTTGCTAAGATATTAATGAAACTTTGAACTCATGTTTTCCTAAGCATATTAAAAAATTTGTCTCGGTGTATGTTCAAATCATGTTAATCTTGATATGATTTGTGATATTTATTTTCATCCAATGAAATGTTGTGTTCATATCCCATAATATGCATAAGTAATTAGAAATCTATATTTTGTTCTCATGAAAGTGCTTTCACTTCCTCATATTTGAATTGTACATTCCCTTCTCCTATTCTCTTCCTCTGGTTTCTTTCCATGAAAAAACAATATATGGACTCCAAAATTCAACACAATAAAGCTACAATATTGTACATATTTATGTAGTTCTCTATTTTTGGATTTTAATAAGGGAACAAACCCAACAAGAGGAGGGACTTTGGTCCCCTAAACTATTAGTTTTCCAAAATTTCATGTCATAAAAATATTTAGCCAACAATGTTTTTGTACCGACTATGGTTCAATCCTACCATTTAATTGTTTTTGAAAATCTTCTTTTGTCACCATATGACCATCACTGGAATTTGAAATCCTATCCTTTAACCAAATCTTGACTAGTTTTAAGCCTCACAAGAAGACATTTCCTCAAATCTCAAGCATGTTGCATAAGACAATCACACAATTGCAGTTCAACACTAGAGAATTGTTACAATGATAGACAATGAAGAAGATTATGTTGATATCACACGTAGGGTCAGTAAAGCTTATTTCTCAAAAAAGACCTGGTTGGATTGTAATAACATTAGTTTAAAGAGATTTTCAATCAACTCTTGATCCTAGATAATAACTTCTAATTACCATCACATATTGTCCTCGTGTTCACAAACTTAATCTCATCCTTATAGAATATACCAAAAGGATATTTCTAGATATTTGAGAAAGTTCACTTGGAAAACATAGTAAACCGAACGCACTTCAACATTGTCTCCAAAGTTTTAGATGAAGAACAAAATGTAGATGAATTGAGAATAATTGAAATTGTTGAGAGAATTTTAAATGAACAAGAAAGAGTTTTAACAAGATAATTACATTTTTGAGCTAGATGACCATTAATAGTTTGGCTCCTCTTTCACAACATGATATCTTTATTTTTGTGAATTATCAAGAAAATATTTCGAAGATTTACGAATAATTTTTATGTTGACCATGTTGATAAAATTAAATATAATTATTAGCAAGAAAATTTTTCTCGTGCAAAATTTTTGGGTTTCTTTACAACGCTTTGGGAATCAAAGTCCCTCTAATTAGATGGTACATCTTTCATATTTGTGTGTGCGTAAAAAGGTGTATTTTCCTAGTGGCCTTGCATCTAGGGATCCAACAAGGGCACTCCATTGAACTGTAGCAAAGATAAAAATCATTTGCTAGAGAAGAATTTGTTTGAAGAGTGGAAAAGGGGAGTGAGAAAAGAGGTAGGAGAACTAATGTTGTAGGTAGAAAATCATATTCCTGCACACACTAGTTAGAAATTTCAACACATGTATTTATGAGAAGAATCAACCAAAACTTCCATGCTACTGGCTAGAGGAAACCATGCATACAAATATGCACACATTCATATGACTTGGAAAATAAAAAATTCTTCCTTAGCATTTCAATTAATTTTTTTACAAAGTAAGGAATAGAGGAAACATATGCAAGAGGAGGATAGAAGAAAATGGCTATATCCTTTATTCTCTCTAAGCACAATGTACTCTTGAGTTTACAAAATAGATCACCAACCCTTTCAAATGGGAATGGATTTACAATTTATAGGAATATAAATGACTCTTCATATACCCCCAATGACTTTTCATATGTCCTTGAGAAACTTAAAACATTTTAACTTCCTGTGATAATATTAGGTCCCTTTTTATAACATAAAGATGACTTTTACATTAGAAACATAAAGTTTCTTTTTAATTTCATTAAGGACATATAAAAAGTGCACCCCAAAATGAATAATTAGAACATGGAGGAGAGAGAAAGTAGGGGGGAGAGAAGAGAGAGAAAGAAGAGAGAGAGAACATTATGTTGATGAAGAATCCACACTGTTGACTCATATAAGAATTTGTGGAATTGATACTCATGCTTTAAAACCATTTAGAACATTTCAATCCTCCTTTGTTGATGATGCATTGACATTTTTATCCACTTTATATTTTTAGTATGCCTCGCCATGGACACATGCTATTTTTAGTAAGTGCACTAAGGTGGAAAATTTTGATCCAGGGAACCACTGGGGGCATGATAAAGTAAGGCAAGGCATACGCAATGCTAAAAAAATTATGATGAATAGATCAGTAGGGAAAAATTTATACATGGGAACATTTTATTGTCCCTATTGCACCAAGGGGATGAGAAGGATAGAAAAAACCCACTTTTTCCTAGAGGCATGATTTTACACTTCAAGACTTGAAATTGGAGGGAAAGTTGGGGAGTGTGAATACGTACATACTTTAAAAAATTGGGATCAAATGAAGCAATAAAGAAAAATTTATGCATGGGTGAATTTTACTGTCCCCATTACACAAAGGGGATGAGAGGGACAGAAAAACCCACTTTTTCCTAGAGGCATGATTTTGCACTTCAAGACCTGAAATTGGAGGGAGAGTGGGAGTGTGAACATGCACGTAATTAAAAAAATGGGAGAAAACTGAAATATAGGGAAAAATTTATGCATGGGTGCATTTTACTGTCCCCATTGCACCTTTACAAAGGGACATGAGGTGCACAAAAATGTGCCATGCACTTTTGAGAGGCAAAACATAAGAATTTGACCTCCGAGAGAGAGAAAACTTGAAATTGAGATTGCTAGAGCTCCAGAAGGTCTTTTTGTTGAAATTTTCGATGATTTTGAATCCAAATAGCCTTACAAGGTCAATGGGATGGGTCTAATATTTTAATTCTTCTCGAAACTCCTTGAAATGACCCCTTTTGTTCAAGATTATCAATTGTCACTAAAAAGAATGAGATCCACTAAAAAGCGCAAAGATTTTTTGAATACTATGATGATTCCACCTTGTAGATGATTCTCTTAGCTTTCTAATGAGTATTTATTTTCCTCCTAACTCCTTACGAAGCTCTCAGAACCATCCATCAAAGATCAGTGCCTATTTTGATATGACTTACTAATTTTTGTAAGTGTGAGAATCTACTTCTCCGAACCCCTGCTCATGATGCCCACAAACACAACTTATGAAGATCCCTTCCAAAGAGATAAGATGTCAAAAACTTACTGTTCCTAGTTGAATGGAATGTTTGTCAATGATCACAACATTAACATCACACATGATACTCTTGTAACTTGTGCTACAAGTGAGTGTCGAAAGACACTGTCAAGTTCCCTGAGATGGATCTTAAATGCCTTATGAGAAATGCCTATGATGATCCCAAATGATGATGTTGACCTGAATGATCATCCCTCTATGTCCCATTTTTCCAAAAATTCCCTTTAGTGTGAATTACCATTAATAACAAGTTCCCAGATGGGAGACTTACTATTTTTGGTAAGAGGTGATTTTTTCCTCTTCTTGACCATCCTGATGTGATGAACTTCTTCATTCACTCTTATGCACACTACCTTCACCTCGACCACTTCTTGGGGTGACTTACTATTTTTAGTAAGAACCCATATAGGGAACTTACTATTTTTAGTAAGTGTTTGTTTTCATTGTTTTCTACTCTGGACAATCATTCTGACTTCCTGATGATCTTCAGTGCACATTTCCTTCACCATTACCACTTTTGATGATGACTTTCAAAACATAACAAGCTTGCATAGGAAAGATTACTTTTTTTGGAAAGTGTATTTCTAGTGATTTGTTTGTGATGGAACACATATTTTTAGACCCATCTCATCATTTCAATCTTATCCCATGAATTTCACTTGATTTCACCCACCAGAATACTTGGAAATAAAAAAAAAATTTTACCTAACAAGAGCTTCGGGCATGGAGGTACCATGGAATCTATTAATAGAGTCATATAGATTTTTGTAGGTATTATTTTCACCTTCAATCACAATGAAATTGAATCCATTGGGATAGGTTTTTCATTGGAGTCTATGGGCAAATTTTTAGCTCAATTCCATTGTCGAATTAATGGGAAATCTGACGAATGTGAGCTAGGGCACGAAATGGGGTTTTTATGAAACAAATGATTTAAGGAATCCTTTGATCTCCCATTTATTGCATTTTTATCATCTCTAAAATGAGGAATTCTTCAAAATATATCATCTCAATATGAAATATGTTTTCCAAGATATGAATATTTTTTTGATTGGGAGACTTCGTAGTTATCTGGCAAAAAATCTTCATTTTTCTTCATTTCTCTGTCGTTTTAATCCATTATTTTTATGATTTTAAATTTTTTAGATGGAGAGGAATTTCATGGAGTTATCTAGATGCAAAAATGGAGGATTTTGATTTTGGAAGAAATTTGTCAGAGTTTCGGTAGGCTATGGAGGCGTGGGGGAAGAATGGACAAAAATTGGCTAAGTATTGATATTTATAGATTGAAAATGGAAGAGGAGGGGATGGGGAAATTTTGTGTCCATTTCATCCCTTTGGCCAAAGGGAAAAATGGGACATAAATTTCCACTTTGCACCTCATTGTGACACTTGTCCTTTTTTGATTTGATGTGCACTTTGGAGAGGGGGCTGAACTTTAGCACTTGGGGCTTAACTGACAAGTACATGGTCATATTGGTGACCTGGGAATAAATGGGGGGAGGGGGAATTTTTCCCCATTTTTCCCTTTTATAAAGGGATTAAAGGGACATGAAATCATGCCAAGCTCCTGGTGATGACACGTGTCCTCTATGAAAAATGGCTAAGTATGGGAAATCATACCTTGGGACCAACTTGCAGAGACCATATCTTGGGCTCCCGATTATTTTTAAGTGAAATTTTATATGAAATTGACTGGTAAACTCCCCTAAATCCAATGGTTATAGTCATAAGGTCCATTTCTGACTACAACACCTAAAAATATCCTCTTCTTTCTTTGGACCACCTGTTATACGCCATAAGAATGAGTTACCTAGGGAAGTGTATGATGCTTCAAGATGTGCCTTATTTTCCACCATGTAGGGCATGGAAAATTATTTCCATAGATACTTTGTTTGGTTCTTGAATCTTCACAAGGCTCCCAAAATATTACTTTGAAGATTAATTCTTGTTTCATGGTGCATGCTTCCTTAGGTCCGAGAAATTACTTCAACAACCGGCCTAAAACTTCCAAATCTTCCCCAATCCTCAAAAATCCTTTCCTTGATGTCATCCCTTGAATACTTGTCTATGATGAATTTTTATCCTTTGATCTTCTATAGAGGTAGTGCATGGGTCCTAAGAATGTTGATGGTATCCCCTCCTAAAACTAATTGAAAGCTTGAATGCTCCAGAAGATCCTAAATCACCTAGGGGATTGATTTTACTCTCCTAAATCACCTAGGAGACACTTGAAAATCACATAAGGATCATTTTATTGAAAATATAGGATTGGAATTGGGTATGGACTGACTTGGGGGTGTCTTGGGAAGGTATGATTTTGAATTTTTTGATACTTTGGTTCATTGTCATGCTTGAAAATTGGAAATTTTCCTATTGCACATTTGCATGACAACAATTGGCTCTATCTTGGGGACATGTTATGGACTGATTGTAGTGAAGGCATGGCATGAAAACTCCTAGAATCTCATTTTACAATATTTTGACTAGTTCCTTATCCATTAGGCTGTACAGAGTCACATACAACTTTAATAGATAGCAAGAAATGAAGAACACAGACATAACGAAGACAAAAACACACATCGCATGGAAAGGAAATAATGAACACAACCAGAAAGGGAAACAAACACCAGAAATGGAAATTATATAGAAGGGAATGGATATGTACAGGGGTGAAGAAAAATATACACACACTCCTGTAACGAGTTGAGAAAAGTACATGCCATCATGGAATAGTGAACTAAAGTTTGTCCTTCGAGCCACAAAAATTGTTATTTGATCAAACCATGCTCTAGTGATGGCTTTGCATGGCTTGAGAAGAATAATATTGATCATGATTCCATCCTCATACTCACACTGCATTGAGAACATTCTTTCATCCATTGAAAATTTGGTCACCTTCTTGAAACTCTTTCCTTTTGAGGCTTCCTCTTGATATCTGTGGGGATGATACACCATTCCTTCATACTTTCAAAATTAGAAATATTGACCTCATCATGGAGACATTATTCATCCTTGGATGGCAGCCTAAAATCATCTCCCATATTAGCAAGGTACTCGGAGGAGTGAGAACAAATTGATTTCCTTCTCGTTCAAGGACTTCTCTGAACATCTCACTTTTCTTCTCCCAAAGTGAGTACTTCCCAAACAAAGGCTATATCATTGAGATGGAGGACCCCATTAATATTCATGAAATTTTGCAACATGGGAACATGTTCAAGGCATATTGGAGCTTGAATAATGGTGAGCATATTTTTATTTTGAATTTGTTGACAAGAGTCCCGCATACCTTCACCTTGTTGTTTGGAGAAATTTTCATCATCATCCATCTTCCTGAAGTTCATCTTGGTATCATTTTCCAAATTGCAACCCTCAACTTCTTTATAGAGGCATTTTTTACCTTTGAGTGCATTTTTCCATATGAGATCTTGTTCTGTATTGGCAGATCATTATGAAGTAGTGGAAACAAGTTGACCTTGAACATACTCCCAAGAGTCTTGTAATTTTTACTTTGTTTTAAACATTTCTCTTCAATGCAAATCAGATCAACATTTTCATCCTTCACACTTTGGAGGTGGTATCCTCAATATTAAGGAATTCTAAAGGAGATTCAAGAACCTTCCTTCTTTTGCACTCATGAACCTCTTCACATGATGTGGAAGAAAAATACATATCTTCACATTCCCTCTCATCAACCAAGGCATTTGGGAGGTCATCAAACTTTTCCATTTGTTATGTCTCAACATAAAACATTGGTTAATAAAAATTAGAAGCAAAATTGATTCATAATTATTGTCATGCAAATGTGTAACAAGGAAATTGACAATTTCTAAGCATGACAACTATACCCCTATGTCAAAAATTACAATTTTTACCCTTTTAAGACACCCCAGGTATACCTAGTCAGTCCAGTGACCTCCAAATTGATGTTAAATCAGTCCCCTAGGTGATTTAGGAGAGTTAATTAAAACCCCTAGGTGATTTTAGGATTTCATTGAAAAAAAGAAAACTTCAGGCAGTTGTGGGAAGGGCTATCACTAGCTTACCTAGGACTAGAGAAAACCCAAGGAATGGAAAAGAGAATAAAAATAAAAACAAGTGAATCAAATGCCTTAGAACATCATGGAATTTATTTAGGAAGATTCAGGAAGGATTCAAAGAATTTGGGGTAGTTTCATCAAAATCAGGGTTCACCACCTAGGCAAATGATATGCCAAAAATGGTTACTGTGTTTGGAAGGTGATTCTAGGAGATCTAGATTGATTTATGGGAAAATAAAATCATCAGAAAGGGAATTATAAGCCTAAAATATGGTGAAATCATATATTTCACAACACCTTGGTGCAATAGGTTTATAACTGGTTTTTTCCGTGCACTAGCTAGCTAAGCCGATCAAAAATATGATTTTTCAGGAGTAAATTTAGTAATAAAGACATTATACCCCCAAAATTGGCTTATGAATGCATTTTATAGTCAATATAATATAAAATTTCATTAAAAACTTATATCCAGAGCTCAAGATATTGTAGCGTGTTCAAGTTGTCATTTAGGAGCGAGTTCGGGTGTTAGTCAAATTTTGAATAGGATACATGTCAACTCCAAGATCTTGGCATGATTTTATTTCCCTTAAGTCCCTGAAGAAAATTTAAATCAAGGTCATAAAATTTTCTCAACCACTATAATCCCTCTAGATGCTCATACGACCTCTCAAACCACCAATTCGGCTCCCGGGAGCTGTGAAGATCCCCCCCACATGTCGGATGAAGTGCCACATGTCGCGATCAGTCACGCTGTGAAATTTGATGTCTCTCTTTCCATTTGTGTTGAGAGACATAAAGGTCTAAGAAATTCACCTGCAGACCCTCCAAGAAGCCTCATGGCTCCTCATATGACCAACTTCCAACCCCAGTGCGTTAAAGTTGTTTTTGCTCAAATCCCCTACCATCGATGTCCACACATATCACAACTAGATGCCACATGAAATTTGATGTCCCTCACATCAATTAATGATTAAGGGACATCAGGGAAATGAAAATTTTCCTCACTCCATGCTTTTATTTCTTTTGAATATTTAAAAACCCCTCCTGCTTCCCGCTTCTAACTTCTAACCTTTCTTTAAAATGCACAACTTTCTCGTAACTTCCAATCAACTCCCACAATTACTGAAGCTCAAAACCAGCTCCCTAATAGAAATGAAATGCTATAATCCATGATAATAATTAGGTGTCAGAAGAAAAATTGACCAAACTAAGAAGAAAAATGAAGAAGCAAAGAAGAAAAAACAACGAGATCCTTCATGGCAATGAAATAGAAATTTCAAGAGATCTTGTAAATGGATACAAAAATTGAAAAACCAATTTTTATGTTCATTAATCTATAAAAAAAAATCATAAAAACACCTTCAAACCCTCCTTCCATGGCACAGAATGTTTGTAGCAAAGAAATCCATTTCTTTGCACAATGGAGAAAAAGCTCGGTTCGTCAAACCAAAACCGGATTGAGGAGAAATTTCACCAGTGAGATAAGAAGAGAAAACCCATATCAAAAATGTAATTTTCATTATGAACAGAGGATAAAACTAGACCTGTAATTTTGAGGTCCATCAATGGCTTCCGTGTCCAGAAGCACTACTAGGTCAAAAATTAAAAGTTTAAAATCTCCTAAACTATTGATCGGGTAAGCACAAAATTTCAAAGGGGCAATATTGGGAAAAAAACCATATCAGAAAAATTCATTCCATGTCAATCCTACCTCCGAGAAGATACATTCAAAAATAGTATGTCTTCATCAGTACGAGAGGACTACTATTTTGGGAAATTCATTAACAAAAGAACCTACGAAGGAGACAACTTGAACACAAAGGATGCATTGCAGTTGAAAGTTCATTAGAACGGGCATCTTGGTCCAAATTTGACACTTACTAAAAATAGTAAGTGGTCCCATGAGCACCTTCCAAAAATAGAAAGTTGATCCAAAAGGTGAGAGAAATGTAAGGAGAAAGGGAAATATGAGTTGTAACATCCAGTTGAGGTTCGAGGGAGCTACTTTTTCATACTTACTAAAAATAGTAAGTTTCTTTTTCTGAAGGAACCATGAATTATAAGTGGACAGGACAACCTTTTTCTCGAATATGAGATAGAAGATAGTGATGTCTCCTGTATGGATCTAAATGACCTAAAAGCCCACATGACTTGCCAAGGAAAGGGGGATCAATGAAGTCTTTATCTTCATGGATCTCAACAATGTCTTTCGACACTCAATGAGTATGTACGAGGGAATCGGGACACATGCGGTTCTAGAGATTTAGTTTTTCTTGAAGGGATATCTACGAGTGATGTTCACAATATTACTTTGTAATAGTTTTCACCTTGACCATGTGTTCTCTACTCACCAAGTTTCCTTTTCATTTTTCCCCCCTTGCATGCACATTGCTTGGCCATCATTTCAGCCAATCCACACGTGCCACATGTTTTTACATGTGTCGATGACTCTAACATCTTCTGACAGCCATATCTTTTTCTACAGAGCTCAGATCGATCGGCATGTGCTAGACTTGTCAAAAGCTCTAACATCAACTACAGCTATAGAAATTCAAATTCAAATTCTTGGTGATCTAGTAGGTGAGAAATGGGAAAACATCTCTTTAGAGCATTGATGAGTAGATCTGATTGCTCCAACCACCCGATTTGATATGATCCACCCTCCTTTCTTCTTCAACACATGCCAAACAAGGCTTGGGGAAGTGTATTTCACATAGATCTCTAGGTGGATTTGTAGGCATTGAATGCTTCTTGTTGGTGGTTGTGTTTCAAATTCAGGTTTTCCTCCTTCTTCCCTTCTTCCTCCATGGATTCATCTATAAATGTAAGAGAAGGCTCATTTGTTATGTTGGACACTCTGGATCCTTACACATTTTTCTAAGGACTCCATACTTTCTATATTTTGAGTTGCAGACCTCTAGATCTAGCTCTTGCATGTGGATATCGGCCTCCTTCATCATTGTAATAATTTGTGCATTTCTGGAAGTAATAGAAGCATCATTTTTTGTGACTATTCTCTATCCTAACATGTTTTTGCATTCCTTCTTCTTTCCTTTTATTTTACATTGTGTGTTGGTTGTGCTATTTCATGTCCCTTATAGTTCCATATTTAGTTGTGTTCCATGAGAATGATCTGGTGAATACGTGTTTTTTAGTTGTGCTACTCATGCCTAGCCTCCTTTCACACATTTCCTTTCATTCTCACTCAAAAATATAGTGTTCATCCCTCTTTTCTAGTGCTATCACCTTTTAGTGTAGTTTCCTTTCATGTCATCCTTCTATCCCTGGTCCCTTGGCATTATTAGCTTAGTTTCCCCTTTCAAAGACTAGGAGTAGTAGTAGTAGTAGAAATAGATAGAGGAACCAGCCTTCTCTGGAGATCCATCCCAAGCGCAAAGGTCCCACAACTTGGGGATGGTTCCATTGTGGTCTCAAACACCTCAGCCCTTCCGAGATCCGAGACATGGGTGCACATTTGAGAAACCAACAGTTTTGGCACACATGCCTTGGTGGGACCAACATTGAAAGCTCAAATTTCATATCTCTAAGTTCTGTGTGTGGACTTAGTATTTCAGCCTTTGAGGCTCATTTCAACACATCTGGTGACTCCCAACATTTTAAGATCTTTGTTTCAGTAGTCCTGAGTGCCTTTCATGAGAAGAGTGCACACAAGAAGAAGTGTAAAGAGTGAAGATTCTTTTGAGTACCTCTAGCTATCCCCAAGAAGAGTTCATTCCAAAAATCCCATGCATGCATCTCCATCTCTCTCTCACGTGTGCACCCCATTCAACTCCTCCTCAAAAAAAAACCTACGCACCCTATAAATGGCACATCAACCACCTCCTCCACTTAGAAACTTTGCAAAATTTTTTAGAGGAAGTCCCTTACTGCTGGTTGTGCAACATGATATGCCAAATGGCACACTCAAGAGTATTCCATACTTTACTAGTGAGAATCAAGTCACCCCTCAGAGCATATCCAGATATAGAAATGTGTGTTCACTCTATCTTGATCACACATGATGATGTAGTAGTTAGCTACTTGTAACCTCTTTCAAAGGTAAAGCACTTCAATGGTACCGAGGCTTGAGACTTGGATCTATCACCACCTGGGATGAGCTGGGAACAACTCTTTACAATTACTTTGAAGATAAGTCAGATCACCTATCTCTGGTGGAGCAACTGACAACAACAAGGAGGGCACCCAATGAGTAGATGACTGATTTCAACATCATATTTCAAAGACTTGGGACAAAATCCCTCTTGTGGTAAGACCTACAACCCAACATGCTTTCCTATATTATCTGAAGGTGCTCAACAATGATATTTCAGTTATGATCCAATCCATGGGAGGTAGGACTTTACCAGCTTACTTATAGTATTGCAGTAAGGGTAGAAAATAGTCTTATTCAGGGGAAAGTTGGCTCTAGACCACCTATGCCCTTGTTCCCAAAAATGTCACAAGCACCCCAACCTTTTGTGGCCCCTATTCCTATTCCTAAGAAAAGCACAAACCAGTTGCCTCAACATCCTACTCTCCAACAGTAAAAAAGGAAGATGAAGAATTGAAGGCCTTGATTAGAAATTTATCAAACAAGGTCATATCATTAGAAAAGCAATAGGTGCAAGCCTATAGAGGTAATTCTAATCAAGCACATGGCCAAAGCAATCAACCTTGGTGGAATCAATATGGAAATCAAAGATACATGCCTACCAAAAAATGATAGATGGCATCCCAATGCACATCTACCCTTGCAAATTGTTCCTCCCACATACCTTCTCTTCCAACACCCAGTGTGAGTCAGTGCACTTGTTCCAGTTCAGAAAAATTTGGCACAAGAGTTCAAAATGGTGCTTCCTTGCAACATGCCTCATATTCAATATCATTGTGCCAATGCCATGCATGCACCCCAAGCCTTCATGATCCAAATGCTTCAGTTTGTGAGCCTTCAACAAGTGCCCCAAAGTAGATAACCAAGAAAGACCAGAAGCTCCTCCAGAGACAAATTTGATGTTCTTTGGCATGGAGGACTTTGTGCAATCAACCAAGCTACAGAAGATACAAAAAAATACACATGCCCAAGTTGTGGACAACACAAGATATAAGAAGAGAATGTTAGAATCAGGCATGCAGGTCCCAATCCCAACAACACAAGAAGAGTAAGATCCTCAAAAGAAGAAAGATGTAGACAAGGCATCTTGCAGTAAAAGTGCTCAAGTCCCTACAAGAGGCCCCACACATAAAGCTCCTTCTAAAGCAACACACACCCCTCCTTTGGTAGGTCAAGCCTCTACTCTAGCTAAAATTCTAGCTTCTCATGCACCTAAACAATCAAGAAGGGATGTTGTTCCCAAATGCATAAGATAGGGGGCCTTCCATTTAGCATTGTGACCAAATGAAGAGAACAAACATAAATGTCACAATGTGGGATGCCCCACCATTCCATCTCAAAGGGGATCTATTGCATGAAGCTCTGGCACAACTCCCATGCACTGATCCAGCTATGCAAAAGCCACACACTTCTATCAAATCTTCAAGAAGAAGAGAAAAAAGTAAGTAAATTTTTTAAAACCCCACCCTTCTATATGTCCTTGATCATAGGAAAACACCTAGTGCATAATTACATGATTGACTCAGGTGCTAGTACTTCTGTTATGCCTAAGAAAATAGCTGATGTCTTAGGTCTAAAATATAGCCCTTTGTCTAAAGGAGTCCTACAACTTGATGGTTCAACTGTCACCACCTTAGGAGTCATCAAGGATCTTGAGTTAACCCTCCATGCATGTCCAAGCCTAACTATTACTCAAGATGTGTCAATCATTGACCTACCTCCTTTGTTTTCCCTATGTCTATCAAGAGACTTTACTACTAAAGTGGGTGGTTACTTGTCTTCTGATTGGTCTCATATGTTACTCAAGACAAGGTATGGTACCCAGTTTACCATACAAGCTGAGCCTATATTTTCCTATCATGTAGAGTCATATGTCCCATCCCCTCTCCAAGCCAACTATTTAATCCAAGAAGAACAAGCTTCAGTTCCTAAGAGAAATCTCTTCCACCCTCTTGTTCCTGACCTAGTGCTTGATGAATGGGTGGAAAGACACCATAAATTTGATCCCTATGCTGAAGAACTGAAGCTTATGAAACTGGGCTTGGTACTTATTACATTCTAGAAGAAGAAGTTATGTTGTTGCATGTGCTCAAGAAAGAAAAAGAAAAAGTTCAACCTAGGTCTATGGAAGTTGTACTTTGATGGATCCAAGAAGCAAAAATGGTGTGGGAGAGTAGGAGTGGTTCTCATTTCCCCTAAGGATGAGAAATTATTCTTCATGCACAGGCTGTAGTTTGCATGTTCTAACAATGTGGTAGAGTATGAAGCACTGGTGCATGGCTTGCTCATTGAGAAGAAGAAAATTAAGGCATTGTAGATCTTTGGGGACACATAATTGGTTATCCACCAAGTTACCAAAAAATTCCAGACAAAGAATAAGCTTCTCAAAGCTTATAAACATAGAGTTTGGGACCTCCTTGAGAGATTTGATGCTCTAAATCTGTAGGTGGTGCCACATGAAAAATGAACAAGGAAGTTGACTAAATGGTCACGCTTGGTTCACAATTCTCTCCTAGAGGACTTTGTCAAAGGAAACACTCAACACATCAAGATGGTGATCAACCATCCATTCCAGATAAAACAACCACCTTGCTGGAAAGTGTTTGACAAAGACATGTGATCAATCATCCAGTTTATCCAAAATGAAGTTGAGTTCTCATCAAGCATGCAAGCTGACTTGCATGATAGCTATGGTGACCAAGTGATACAACTAAAGACAAACAAGTTTCCTAAAGGGTTGGTCACCTTAGAGAAAATTTTATCCCTATGATGAGTTCAAGGGTGAAGAAAGGTACATGCATGCACATGTAAGAAGACTACTCCTCAGTCACTATTACACATGGGAAAGAGATTTTTCAATAAGACTTGTGCGCATGAAGAAAAACAGGCCTTCATCTCTCTCTCAAAAAATATAGTGATATCTTCTCATGGGAGTATGAAGACCTCAAAGGTTTTGATCCAAGTGTTTCTCAACACTCCATTGACCTTGATCCTTGGTATCAAGCCCATCGAAAAAAGCAATGACTACCAATCCAAAAATATAGAGCCCCATGAGAAAGGAATTATCCAAACTCATTGAGGAAAAATTATTTTTTTCCTATCAAATACTCTACCTGGGTCACAAATCTGGTTCCAGTGTGCAAGAAGAATGGTGAAATCAGACTTTGTTGATTTCAGAGATTTGAATAAGGCATCTCTAAAGGATCATTATCCTTTTCCTTCAATGGAGTAGATTCAGACATGCTATGGTGGCTGCAGAGAGATTCTCCATGCTAGATGGATATTCAGGTTTCAATCAAATCCTAGTCAAGGAAGAGGATCAATTCAAAACAACATTTACAACCAAATGGGGAACATATGCATATCAAAAAATGCCCTTTGGTCTATCAAACATGGGCACCACATTTCAACATGCCATGGATATTGCCTTCAAAGGATACATCAATGAGTTCATCTTGGTTTACCTTGATGACATAACAATCTTCTCAAAGCAAAGCACATGGATCATATGGCACACCTAGAGAAAAGTCTTTGAGAGATGTAGAGAGAATTTGGGGTGTCTCTTAACCCCAAGAAGTGTAATTTTGTAGTGGCACAAGGGAAAGCTTTTGGGCCATGTGGTTTCAAAGGATGGCATCACAATTGATCTTGAGTGTTTTCAGCCATCCTAGCTCTTTCCCTACCAATGCACAAAAAAAGGCCCTACAATCCTTCCTTGGCAAGATCAATTTTGTTAGGTGTTTTATCCCTAACTTTGTAGGGACTGGTTCGGCCCATCACCTTGATGCTCAAGAAGGACATAGCCTTCAGATGGACAACAAAAGGAAAAGAAAGCTTCAACAAAATCAAGCAAGAAATTTCTTGTGTGCCAACACTCATCAATCCAGATTATTCAAAGGATTTCATCCTTTATGCTTATGGCACTTGAATGTGCAAGTGTTGTTGTTGTCCTAACACAAGAAAATGAACAAGGGATGGAACAACCAGTGGCTTTCTTCAACCAAACATTGAAGGATTATGAATTAAAATATAGTCACATGGAGAAGTAAGTCTTCACCATCATGCACACTCAAGAAATTCAAAGTATGCTCACCACCAATCATATCAAGGTGTTAGTCTCCCACTCTTCTATCAGAGACTTCATCATGGGAGCAGAAATCAATGAGAAAAGAGCATGATGGGTGACCAAAATCATGGAGTATGATGTGACTATCAAGGCCACAAAAGTTTGGTAAGAGGTAGTGCACTCTGTAGGTAGATTGTTGAGGATGCACAGAATGAACTAAGAGCTTCATTATTTCTGATGAGGACCTTCCACGTGTAAACTTGAGTAGAATATAGACCCTAGCATGCATGACTGATGAAGGACATGATCACATTCCTTTCCAGGAGGCATACCCTCCTCTTAGTTTAAATAAAGAAAAGAGAAGACATCTGAGGTTACAATCTATCCCTTATGTGTTGATTGATGGACTTCTCTTCAAAAGGAATCTTGATGGTGTGTTGTTAAGATGTATCAATGGCATGCATAACTAAAAAAGTGTTAGCAGAAATTTCATGATGGATTCTCTGGTGGCTTTCTCTACCAAAACTACAACAATGAAGATCATAATGGCAGGTATCTTTTGGCCTACCCTATTTGTAGATGCACACAAGTGGGTCACAAAATGCAAGGAATGCACTTTCTTTGTAGGAAAGAAAAAATTGGCATAGCACTTCCCCTCCAACCAATCCAAGTGGATCAACCTTTTGCACAATGGGGTCTCGACTTCATAGGCATGATCAATCCACCTTCAAGTGCTGGACATAAATGGGTGTTGACAGCTACATATTACTTCACCAGATGGATAGAAGTTGTCACACTTAAGGAATCAACCGAGTCAGTCATCCTTGACTTTCTCAAGGTATAGTCACAAGGTTTGGCATTCCTCAAACCATTATCTCTGATAATGCAAAAGCCTTCCTTGGTACTAAAATCACTGATTGGGCTCTAAGTCTGGGCATTTACCTAAAGACTTCTTCCAACTATTACCCTCAGGAAATGGTCTGGCAGAATCAACAAACAAGAACTCTGATCAAAATCATGAAGCACACAATGAACATCAACCAAAGATAGTGGCATACAAAGGTCTCACATGCACTCTAGGGTAGATAGAATCATAGTCAAAAAGGAAATAGGAACTTCACCTTACAAGCTTTTCTATGGCAAGGAGGCTACCCTTCCTTTGACACTAGAGTTGAATTCATTAGCACTTTCCCAACAACTTTGGAATTTGAAGGTGTAGACTAGAGAGAAATCAAATGGCAAAGCTGTTAATCTTGAAGAACTAAGGAACTCTACCATGATCAAGCTAGAACAACATCAACAAGCAACAAAGAAATGGTTTGACAGAAAGGCTAGGCCTCAAGCTTTCAAATTTGGGGACTTGGTTTTAAAATGGGATGTTGACAGAGCTAAACCAGGGTGCCATTCAAAGTTTGATGCACTTTGGAGTGGCCCATACATCATCAGTTCCTACAAGGAAGCTAACTCTTTTGAGTTAACTCATCTTGATGGAGGCACGCTACAAATCCCAAGTAAATGGGATCTATCTCAAACCCTTCCATTAAGTTTTTACATCATGTTGTATATATTAGAGTAGTTTCAATTCCTCCAAGTGTGTTATGCACACACATTTTTTTTTACATAGTTAGTTTCTTCACTCGTGTGCTTCTGCTGTGCTCTTTTTTTCTTCCAAAATGCAGATCTTCTTTCAAAGAGTTGCAAGATTCAGAAATAGAGTCAAGAAATGATCTTCAAGTGACTACAAGGGTAGTTTCATGATTACATAAGAAGACTCCATGCCCAATGGATGCTCTAGGCTACTAATCTTCTTCATCTAGCAGGTAGATGGCCCCAAAAGTCACCAAAAATTGTATTATCCAAATAACTCTCCTAGTTATTTGGGTAACTTGTACACATTCTAGCTCTCAAGTTATTCATCATTAAAGGTTGTGTGTGCTCAAGTTCACTTGCACATTCCTTGGTCATGAGTTTCCCTCGTGCCCCTTCTTTTTTCCTCAAGTGCCCCTTACTTTTCTTTCTCTCCTTCCCTTTTCTTTTCCCTCTTTGTTCCACTCCTCCCTTATGCCCACCTTCTATGCATTTTCACCTTCTTCCTAAGTAAACTTCTTCACCCTTCCCACATGCACACATCGCTCACACTTTGCTTCAATCAACTAAGTCCTAAGTCCTTGGCCCTCTCATGCACATTGCCCATTACTTTGTAATAGTTTCACCTTGACCATGCATTCTCTTCTCACCATCACTTTTCTCATTTTCCCCGCGCATGCACCTTCCCTCCTTCCTCTCATTCTTCCCACCTCATTTTCCTTCGTGCACATCCCTCATGCCCTCCTTTGCACCCCTTTATGCTAGGTCATCTTCTGACATGCTTGAGTGTGCCACGTGTAACCAGTCAAAGCACACCAATAGGGTGCCAAATCCTTAAAAAAATCAACAAGTGACATGTGGTAGAAACAAATATTTACACATAATTGGCCATCATTTCAGCCAATCCACATGCGCACATGTTTTGCATGTGTCAATGACTCTAACATCTTCTGACAATCGTATATTTTTCTATAGAGCTTAGATCAGCATGTGCACCTAGACTTTTCAAAAATGTTGACATCAACTATAGTGCTAGAAATTCAAATTCAAATTCTTGGTAGATCTAGTAGGTGAGAAATGGGAAACATCTTTCTAGAGCATTAATGAGCAGATCTGATTGCTCCAACCACCCAATTTGATATGATCTGCCCTCCTTTCTTCTTCAACATGCCAAACAAGCTTGGGAAGTGTATTTCATAGATCTCCAGGTGGATTTGTAGGCATTGAATGCTTCTTGTTGGTGGTTGTGTTTCAAATTCAAGTTTTCCCTCCTTCTTCCCTTCTTCCTCCATGGATTCATCTATAAATGTAAGAGAAAGGCTCATTTTTTATGTTGACACTCTAGATCCTTACACATTTTGCTAAGGACTCCATACTTTATGTATTTTGAGTTGCAGACCTCTAGATCTAGCTCTCATGTGGATATCAGCCTCCTTCATCATTGTAATAATCTATGTGCATTTCTGTGGAAGTAATAGAAGCATCATTTGTGACTATTCTCTATCCTAACATGTTTTCATTCCTTCTTCTTTCCTTTTATTTTACGTTGTGTGTTGGTTGTGTTATTTCAGTCCCTTTATAGTTCCATATTTAGTTGTGTTCCATGAGAAATGATCTGGTGAATACGTGTTTCACTGTGCTACTCATGCCTAGCCTCCTTTCACACATTTCCTTTCATTTCACTCAATCATAAAATATATAGTGTTCATCCCTCTTTTCTAGTGCTATCACCTTTTAGTGTAGTTTCCTTTCATGTCATCCTCCTATCCCTGGTCCCTTGGCATTATTAGTTTCCCCTCATCAATATAAGAAGGAGTTTTTTCAACCTTTTTGACTAAGGGATTTATTGACACTTATAAGAGCTCATTAAATTTAATTGAGCTTTAAATTCTAATTGTTGTTATTTATAATATTTTTTTCCTAATTTCAATGGATGTGATGAAAATTCTAACTAGTGTATGCAAGAATCTTATTTTCTACTTGCGATTGGCTCCCCTATTTCATTTTTTCACTCCTTTCCCACATTCTTGAAAAATTCCTCTCTAGCAAGTAATTTATAGCTTTGTCATAGGGTCAGTGGAGTGCCCCTTTTGGATCTTCAGCCGCAAGGCCAACCCAGAAAAAAAATCATCATACTCGCACATGTATATATGACAACTACACCGGTTTAGTAGAGGGACTTATATTCCCAAAGTTTTGGCAAGAAACCCATTGATTTTTCCCCCAAAAAATTTCTCACCAATAGTTTTTGGTTCCAAATGTAGGGCCAATTTAGTAGCATCTGCACTCCAAAATACGACCCAAGGTCAACAAAATTAAAAAAATAAAATATTGAAAAAAAGAGAGTTCATGGAAATCCATTGCTAAAATACACACCGTCAATTCTTGTATGTGACCTTTCATATTCCATAGTGTCCTTTGTATTCCCACTACAAGAATTTCCAAAAGTTGGCTAAAAGGAGATACACCAGGTTGAATATATTGAGAGGAATTGTCAACCCCACTTTTGAGGCTTTGAAAAATCAGCAAGAATGAGTTAGAGACAATCCCTACTACTTTTCTCAAGCCTCATCCCCATCCGGGTCATCAAGTAGTTCACCTGGAAATCCCATCCAAACTCTTGTTGATACTCCCCCTTCAAATTCTCCCATTTTTCAACCACTGTTCAGTATTGAGTTCCCGAGGAAGAAGAATTTGAAGAAGAATTTGTAGAAGAAAGAGAAGAAATAGAAACAAAAATGGTGGATGAAGCAGAAAGACCTCAACCCATTATACCATGGGGAAGAAATATAGGCATGCTCACTCTCAAACCACCTCTTCACAATCTACCAACAGGTTCCTGCAAGAAATTTCCAAAGTTCAAAGGTGATGGCACATAAATTCTGAAGAACACATTGCCACTTTCACCACATCATGCAGGATTCTTGGAGTTGAACATGAAGATGTTTCCATGAGATTGTTCATGGAATATCTCCAAGAAAAGGTAGTAGAATGGTTCTACCTCCTACCTGCCCAATCCATAACTAGTTGGAACGACATCAAGACTTCGTCTGAGGAAAGATTTAAATAAATTGAATACTTTGTCATGACCTCTTAGTGCAGTTGTATCAAATTAATAAAGGAGAAGGTGAAACTATGAGAGACTTCATGGCTTGTTTCGAATGGTTATTTTGTAGGATACCGGAAGAGGATTCATCAACTGAAAAGAACATCAAGAGATTCTTCATCAATGGTAAATAACCAGAAGTAGGATTCTTCCTACAAAGAGTTCAACCAAGGAACATTGGAGAAGCACAAAGGAAGGCCATCAAACTTGATGATGATCTCATCCTCTTTGGAAAGATTAAAAATCCCTCAAGGGGTAAGGCTCAACATCCTGGAGATGAGAGAACAAATCCATTTCTGTAAAAATTGGAAAATGAGATGACATCATTGAAAAGGGAATTTTTTGAATGCGTATCCTCTCAAAGAAAAAACACAAATCAAATTATAGGAGATACCTTAAGGATTTCCTTGGAGGCCCCACCCATGAATGCAAGTTGTAGGATTCAGGAAAGTGAAGTAGAGTTTGAACAAGAAATTGAAGGTGATGATCTCCTAGAAGTTGATGAGCTTGAGAATGATACAAAAATTGGATTCTTTGAGTATTCTAGAAGTGATGAAGAATACAAAGAAGATGCACCCATTTTCTTATGTGTGATATTCACTCATTCTCAGTATGAGAAAGGAGCACATTCCTCTACCATTGCAAAAAAAAGTAAGGCTAATGATCCTCCTATGGTGACTCTGCAAAAAACTAAAATTAGTCGAGGATCTCCACTTACACATTGCATGGAGTCCACATTTAAGGAACTTGATCCTATAGCAAGTAAGAAGGATCATGTAATTCCAAGTAAGTCTTCCAATGCCTCTTCTAATACTAAGTCTATATCTTCTCCTGTAAAATCTAGTAATTTGAAAGTTCCTAGTGTGCCTTTCAAAATACCCTCCATTTCCCAAGCATCAAACCCTACTTCCAAACCTATACTAACTCCAAAATCAGTCCCTTCATTCCCCTTTTCCAAATTTGATCCCTTTGAATTCATAGAATATGCAAATAGAGCCAAGGTGCAAATTCATCAAACTAAATATCTGTGCTTTCACCCCGAACAATTCAAGAGATTTGTTCAAGACATTGGAAGTAGTAGTTTAACACCCAATGTTGTAGCTCGTAGTTCTAAAGGAATACTACCAAACCCACCTATGCCTCCATCACAAAACATGATTTCATTGAGTGCATCTAAGACTGATAAGGTTGAACCTTTCTATGTCTCTCTTCTTGTTGGATATTATGTATTAAACAAGTACTTAATAGATTTTGGCTGCTCTAAAAATGTAATTCCTATAAAGGTCGCCAAGGCTCTCAAACTCACCATGACTCCACCCGGTGGCTCTTGTTACTCCCTAGAGTAAAAAGAGGTCCCACTTGTAGGGAAGGTCATAGATGCACAAGTGGATCTCACCAAATTTCTAGACAAGAAGGTTTCAGCGATGATTTTGGTATAAAACATTTTGAATTCATTTGGAATGTTGCTAAGTAGAGGTTTCTACCGAGACTTGGGAGGGAAAATTCAGATGAATTGGTCTTCTACAACCATACCAGTGAAGGAAAACATGGAGAAATTGTTTCCATATAAGAAGATGAGGTACACAATGTGAAATTCTCGAAGTCCAGGAATTGACATCTTGTATCAAGATACTAGGAAGATGAATTATTTTGTGACAACATAGGAGGAATATGATATTCCCATCTTGATAGGACCACACATTCCTGCCTGGAGAGGTATGGGCCTTGAAGAATCATTGAGGAGATTTGATTTATAAGAGGGCAGCCCCAAATTTCTGGATGATGTAAACCATGAAGAAGAGAAAATGGTTCTTCATTATTTTTAAGAAGAAAAATCAGCTTATGTGCTTATCTGTGATGATGAAATATTATCATTCCCATTAGAAGATGAAGACTCCCTTGATCATGTAACCTAGGAAGAGACCAATCCAATCTGCAATGAGCCCTCAAACAGTGGGAAAGAACCATATGTAAAACAACTGCTAAGAACCGCCGAATAAATAGAAGACCTTGAGATCAGTCTTGAACTCCTGATGTAAGCCATGAATCTGCAAGACAAGTGTGAATCTGATTTGAAATCCTTAACTAGTGTGAAGGTTGGCCATGTTGAAACAAAGCAAGATGAGAAATATTATTTCCCTCCTGAGCCAATGGTTAACAAATGTAATGATGAACTTGAGGTATTTTCTTTCCCATTTCAAGAAGAAGACTCTTTTTTGAGGCCTTTGAAGTTGAATCCCATCTTGACAAAGGAGTGATAGAATGCAGAAATTCCCAAGATGATGAAGTAATCCCTCCAGATAGTTGCCTTGAGAAACAAAATAAATATTCTTCGAAGGCATCCACGGATGAGTTGCCCAAAGTAACAAAGGATATCTCCTTGTAAGAACTATTGGATGTAGTAGAAGTTGTGGAAGACCTGAGATGATTCTTGATCTATTAACTCATGTCATTTCCATACAAGACAAAGTACGAGGTTGCTTCCGATCCTCCCATCAAGTACTCAAACACCTTACAAAGTGGAGTAGAGAAAGGATAATTTTGAGATTTCTCATGGAAAATAAGTCAATGAGAATAGTTTCAGAAATAAAGTAACTCATAATATTCAGAAAATTTGAATGAAAATCAGCTTGGGGCAGCGATGCGATGCTCAATGAAGAATCAACTATGTGGATAAACACGGAAGGAAACTAGCACTATGAAACTGATTTCAAAGAGCGTGAAGGAAATGAAATTTCTAAGTAAAGTCCTAAGCATCAAGAATCTCATGTAGAATCCCTCCTACCAAATACATAGAAAATCATGGAAGTACATGGCTTTCATAAACAATTAAGGAAAGGAGGCTACTTTCTAGAACTATTCAATGGCTTTGCCAAAAAAAATCACTCTGTGTTGCCCACTCAGGGGTAACTTTTGAGGAATGAAAAGTACTTCAAATAAATAGGGTTATCCTTCACCTTATACCATACATGATTTCTTGGTGTGTTTCCCTTTATTTTGTGTGTTTCATTTCCTTTCCATGTGTGTTGTATGTTTCCTTTCGTTGTTTTTGGTGTGTGTGTTTTCTTCTTCACACTCTCCCTCTCTTGTTGTAATTTTTACATGACTCTGTAGGGCCCAAAGGATAAGGTAATGGTCAATGGATTATATGTTCTATATATGAGATTCTAGATTCTCCATTTCATGTCTTCACTACACTCAGTCCATGTCATGTCCCCAAGCTAGAGCTAGTTGTTGTCATGCAAATGTGCAACAAGGAAATTGATAATTTCCAAGCATGAAAATTATACCCTTGTGTCAAAAATTACAAGTTTTACCCTTCTAAGACACCCCAAGTCTACCTAGTCAGTCCAATGACCTCCCAATTGATGTTAACTCAGTCCCTAGGTGATTTAGGAGAGTCAATTCAAAACCCCTAGGTGATTTTAGGAGTTCATTAAAAACAAACTTCAAGAAGTTGTGGGAAGGGCTATCACTAGCCTTCCTAGGACTGGAGCAACCCCATGGAGTGAAAAATAGAATATAAAATAGAAATGTAATTGAATAAAAGGCCTTGGAACATATTGTAAGTGATTTAGGAAGATTTAGGAAGGATTCAGAGAAGTTGGGGTAGTTTCACCAAAATCAAGGTTCACAGGCCTAGGCAGTGCACAAGCCAAAAAAGGTTGCTAAGCTTCGGAAGGTGATTTTGGGAGATCTTTATTTAGTTAAGGGAAAAAATACATTGTCAAAAATGGAATTCCAATCCCTAAAATATGGTGAAATAATATTTTTCACAACACCTTAGTGCAATAGGTTTATAACTAGTTTTTTCCATGCACAACTAGCAAGCTATATCAAAAATATAATTTTTCAGGGATAAAATGGAGGAATAAATGCCTAAGACCCACAAAATTGGATTTATGAGTCCATTTATAGTCAATATCATAAACATTTCATCAAAAATGGCCATCGGGAGCTCAAGTTATCATCGTTTCTAGTTGCCCTCTAGGGGCGAGTTCTAGAGTTAGTCAATTTTTAAACAAGACACGTATCGATATACGGGATCCTGGCACAATTTAATGTCCCTTACATCCATAAAGAAAAGTAGAATAAGGTTTAGAAAAATTTTACTAGCCCCTATAATCCCTCATGATCCTTATGCGACCTCTCGGATCTGCCGCTTAAGCTCCCGGGAGCTAGTGAAGCCATCATCCCTAATGTCGGATAAGATGCCACATGTCACGACTAGGTGCAATGTGAAATTTGATGTCCCTCTTGTCCATTTTTTCTAAGGTAAATAAAGGTATAAAAATACACCTATCCCCTCCAAGAAGCCTCATGGTTCCTCATGTGACTAGCTTCCAACCCCTTAGTGTGTTAAAGTTACTTTTTGCTCAAATCCCATGTCGTCAAATCTTTGCCACGTGTTTACAACCAGATGCCATAGGAAATTTGATGTCCATCAATTCCATTAATTCTTAATGGAAATAAGATACATAAAAATTTTCCTCACTCAATGCTTTGAATTTTTTTAATATTTAAAAACCCTCTTGCTTCCTACTTCTAACTTCTAACCTTTCTGTGCACAACTTCCTCTGCAACTTCCCATCACCTCCCACCATTATTGAAGCTCAAAACCAGATCCCTCATAGTAATGAAATACTCTATTCCATGATAATACATAGGTCTCAGAAGAAAAATTGACCAAACCAAGGAGAAAAATGAAGAATGAAGAAGAAGAAACAACAAAATCCTTCATGGCAACGAAATAGAAATTTGAAGAGATCTTGCAAACAGATGCAGGGATTGAAAACCAATTTTTTTCTATTCATTTCTCTATCAAAAACATCATAAAACACATTCAAAACCTCCCTCCATGGCATATAATGTTTGCAAAAAAGAAATTCATTTCTTTGCACAACGGGGAAAAAAAGATCATTTTCTTGTCAAACCGGAAACCAGATCGAGGAGAAATTTCACCAGTGACATAAGAATATAAAACCCATATCAAAAATTTAATTTTCATTATGAACAGAGGATAAAACAAGACCTACAATTTTTTAGGTCCATCAATGGCTGCCATGTTCAGAAGCACTGTCAGGTCAAAAATTTAAAAGTTTAAAATCTCCTAAACTATTGATTGGGTAAACAAAAAATTCAAGGGTGCGATATTGGGTAAAAAAATTACATCAAAAACTTAGTTCTATGTCATCCGACCTCCAAAATCCCTCTTTATATAAATATTAGGTCTTATGTACAAAGGAATGTTATTTTGGGAAAGTCATATGTTAGGTTATGAAGCCTTTTTTCATGTGTGAAAGTGTTAAAGACTGTACACTAAGAGTATTGTACACTTTCCATGGTTGTCTCATCGGGTTCGGGTTTTGACCTCTAAACAAAACATGCTTGATAAATTGGAAAATGTGATTTTCCTCGTATGGGTAGAATTTTTGACCCATAGGTTTATGGGATGATTTTGGCCCATGGTTTTGATATCCACGGTTTTGTAAAACTACTTAAGAAGTTGTCTACTTATTTGGTTTTATGTATATGGTAGGGATAAAGTAACATTGTAGATGTGTCTGAATTCGGATGTGAATTCTGTAGAGTTTTTTGAGCATAACTCCAAATAGTTATAGGTATTGTATTGAGAGAGTAGTGGCTTGTAATAAAATCTGAGCAAGTGATTCTTGGTGGACGTAGCCCAAATTGGGTGAACCATGTTAAATGCTATCTCTTTGTGTTGTGTTATTATTATTCTACACTTTTATTTGAGATTTGTAATATTTTTGCATATTAGTTTCTACTGTTATGATTCTATGAGGGATTATTCCACATATTTTATCCTTGATTTCCTAACATCATCAACAAAAAAACCTATGAAAGAGACACTAAACACATAGGATGCACCGCAATTGAAATTTCATCAAAATAGACATCTTGGTCCAACTTTGACACCTACTAAAAATATTAAGTGGCCCACGAGTACCTGCCAAAAATAGAAATTTGATCCAAAAGGTGAGAGAAATGCAGGGAGGAAGGTAAATTTTAGTCATATCATCGAGTTAGGGTTTGAGGTAGCTGGTTTTTAATACTTACTAAAAATAGTAAGTTGCTTTTTCTGAAGGAACCATGAAGTATAAGTGGACATGACAACCTTTTTCTCTAAATATGAGATAAAAGATAGTGATGTCTCCTGCATGGATCTAAATGACCTAAAAGCCTGCATGACTGCTAAGGAAAGGGGGATCAATGAAGTCTCTATCTTCATGGATCTCAATAGTGTCTTTCGACACTCAATCAGTATGTACGAGGGAATCAAGACACAAGAGGTTTTAAAGCTTCAGTCTTTCCTGAAGGGATCTCCATGAGTGATGCTCACAATCACCAATGGAATCATTCAATAGTGTTTTTAAACACTTATCTTGTGGTGTTCACATGTTGTCAAAGGAATCCTCTCATGGTATAAGACATTCGAGGATCTAGGTTTCACTACATTGGAGCATCGTATGGTGCGGGTCACAGGTATATCATATGAAGGGTGGAAGTTGTGGTCATCGGTGAAACAATTCCATTCAACCTGACATGATTGGTTCTGAGTTCCTATCTCTTTAGAGTCAATGTTCATGGTCATCAGTCAAGTCATTTGACAAGTTTTTTAAACACTCATTCCAAAGCATCCGTGAGCCAATTTGAAGGAGTTTATCAGGAGGCAACAAATTTAGAGATTCAGAGTCTCACTGCACTGGATTTTTCCATCAACAAGGATCATCAAACTTCATCTGGAGCAACATCTCTTCTTCTCTCTCTCCTCTTCCTTCCCCCAAATTTCTCTCTCTTCAAATGTTCTAATTCTTCATTGGGGTTTGCACTTTTTGATACGCCTTTAAGTCATCTAAAAGTGAATTTAGAAACATTATGTAAATTAAGTCACCTTGATTTTATAAAAGGGACTTAATATTTATAAGGAATATGAATAGTCTAAATTTAGAAATAAAGCATATGGAGGGTCACTGAGAATATGAAGATTTGATCCTCTTCTATAAATTGTAATGAGATCCTCATTCCAAGAGGTTCTAATTCTGAAATTCTTCTAGCTAGTTGTATTCTTGTAATTTCATGAGAGATATTTTGCTCACTTATGAGTGAAAAGTGTAAGCCATTTTCCCCTATTATCAATTTCCTCCATTCTCATACTATGTACAATTTCTTCTTGAGCATCAATATAAGAAGAAGGAGTTTTCATCCTTTTTTGACTAAGGGATTTATTGACACTTTGAGCTCATTAAATTCTAATTGGTCTTGTTGTTATTTGTAGTATTGTTTCTTCCTAATTTCAATGCATGTGATGAAACTTCTAACTAGTGTATGCAAGAATATGATTTTATACTTGCAGCATTAGTTCCCCTACTTCATATTCTCACTCCCTTTCCCACTTTCTTGACAAAGTAATCTCTAGAAAGCAATTGATAGCTTTTCCACAGGGATCGGGAGAGTGCCCCTTTTAGATCCCTAGTGGAAAGGCCAACCCATAGAAAACTCACCATACTCACACATGTATATATGGTAGCTACACTGGTTAAGTAGAGGGACTTAGATTCCCAAAGCATTGGAAAGAAACCCATTAATTTTTCCTCAAAAAAATTTCTTGCCAACAATACTTGTCTTGTGTCTCCATTGCTGAGTCAAGAGTTCAAAATGAGTTGAGGATATTCAGTTTCTTCTACATCCTTCAAGATTTATTGCACAAATGATTCTTCCAAGGTCATCATAGGATCATCTTTTTTTAATTAAAAGAGTCTCTACATTTTTCTTCCAAGAGATGGTTGAAAATCTGATCCATACATTCCCATGATTCATTTGAAACATCCTCGTTCACTCCTTCCATGCTTTCTACTGCCCAATATTCACTTTCTTGCAAACATGGGCATACTTGATTCATGACACATTCTGATAAGGAGAAGAGGTCCATGCTTTGTGGGAATGGTACTCCTTCAAGCTCAAAATCCATATCATCCTCTTGATGGGACCATGTTGAAGTAAAAATGTGGGAAGAACTTTTAACATTATCTGATATTTCATTATTGAATCCTCTTTCTCATATGGACAATGAAATACTTCATACTCATTGTGATGATCATTATGCTCCTTGGGTGAGAAGAGATTGTGTTCAAACTGTTCATTCTCCTTGGCTTCAAAAAGGAAGTGATATTCTTCCATCGATCATCCATGATTGAATCGGGAAGAGAATTTGGTTCTTTGATTGTCTCCATTTCTTCATCACTTGAAGGATCAAAATAGGAAGGCAAATCATCCATGATCATCTTGAATTCACCATCTTTGGTCCATGATGTAGGATTGATCTCAGGTGCTTCTTCACATATCTCCATTTATTCATTAATCGAAAGATCAAAATTTGAAAGGAGATTATTCATGCTTACTTCAACTCATCATCTTGTATTTCTTCATCATTGGTGGAGTCTTTAGAAGGAATCAAATCATCCATTATGCAACAAGAATCCTCTATTGAATATATATATATATATATTATCGAAGGGGATGTTTCTCAAGCTGAAATGAATTGATGAATGGTGGTTCCTTCTCCATGTCCTTCTGACCATATTCGAAGGTATTTAAATTATTTTTGATGGAGGGTTTGATAATAATATCTTCTCTAGTTTGTCTTGCATCATCCTTCCTCTCATCATATTCCA